>JAINUW010000227.1:0-150063 GCA_020205615.1 Panax quinquefolius
TTTTAATGCGTGTTTCTCTACCAATTCCATCCATTAACCCTTCTTTGTCATCCTTAATCTTTATTCTAAACCCTATCTATCCTGCATCACTTTGGCTGAGCAAGCAAAAGGAGAGCTTGACCAATTTGAGTTGTTCTACAGCCCTATTTGTAACCGGGTCAGGGTGTCAAACTAGAGTTCAAAAAATCACAAACTCATTTAATAATTTCTTCAACCAAACAATGGGTACAAAGAACCACATGATATATCAACCTTCCCAACCTCATTGCAAGCGATCTATATGGGTTCAAAACATTCAAGCTCATTAGAATTTAAAATTTATAATCCCCTAACCAACTTGACTATAAACTAACATGATAGTAATCGGTTAAGAAACTCTACAGCTCAAGTACCTCCAAAAATGTGCTAATTTATGTAAGAAATTTCTGGTACCAGAATAATCTAAAAATAGAAGGCATCAACTTAAAATTGTAACCCTGAAAAATGATTTTCAACATTTATACAAACCATTTGCTTTAACTCAACCCAACGTGGAATATACATCTTAAGTATAAATTATATGGACCATAAAAAAGAAAGAAACTTTCAGGAAAAAGCCTTTCCTAAGAAGATAAAGTAAGAAATTTAACAATCAAGGGAAATATATAAGATAAACTATCAGAATCACACTCCTCAAACAAATTACCTCAGCCAACAACTCCGGCTCTGAAACAGTTTTTTCTTCATCCACTTCCACACCTTCAAGTCTCATCTACAAAGTGAGGGGGAAATGCTTACTAACGATTTATGCATGTACAAGGAAAAGAACTGACAATGTATAAGCGGACCAAAAATTGACAACATTAAAAAACAATACAGAAAAGTTAATAAGTATTATGTCTGTGAATATCATCCCTTTCATATTATTAAATTAATCTCTCTAATCACTAGTACCTAAACGGCTAAACCCACTCACTGAGATATAGTTATCAAGTATCACAAAAAAAACACTTGTGACCTAGAAAATTCATGAATGTCGTAAATACCTTCTTCCTTGAAAATTATTTAAATACCAAATTATCCTTTTGAGACCAAATGGCAAACCCTTTAGACAATTCATTCCTATAAAGATTCATTATCTCACAAATGATTAATTTAATAATTGTAATTTTTAACTGAAAGGTCCCAAATACAAAGAATATGACTTGCTAGATTGCCATCTGCCACGTAAAAAACTATCAAGATTTTTTAATTTTTTTTTTTATACGGGCAAGACGGTGTTAATGGAATTTGGTATAAGCTCAAATCATACACTTCGAGATCCAAAATTGGTCCTCTTCCTCAACCAGAAATCTTGGTAGAGTTTTACTTCTCCTTCCTTTTACAAGTTTTTCACGTAGTAGTAAGTTTATGTTGCATAATTCTTTGATGTGAAAGTGTTTTTTTATCAATATAATTGATTCAACTGAAAGTTAAAACAAGAGACAATATCCGATTAGGAGACATGATTTTGTATTAGATCTTCAACTTGGCTTTACAAGTAAAATGCACTTACAATGTAAGTTGCCCTTGACAATGGATTAGTAAGTGTGCTATATGCATCAATTACCCGTGCAGACTGCTCAGCAGCATACTCTCTTTCTTCCTGAAAATACACTGTCAAGATATTATATGCTAAAACCTCACTTTCTCATAAAAGATCAAAATTCTCCAGCAATGACCTTAGATTTCGAGTGAACTAGATCAGGATGCAGTTTCTTCTGCCAGTCTTTATACTTTCCCTCTAGATTCTCATCACCAATATCAAATTTCTTCTCCCTGTTGAGATTAAAACTTCTCTTCATAATAATTTGAAATAAAAACCAGTTTTTTCAACAGGTAGAGCCCAATTAAAGAAATAAAAAAGGAGGAACCCTCAGCATTTATGATATTGCAGTCACTATAAATAATATAATCAATTAAAAGAAACAAGGTGTGATTTAGACAACTCTGATGAATTCAAAAGTACTATGACTATTACATGCAGAACTATAATTTACTGACGATCAAAAACATAAATGAGTAAACATTTCAGATAACAACACTCACAAACCAAATATTTGGAAATAATCAAAGGAGTGATCAACAGGTTGAACGCTGCGACAGGATTGACAGAACAGAAATGGTATGGTACTTCGGGGAACAGCATTACAGTTCCAGCAAACAACTTTCTCGAAAGAATCCGAGCAGAAATTTCTCCCAGAAAATCCTAGACTTGTGAGCAAATGAGTATTAGGGGTTTGGGAAACCCTAGGTTTTTCTCTGCCAGAAGATGAAATAGTGGGAAATTGGGGTTCTGAGTAGCTATCGATTGACCAGCGACGAGAGGTTGAAGAAAGGGACCTGTTCCGTAGAATAGTGGAGAGTGGTATTCGCAGCTGCTTCTTCCACATTTTCGGGAGTTGGCTGAAAAGCAAAGAGACGAGTTCCAGTGAATTCGATAACCTGGTAATTCCGAATTTAACTTTTTTTTCTTTTTTCTTTTTTCTTTTTAATAATTTAAATATGCTTTTTTCTTTTTTCTTTTTAATAATTTAAATATGCTTTTAAAGTTTAAACATGCAGATTTGTAAAAGGGTTGGCCACAGGAAATGTGCTGCCTGAAAGGGTAACAAGAAGCATTCTATTGGTAACATACAAGTTATCTTTTGTTTATTTTTTTTTAGTGTCAATCTCTACTTTCAGACACAATGTATCTATGCATCTTTAACCTTCCTTTAGCTCTATTTTAAATCTCAAATTGTCATATTCATTGCTTTTTGACTTGATCTGTTGCTACTCAAAATAGATGCATATAATTTCTTTCACCCAAAATTGCTCAAGTCAAGACCACTAAACTTTTGGATAGCTTTCAGACATCAAAACCTTGAAAGAGCATGTGAAACCAAGTTCTCAAATACAGCGGGTCAAAAAAACCCAAAGTAACTTAACGGAAAAGAAAACAAGAAGATTTTTCCGAATTATTTTCTGCGTTCTGATTCCTTGTTTTTGGGGGTCAAATGTGAAGGAGTATATATTAGTATGAACAAAAGAAGATGCCGGGCATGTTGGTGCTCTTAATTATGATTATCTTTCATGTCCAAATCTATATTTGATTATTTGGTGATTTCAGAGTCCTAAAAAGGTGAACTTGGTTGCTGCATTGATTCGTTGCATGCGCGTCGAAGATGCATTGTTGCAATTGCAAGTGACAGTAAAGAGACAATGTCAGAATAGTGGTAAAAAAATAGAAAGGTGTAGGTTTGATCTTAAGAAAGAGTAGGGTGAAATATCTTTTCTGCTTTCTTATAGAAGTTCTTGGTTCTCAGATATTATATAGTATATTAATATCAAATATGTGGGTTCTTGAATTAGCTACCACTATTGATTCACCATTTACCTGATGTCCAACTCATATTCTACTACTGCTATTTTATCCTTGTAGTATTCTGACTTTTTGGATAGAAAAAGTGGGTCTTGTGATTTCAACCATACCTCATAGACCCTTTCCTTTTTCAGGTTATTCATTCGGCACAGGCAAATGCAACCCACAATCATGGATTAGATCCAGATTGTCTTCTAATTGGTAACTATCTTCAACTGAACTTTCATTTAGTTGCTTATTGTACTTTATCTCATTTCTTAAAGCTGAGGCATACGTCAGAAAGGGACTCTTCAAGAAGAGGATAAATTACCATGCTAAAGGGAAATGTGGGTTAAAAGTGAGACCAGAGTGTAAACTTACTGTGGAGTCCGAGAAATAACCCCCAAAGAGGAGGCCGAGATTGCAAGGTTAAGGGTCAGCAATTTTTCCTCAAGCTCACCAAGAGGGAAAGGCGACATGTTCCTCGTAAGCTTATTGAGACTACTCCAATTTGGAACCGTAAAGGCAAAGCTAGAAGTCATGCAGAAGGTGCTATGGCAGCATGAGTAGATTTTATCCCAGTATCTTGATAGCTTAATCATGTAGTTGCGTGAGACTTGAGCACTGTAGAACATCTTTGTTTACTTGGAGAGTTGGCTTGATATGTTTTAAAATGCTTGCTTGCCCTCCGAGACACCCAAATGTGTTTTCAGAGAATGATACGTCATTTACTGAAGTTTCTCTTTGGTTTGCCAATTTCCCAAGCAGGCTGTACAATGTTGGTCAAATGGATTTATCTATAATGGCTGCATATTTTTCTGCAGAATCAACATAAAGCTGAATCCTCTATAGCAATTTGTTCTATCCTTCACCACGTATCGTGGCTAGCAGTAGCATATTTGCAAGAAGCAAACATTACTGCAATTATTTGCTTTATGCTAGCTGGTTTCTAGGAATTTGTTGCCTGGCCAAGGATGCTTCAATTAACTGCTCAATGTTACTAGTCTTTAAAAGCACACAAGTCGCTCATAGAATTACGGATGTCCAGGGTGTGACGTCACTTCTTTGATGCCTTGGTCTTGCACACTCCTCTGTAAATAAGTGCCATTAATCACAAGTATCTTTAGCGTAAGCTTTTACAAGGGATTCTTTCATGTGGATTGTAGGTCCCAAAAGTTCATGGCTGCCAAATTTTGATGGAAGGGAGTAAGTAAGCACGAAGTCGAGATTTATTGACGTGTTTAATCTAGGAGGTTGAGACATGACCATGACAGTAACCACAAAGACGATGCAGTGTAATCAATGAGTCCAATGGGCATCTCTTGTTTCATATTGGGAAAGAAAAAAAAAACCTCCAGTTATATGGCTAGTCTATGTTGTAGATGTCCAAACCAACATCATTTCATTTCATGCAAATAAAAACAAAATAGGAGGGGAATAAATATTTCATCTGAGGTACAAAACGCTACATGGAGGTGAAAGGAGCGATTTCAAGTAAGTTCATTCATGCACTAATTAAACAGTAAATCCAACGTGCCCCAGATCCATTGCGACCATAAACCATAATTTAGAAACAAGAATTGTAACAACAAATAGTTATAATTAAAAAAATATATACAAAAATTGCCACACAAAAAAAAAAGAAAAGAAGGCGGCAGCAGCAGGTATATACTTGCTAAAAAACTTAATTTGGGCCATCAATGCTTCTATATCTCGTAATCTCAACTCCCAAAAAGTCAACAGAACTGGGAACAGAAACATGAGGCTTCTGAACTTGCACACGGACAGCAGATATCTGTGGGTGCTTGGTCAGAGTTGCAGATGCTATGAGCTGAGCTACAGTTTCTAAGAGATTCTGGGGTGTTCCCTCCACTACTTCTCTAACAATGCTGGAGTCACAGTTTCAACAATTAGAATAAGAATATGATGTTTGAACTACAATTTCACATTGATTGCTCATGATATGATTTATGAGGAAAAGAAAAACTTCAGTTACAACATATCTAAAAGTAGATAATATGCAAGCAATGCTGAGTTAATTTGTTCAATTAGGAAATTCATCAACCAATGATTACAGGGTAAGAGTAAAATATTCTGATTTTTCATAAACCAAGAAAAATAAGGTTGTAGCATAAAACAAAAAATGATTGTACGGGCAACAATATTTTAAGAGATATAGGTTTAATATCTGATAATCCTTGCAACTTCAACAACAGATCAGGTATAATTTAAGAATCGTGAACATTAAGACTATCCGGACTCTGCAGATGTAGGGAATGTACGTCAATCGCTACTCATAAAACAATAAATAAGTTCATGAGGTAGAAACATTTTCATTGAAGACTCATATTTGCTTATCAGCCCAACCAGTAAGGGCATTATAGATGTTATTGGATTTCAGAAACTTTGGCATTAACTATTAATTTACATTTCTTGTATGGAAGAGCAAAAAGGGATAGTAGAAAGAGAAAGGTAGAGGTGAAGAAACTGAGACTTCACTCTATTTTTAGCCAAAATGAATCCAATAAAAAAGTATAGAAGCTTACGCCCCCAGGCCCACAATGAAATATCATAAGGATTCATTTTCATAAGAGGTTGCTTGAACTAAGCTATGCAATTAGTATGGAAATTATATGAGAGAGCTATGAAACATATCAAATTACTTTCTAAAACAAATGCAGGATTAAAAAATCATGTAGTATGATTACAATAGGCAGGCGATGTTTGCAAGCTCACCGGTAGATATCAGTATAACTGATAGTATCTGACAAGCAGTCAGATTTACCAGCTGCTCGAAGATCCATCCAGGCATCTACATCTATCACGAACTTCTGACCAAGCTTTTTTTCTTCCTGTTTCACCCCATGATATCCATGGAACTTGAGGCCCCTCAATACAAGTTTATCTCCCTTCATCTCTCCATCATTTGCCATAGCTGCGAATGGATGGAAACCATTATGGGTAAGAATGTCCCTATGGGGACAACTTAAATCCTTAGGCTCCATTAAATATTTGATAATGCATTTTTCAATATTTTTCATAAAGAAATTCATCTTGCCAAAAAATATTTAGTAAACAAAGGAAAATAAGGGAGCAAAAGATTAAAAAAAAACTATTTTTTTTACTAACAATAATACCCAAGTATATTATCCTACTAAAGTAAAACAGAAAATCAAATTTAGTTATCTCAAAAGACACAATACAATTAAGTCATATATATTTTATATGGGTAAAGTGTAAAAGTCGACTCTTGAACTTTAGGAGTTTTTGGGTATTAAGCCATTTTCTTTTGGTCAACATAAATTAAGCCCCTTTCTATTAAAAATTTGGACTTTGAGCCCTCAAAGCGCCACATATGCGTTGACTTTATGTATGTCACATGTGCGTTGACTTGCCTACGTGGCGAGATCCGGCGTGGACATTTTTATTTTATTTTACTCGTGAATGGAAATTTGACGTGATTTAATATTAAACTTTATCCCAAAACTTATGTTGTTGCATAGATTGAACCCAAAACCTTGATTTGAAACTAGCTACTATTATTCGCAAGGATTAATATTTATAACTAAACAAATCATTTCCCCAAATTAAAACACATCCCTTTCCTTATATACATTATGTACATACATAAATGTACATAACTAATTGGCGTGATAATAATAATAATAATAATAATAATATCCACAATAATAATAGTACTAATAATAATAATAATAATAATAATAAAATAATAATAATAATAATAATAATAATAATAATAATAATAATAATAATAATAATATAATAATAATAATAATAATAATAATAATAATAATAATAATAATAATAATAACAGTAATAATAATAATAATAGTACTAACAACAACAACAACAACAATAAAAATAAAATAAAATAATCACAATAATAATAATAAAAATAAAAAAAATTATGGACACTGAAACCCGTTGCTCCACCAATTCGTCAGGAATAGGAATAGTGGGGATGTAGTCCATCAAAGACGCCAAAAAATTGTAGAGCACAGCATCATCATCCTGCATTATTATTATTATTACAATTATTATTATTATTTTGAAAAACTCCTACAAGATCTGTTAGTAATCAGTCCAGAACAGATCCAAAATCCGGCCAAAAAATCCCACATCTATATGATACAAAATCCCACAACATCTATATGATCCAAGGACAGAGTAACAGATTTTTAGATCTAGATCTATATCAGGAACATGAACATGATCCTTCTTCGAGTCTGACCAGCACAAGCGCCGCCTCCTTCAGCAGAAGAACCCCTCCCAGCCACATGACGAGGATAAAAGTTTTTAAAAGATTTCAACGGTAATTGTTACCCACTTCTTGAAGAACCAGAATCCAATGATTGGTTCTATTCTAACACCAACAATTTGTGAGTTTTGAAAAAAAAGAAGAGAAAGAAAAGAATTTAAACCATCAGTTTGGGAGAAATTTTTTATTAAGACCTTTCTCCTAAAAAAACTCATAAAAAGCCTTTCCTCAACTCCACTACTCCTTTCTTTTCTCTCATTAAAACTCACAAACACAGTGTACATCTAAACTATGTTAGTAGGGTATGGATAACCTTATCAGAAAGATTAAATTTAAGGCAGAGTGCACCAAAGCAAATAATTTCACCTTAGTAGTAAAAAAAATCACAACTATTTTTCTTAAAGAAAAAGGCTCTTGAAGAATGCCCATTATTGAAAAAACGACTGAAACCTTTATATTTACACTACTATAAAAATTTCCATTTCCCTAACAGATGGGTATAAGAAAAAGGCTCTTGAAAAATGCTCATTTACACAATCGCAAAATTTTCCATTTCCCTATCAGCTGGGTAAATTGAGCATCTCATCTATTGAAATTCACTCGGTCAATGGATATAAATTATCTAACCATAGTCCTAGTATAATCTACAATATGCTTGAGATGTAAAATCTCACCCACTTTATAATCTATCCTCTACCTTCATACTCGACGTCTCGTCTGTCAGCGAGAGCCTCGTCTGTCAGCCGACGCCAGATCCAACAATTTAGATCTGAGATACATCTTCAAAAACCATCACCAGCAAATACCAATAAGATCCGTAACCCCCAATCTATGAACCCCAAATGATATTTACTAATAAGGTTTAGAGAAAGCGACAGAGAAGAACGAAATAAGACTTGGCAAATTTGAAGGATCTGTTTTGTCTTTTAATTTGGGGGAAATGAATTATTTAGTTATAAAGATTAATCCGTGCGAAATAATAACAGCTAGACCCGTGGTGCTCGGGTGGTCATTGGACCAAAGTTTCAAACTGGAGGTCTCGAGTTCAAAAACAACATATTTTTGGGGCAAAGTTCGAAAATTGCCATGCCATCATTCACCAAGGTATGACTTTTGCATTTTACCCTATTTTATAATATCTGAATTTTGAAGACCGAGAAATATAAAAAACAAATAAATAAAAGATTGGAAAACAATAAAAGTCAAATACATAATCCTGTTGAGTACAATTATATATATCATCATATATGCATCAACAACCATTTGTAAGATCTCGGTTTTCAATATGGATCAGTTGAAGATTTGAATGACAAAATTAAAATGTAAAATCAGAGATATATGTGTGCATAGACATGTAGATTCAGTAAAAAGCAAATGAGAGATAGGCTTCTAAGTTATATATAAAGAAAGATACACACTTTGCCTGAAAGTTATCCATGGAACTGCGTGACAAGGTAAGGAATGGAGAGCTCAAGAGACTAGAGACCTGGGGAAGTCAGAGACCTGGTGACAAGATTTGCTTACCAAATTTTATCGTTTGAACATAAAAAATTGTAATATATGTGATTGCGTTCAAAACTTCTGCAACTATAATGTCTAAAAGATATCACAGTATGTGTTCATAAAAGAAATATGCAAACAAGAGCCAAGTTAAAACATAACATTCCCAACAGATAAAATTATTTTAAGGCGCCACACCGACCATCAAATACAAGATTGTATATATTTTAAACTCATATTTAGTTTTGTGAAATGAAGGCTTCCTAGCATGTGCAAGCTAAATTTTTTTAATAGAAATAATCCTAGAATTTTCTTTTCAAACTCCTTTTTTATTTTTTCACCTCAAATTTATTGCATTAGTTTCTTGCTTGTATTCAGGAATTATCATAAATATAACCCACTACAGAAAAGTTAGGACCCCGTGCATCATATCATTTCCGCAAACTACCTTGCTACTTATCCTTCTTTTGTTGACTTTATGTATATAGTATGACCTACCAAGTTGTCTTTTTGAGGAATTAATCATCTACATTCCTCCCCTGCTCCTCTCTATTTCAAACTTAATAAATTTGAGCTTAATAAAATAGTTTACAATATTAATTACTATATTAATCAAAATAAAATTTAATTACATTCTGAGTTTTCACAAATTCATTAGGGATTTTTTTTTTTAAATCACTCTTTTATAGTCCACTTTTCTTTTTCTTCTGTTCTAAACTTAGATATATACTTTTAGTTTAGATTATAAAATGACAATAAGTTCCTATCATTTTTACTTTAGGTAGATTGAAAACAGTTATGTCAATACTATTATGATGAATTTTAGGATTTTGAAAATTGACATTAAAAATTCAATTTGCTACAGCATATATTTGCTTTGTGAAATTGTTGCCAGGGGTCAAAATAGGGAGCTCTGGCAAGCAGATATTTGCTTTTTTGTTCCCACTCACAAAAAAGCGTTCCATACACCTATATCATATGAGGAGAGGCGAACTTGTTGTCCTGGAAAATGTCTCAGTTTGCAAGATATAAGCACCTATCGTAGTTACAGACCTTGTAACGTCCCCCAAATCAGGTCTATTTCTCATCTCGATCTTGTGCGTTAATACTATCTTTTTCTAACTTTTAAAACATTATTTATTGCTCGAATAGCTAAAAATGCGGAATTTTTTTTTTCTTTTCTATTCATTCATTCGTTCTCTGAATTGCAACCTTTACAATTCTTCTTAATATTTAAAATCATATTTATTATATGATTTATTTAATCTGAATAGATATGAATATATGTTATTTCAAACATTTTCCTAATTCAGAACAAATGATCTTCATCTATTGAATTATTCAAAGATTTACTTCTCTGTGGTTTACACATGTAAAATACCATCATTGGGTTTAATACATTCTGCATTAAACAACTATTCTTCTTTTCAAGCGCTTCTAATCACGAGAGATCGCATCATAGCTTTAACCTGCAAATTAAGTAAGATTGAGCACGACGGCCCAGCAAGTCTAAGTCTAACATGCATCATGCACATAAGTTTCACATTCAATTCATGCATTTATATTCTTGGAGTTCAAGCATATTACAATCGCATCATCAAACTTAAATTCTACTAGTAGTAACATACGCATCATAGCATACTACACATGAACTGCATCTGTCATTCATTGCACATATATATTGAGTTCCTCGACTCAATTCAACAATTAGTCATAATTTGACCTTCATCATTCACAAAGTAATTAATGCAATTCATAGGCATCACATATCTATAAACATAAGTCATGCTAACAATTATTTATAACATTTATAAATCCACATAAATAAACTGAGAAATTTGCCTTGACTGGAGATTACCGCTATAATTTAGTTTAACTTCTCCTCAATTCCTACATAAATATATTTACATGCACACACATATTAGATCATTAAATATGTCACAAAACATGTATGTATGATCATTATCAATAAATATTAATTTATAAAACTAATATTATTTATTCTCATTTTAAAACCAATCTTGGTTTCTTTAGAACTTTATTCATTTTAACCTTTATATATATAATAAAGGTCTCACATTTTTTTAAATCTAGAAGCTTAAATCATCCATATTCCATTTTAGAAATATCTTTTGTCTTTACTCACAAATTTGGAATTTAAATAACTAATATATAACTTTTATAGTAAAACTCAATTTACTATAATATTTCTTTAATTTAAATAATTTTTATATCATTTTGTCTGATCATGAGTCAACTCGGAACATTGCCTCAAATATAAATATTTTATCCCGCTAGCACATTTGCTTCATTTTTTTGTTTTACGATATATTAGCATATATATATATATATATATATATATATATATATATATATATATACTTCGTTACATAAATTTTAGCACAAAACCCTTTTTGTTGAACAATTCAAAACCTCAAAATATCATTTTTATGAGTAATACAAATTTTTAAAGGTTTCTCGCACTTCGTTGCACCACCAAAAAAATTTACAGGTAAACCTTAGGTTCTCTTTCGCTTAAATATGTAAATTACATATTTTTATTACTTAATTTATGTCAGAAAAGAAGTTTCATGGCATAAAATATTTCCTAGTCAAAAATCGCCCCGTGGGATTTTATTAGAATTATTATGACTTAATCTTTCGTTCGAACACGCTTCGGAACGACGAACGTCAAAATCGCTCGGCGTCGCTCAAATTTTAGTTCTGAAATGCTCCTTCACTCATTTTTAATTCTCAAACCATTAATCATATATCAACGATTTTTTTTTTTTTGCATGTTAAAGACTTCATGTCATAGTATTTTTAAAAAAAATATAAGCTGTGATAACAGATCACAGAATCCTCTCAAAACAGAGCTCAAAAAGTTTGCAAGCGGCGGCACTAAAGACAAGACTTGGCGTGGCACGAAAGCGATCAATGATCGACGTTGCCATAGTTACCGATTATTGCACGCCTCACATAACCGATCAGCCACTTTGCTCACGCCTTGCTCGCTTACTGAAAAATTACCAAATTTCAATATATTTTTCATATCATATGAGATCATTTTTAAAAAAAATATGAAACCCCCATTTCGGGTTCGATAGGCAGCTCAAACAATGCGCCAAAAGTGGACGTTCATAACAGTTTTCATTTTCGTTTCAGCTTTACCCTCTTTCGCTAAAACAATCATAACTTTTTCATTTTAAAATATTTTTGAGCGATTCTTGAACCCAAAGCTAACTTTCAACTTTTATTCTTTGACCATTTCAAATTTAACACAAAATTCCAGAAAATTCGTGCAAGGGACTGATCAGAATCGGATTTCCAAATTTGGGACAAATTCGACACGCTTACTTTGAACGGTCACAACTCTTTGCTCCGAAGTCGGAATTAGTCCGTTCCGAAGTCTATGGAAAGTTTATTCAGTGTATTATACTTCCCCAAGAGCCCAGAATTTTCTGAAAAGATATACTAGACCCGTAATTTGCCTCAAGGTCAGCGGTCACACTAGTTTTCCACTTTTCGTTTTAGCTCAAAATTGTTTTTCGTTCTAATCTAATACGCCCAACATCTTTAATTATCATCATATGCAATATATAAATCTATCCCAAGCTTTGGTTTCGTCTAATTTTTAATTTTTAATTTTTATTTTTAATCAAAACAGTTCATTTAGGCTTGCTAACGAACAAGTGGTGAGCGCTGTTTTGAAACCTTCCTTTCAAAGCCATTTGTTTATGCTATACTCCTATTTTAACTTCCTTATACCTCCACACAACCAACCTAAACTCCTTTAGCTATAAATCAGATTATCACAACTGATTTCCACCATAACAATTCACATAAACCATTAATTCATTTACTAACACATACATGAATGTAAATTTTACATAGCTTATCATCCATGTATCTAGTTTTCAAACATGATTCACATCAGATTTCATAGGACTATAAAACATATCAACTCCATTGTTATGCCTACACATTACTAGGTGATTACACTATTTTTACCCAACCAATTTCATTCCTTAAGCAATACATTAGAACTTCCTATTTAATTCATTTATTCTCAATTTCAATTTCTTAAAAGAACAAAGAAAAAGAGGAATTGATGAATGGAATTTGAGTTTGATTCTTACCTTGTATTTGTAGTCTGACTCGCTTTAGCTTTCAATTTCAATTCTTGCTTCTTAATTTGCCTAATGGAACGAAGTTTGGGATTTTGAGTGATAGATAGAAAGAAAAGAAACGAACGGGAAGGGGAAGGGGAAGGAGGGAGTAGGACAAGGCTGGGCCTTTTTAGCATGTTTAACCCTCTAACTCTTGTGATCAACCATGATCCAAGCTCATCATATCTACACAATTAACCCAAATAGGGTTAAATATCTACTAATACACAAACCATGGTGAGTCCACTAACTCCACCTTAGTTTAAGCTCATCATATTACATACACCAAGTTTATGTCTACAAAACCTACCAATATCTCTACAAAAATAAAACTTAACTCCATTTATTTATTAGGGATGTGACATGGTGATTGACTACCATTTGACTTGATGGGTGTAGGTGAGGGATTTAAGGGTTTTTAAAGAATTCTTGCAAGCAACCTTAGTCAAAGCTTTCCATTCTCCACCAAGGGTCCCATTTAAGGGATTTCTTTTAAAGTTTAAAAAAATTAGTTTAAGTGGTAATTTTAACATAAATTTTCCACAACCTTAATATGAAATTAATGAATAAGTTAATTACTCCTTCCTTATCACACTGAAACTCTCAACTTCATTGATTGACGTATTAAAGTCCACAACCATAGAACTTTAACTAAAGAGAATACCTTAACATTAAATGTGGTGATAAAAATAATGACAATAAATGTTGTTTCTTCAAAAAAAGAGTAATGGTTGAATATTTATTATAAGGGCATAAAAGTAAAACAATGAACCAACTGAATTTTATAAATAGTAAGTAGCCTATATATTGGGACACCTCAAAATGGAAAATCAGCCTATAATTATGGGACGGAAGGAGTATATGGTTAACTCTCCAGTAGCACATAACCTAAGGTTACAATACTCACCCAACGTTAGTCAAGTCTCATCTTTTTTTTTCTCCCAACAATTAACTCTAGTAGGACTAATTCTCTTTCTAACTATTAAACCAAGGTGAACATACCAACTCCACCCTAGTTAATTCTCTACACACACACACACACACACATATATATCACCAATCAATTAACTCATGTAGAGTTAATTTTCTACACTCAAGTAACCTAAGTTACTCAACCTTCCAACCATGATCCAATCTCATCATATTTACATATAATTACATATCTACATATTTTGATAGCAACTAACCAATATATGGTTAAAGCTTTAACTTATATACCACCTAGGGTTACGCAATTAACCCATCCATGGTTAATTATCATCATCACATTCATTCATCTAGCATTTAAACAATGGTTAATGCCCTCACTTGCTTATCAACTAGGATTATTCAATTAACCATTCTACGACTTTTCCTTTCTCCAAAACAAACTACCAACTTATTAATGCCAAATCTAGGTATCGGACACGTGAAGTCAAAAAAATATAGGATCACGGATATGGATCCAAATTTATAGGATACGGTATGTTATAATTTTTAACAATAATGTTTATATTGTCCAAATTCATATAGACATGCATTTATCATGAAACTTGAAAAGTGAAGTGCAAAAATATAAAGAAAAAGGCGAGGCCCGAACTCATGAAACTTGAGGGCTAAAATAGAAGAAAACAAAACTATAAGGACTAATATGTAATTTTTCAAGGGTTATTATGAACTTTCAGAAAACCTTGGGGACTAAATTTAAAAATTATAAAAACTATAGGGTACCTAACTGTAATTTTTCAAAATACTTTAAATCACAGATCTGAGATCAGATCGCTGGAGAAAAAGAAATGGAGAAAAAGAAGAAAAAGAAGAAGGCTCGACGGAGAAGAAGAAAAAGGCGACGGTAAGTTTCTCGCTACTTTTTCTTCAGTCTTTCCTCTTTTTTCTTCCTCCTCCTTCCTCGTTTCTTCTTCTCCGATGAATCACCTTCAAAACAACTATCCGATTTGTGGATGGGATCCCGTCCAGTTACCACGGTATTTAGCGAGTCCGAGTAACTGACTTATCACAAATATTTGGACTTGATTGAAATTAAATCACTGGGCTTAGTTAATTTAATTAACTTGAACTCCCTTCCAAATCTAGGTTGGGCTCCTACACATTTTAAACACAAAACTTATTAAAAGTTTGGTTGTTTCCATTAACTTGGGCTTTCATTTACATTTCCACCCACATCCTACGCAACCCTTGTTAATTAATATCTTGGGTCCTCAATTAAAATAATTATTAAATATATTTCATAACATATTAATTAAGTTGACTGCTTAAATTAATTAAAACCTTTAGTTTAGTCTTTCAAGACCCCCATTCAAGTTAATTAATTGTTAACATAACTTTTACCCATATTCCATGTAATTAGTTAAATAAATTAAATCACATAGCTTCTCTTCTCAATCTCATTTAATTTTATAATTAAATGAGTCCATGTAACTAATACTTTTAATTACATGGTTCTTTATATAGATTAAATAAATATTTTAATCCTCTTTTTACGTATTTTCTTTACAAAACTAGGTTGAAATTTCTAACCTTTATTTAATCATTTAATTTTCCATAAAAAGAAATATTATAAATATTAGGGTTATCACAGACCTCCTCCTTTAAGTTTAACTTTCTGTTGGCTAGAAACTCAATTGAAATTTTAGTTTCAAACTCGCCAACTCATTAGAACTATTTTGGTAATGGTAAGTAATTTTATCTGACTTGTTAAAATTAGGAGTCTTCCCGTCCTCTTCTTTCAGAAACAAATGATCATAGAAATTCCTTCTATAAGTTATAAACATACAGATGTAGTTGACAAAGACATAAAAAAACAGTCTTTGAATTTACTTTCAAAAAAATCTCAGAAAGCAACATATGTATCACTTGAGCAAATTTAAACAAATCAAATCAGTTATTACAAACAGATAAACAGATCAAATGAAACATACATTCGAGGAAACAAACAGAAAACACGATCTAAGTAGAGATACATGCTCGTGCAAACAATAAACAGATCCATATAAACACAGAAAAACATATAATGGGAAAGAGAAACAGAGACAGACCTTCAGAAGAGAACTTCAATGAAGAAATGGTGAGACTCCTCCCGCTCCGACCTAGGGAGAGTGCGAGACTGCGAGAGACGATCAGACGAGTGAGGATAGAGGAGAGAGAATTTTATACGAGCTTTTGACTGGTCTCCACCTTGATCAAAATTGAGAGTTGGAGATGACTTCACCTAACTGGGCTAAGATTTGGGCTTATAGGTGCTTCAAACATGTTACATGGGCCTTTGTTCTAATTGAATTAAGAACTGGAGTGGAATATTGAGCCCAGGATAAACTATGTATGGATAATAATAAAATGGGAAATGCTACCCTGGCATGGGTGATTGAGTTCCCTTTAATTATGACAATCAGAATATCCCAAAAAGCAAGTTGTATTATTCAAACACCCAATAAACTAAACAAAACAAAACAAAAAAAACCACGATTTTTAAAATATAATATTAGTTTTCTTCTTCTTTTATTTTTTACTTTTTAAAACTAATTTGATAACATCCAACGAGTAGTGATATTTTATAATATTAAGTGACGTTTCTAGAGCAATGTACAACTTTTGATACACAAGTTTACAATACATATATTAGGGTGGAAACATCACTTTTGTGATAGAAAATATTATTAAGTCATGATATTTCTATACTTTTTAATTTTTACTACGGGAGAATCCTTATTTCGAAAATGATGATATGAAAATATATAAATATCAATTTCTTATTATTAAATACAGGAAAAAATTAAAATTATATTTTTGGAGAGGGGATGGATGACTCCAGTCATGACTGACTGGGAGAATCCTTATTTCGAAAAATATCAATTATATTGTGCTTGAGTTGATAAATAGAGTGGTATACCCAGAATATAATGTCCCCCATTGACAGAATTTAGCAATACAATCCCATTGCGGACTACATTTCCTAAAAATCATCATCCCATCCCATCACCTTACTTTTTACTTTTAATCGTAATAAAAGGTCACTTTTATCTAGAAATTAATAAAATAATATGCATGGGTATTGCGCATTTTGACGTGAATTGACAGTACATGAAGGTTGTTAATAAATAGTTAATTAGGTTTGGTAAAAATTATATCCACAGTTGTTAGTGATTACTTTAACATACCAAAAAAGAAACTTGTCATCCAATATGAAGGCATCATCTCATCTCCTGGGGCTGGGATTTCTTCTTTATCAACCCCACACGTACCATTTATGCGAAAATCAAACTTATATATATATATATATATATATATATATATATGTGTGTGTGTGTGTGTGTGTGTGTGTGTGTGTGGATCTTAGGTAGTGGTAGCGGTAGTGGTAGTGGTAGGAATAGAACTATAGAAGTCTCCTCTTTAAACATGCACCCTACCCCACAACTTAGGCCCTACTATACATACATAATTATGGCTTCCATTTTGTCAAAAAAAAACTATGGCTTCCATTGTAAAGTCAAAATTTCCAATTCATAATTGTGTGGATTTCTCAGGCATTCAAATTGGTATTTCCCCACCACCTTTTTACTGATTAAAGTAGGGTGGGAGCTATCAGATATATATATATATATATATATATATATATATATATATATATATATATATATATATATAGGCTCCATCCATTAATGACAATAGGTTGTTGGAGAAGAACCCATTTTAGTAATTTTGGTGTGCATTCTAATTTCTAGAAGCTTAAAAAAAAAAAAAAATTCAAAAAAGTAGGTGAGAAACATGTATTTGCCCTAAAATGGGTTCTTCAACAACATTTGTGGATGAGATATATATATATATATATATATATATATCAAAAAGAGGTGGGAGCAAATTAACTTTTTACCGATTAAAAGGGGGTGGGAGCAAGTAGAAAGCATCAGAGACTGCCACATTATGTGTTTGTAAATTTTATATCTCAATCAAATCTAATCTAAACAAAAAAAATTACAACTTAAACTCTCAACCTTAAGAAATTTAATCAGCATATTGCCTATCACTAGACCAAGGACACAGCTATATATATACACACGGTAAGGATCAAGAGCATTCTCCTATATAATCTATAAAATATATTTGTTATAGATTAAAAATGGACATACACCATATCTATCGTTTAATATAAGAATTAACGGCCGATATTATAACTGAAAAATGTACATCCGTTATTAACAGTAGCGGACGACGGAACTATTTTCATGGACACACCCGTCATCTGTTACTATTAGTAGCAGACGTAATTTTTTTAATTTTAATTTTAATATTTGATTTTTATATTAAACGCTAACGACGGTATTTACTCATTTTTAATTCACAACAAACATTTGTTATGAATCACCATATTCCCTATATATATAAATATAATATATTGACTATGACCTACGGGGGCCCACATATGACTTTCAAAATTTCATAACATCACCAGTTGATATATAGATGGACGTTAGAAGATAAAATTAAAGATTGTTACATTTATATGTCCCACCTCCTTTCGAACCTTACTTCATACTCCATTCGTTCTAAATTAATTATTCAGTTTTGACTTTTTTAAAGTTAAATTGACTATTTTTAAAACTAATTTTTTTACTATTTTTGTTAAAATATAGGTGAAGAGATTATAACCAAAAGAAAATATATACAATTTATTATTAATCCTATTTTTTATAATTTTAGAAATATATTTATATATGCTTAATTATTAATTCTAAAAATAGTCAATTTGATTTAAAAAAGTCAAAACTGAGCAATTAATTTGGGACGGAGGGAGTATGTAATTAGAGATGTCTCCCCCACAGTCCATGCATGTGTGTATATTACCCACAATAAAATTCATAACTTCATATAAAAGAGACTAATAATTTTAAGATTAATTCTCAAATATATCCAATATATACTAGTGTATATCTTATTTTACATATTTTAGTTATCTAACAAAGTCTAAGAAATTATTAAATATCAATACAATCATATATGTAATATAATCTAAATTTGAGACACATAACCTTATGACCCGCATATGGCTAACTAAAGCCAAGTAAGAATTCAATTATTATTTATGAAATTATTAATCTACTAGATATCCTTCATTCTACTTGATGGATAAATTATTAATCTATACATCATTTTATTGAATTTATTGTTTGAATATTAAAGTTATTGTTATAAAACTTAACAAAAATACAAAATTATCATGTATCTGGAGAAAGGAATCCATTCACAATATTATGAGTTTATTAATTTCTTGTGTATAAAATGTATGAATATTGTTAACGCCAAGATCTTTCGTCACGTCCCAATCACCTAAAACGTCCTGATCCTGCAACGTAAACACAATAAACACCACAAGCTTGGCGGCGGTTCCAAATCGGGGATAGCTTCGAGCGTGAGAATCGGTATGTGAATTCACAAGGTTTATCGAAAGCGGAGGCTATATCGCTAGTGTATTGATATCGAGAGATAATAATAATTCTCCGTGAATATCTGATTCTAAATGAAGAAGTGTATGAGAACGTACCTCTTGGTGGATACTTCTTTGCCAAATTATACCCTCCTTGCACAATTCTGGTGCCACCACACTACTACGACACATTCCCTTTGCGATGGGTTCTGCTTAATTGCATGTAGTTTATTCTCTTCTTTTGATCCTTTATTACTCTGGCAAATAGATTATAATCCCATCCACATTAATGCATGGCGGGTTCTTTAGTCAATGAGCATGCTTTTTCATCATTCTGGTCAAAGATTGTAGATATTTAAAATGTCTAAATGATTGATCCATTGACCCGACCCGGTCTTATAAGTTTGAAATGAAAATAATATGATGATTAGGCTTAATGATTTTCATAATTCAATAATAAAGGCCCAATAGAATAAAAAAGAATAAGCCCGATATATTCTACCAAAGAGATAAAATATCACGACCTGACATTGCCCCTAGTTTTTTTTTGAGCAGAATGTTTAATAGAAAACTATAAATAATCCATGATATTTTCTTGAGAATCGATAAATGGCGAGGTGTAATTAAAAAAGCGTACCCATTTATTGTCCATGAAATGAAATGAAAGGAAGTTAAAGGCCCGATTTAGGAAAGACTCATCCATTAAGTGCGGGACCGAAAGCCAGACGCTTCCCATTCAAATTCAAATTATTATTAGCATTTAATGCACCGTTTTGAACAAGTGTAGCAAATCGATTATAAAAGGATAACTTTACCAAATTTGTGATTTTACTGTTCATTTGAAATTGGCGCCTTCTAAAATTTACGATCTCTCTCTCTCTGCAAATAAATCGTCACAAATGGCTTCTCAAAACCACGAGCGAGTTCTCCCATACTTGTAACACCCATCATTTGTGGTTCCTCCGAACCCCTAATCTTCGTGAGGGACTTTGATGCGAATCCCAAAGCAGAAAACCCGAAAACCCCTCCAAGATACTATAGAGTGCGGAGGCGATTTTCGCATGCAACCTCTTCTATCATAAGCGAAATTTGAATTGAAGAGGGTTGAACTCGGTTCCACATTCAGATACCCGTCTTTGTGTCGGGGTACCCGGATCTGGTGAGAAGATGTACCAGCGGCTTTGAAGGATGGATGGCCGTCTGGGGTGACCTTCTTGGAGAAGGGGTTCGTTTCCCTCTTCACGTCTTTATAGTGACCCTCTTTGGGGTTTTTGGGTGTAGGATTTTTCTGGTTGGTCTTAGAACTCCTACATCCACATTACAGCCTTTGTGGCCATACACCCGTGGCTGGGCGTCGAGCCCTCCCTGGACTTCTTCTTCTTTGTATACAAGATAGTACAATCCGGGGAGAAGGGGTTGAGGCCCTCGGCAAACATTCTCCAAAGTGCGGAGAAAAATTTGTGAGGCGTTATTTGGTGAACACCCCTTGAGCAATAGGGGATGGCACGAGAAATGGTTCTTCGTCAAAGGCCACGAGATCTCTTCTCTTCCGATTTGGGCGGTGGCGAAAAAATATCTGCGACTTTGGAGATGTTTAGAAGAGCGGGAAGTGGAAATGATGGAGCTTTTTGACAACTTCCCGAAGGAAGAGTGGAAATACGGACTCCTCTCGAAGCAAGCATGGTTATATGACCGTAAGCGTAAGTACCGGTTTATTTCATATATTTATATTTTTTGAAAATATTTCCATAATATATAATTATAACATGGAATTGTTTGATTTGTGCGATATCTTTGATCGAATAGAGCTCTGTAGAAATAAAGGAACTCGAAGATTTCTTATGCAGGAAATCTTGAAGCAATTGAGGCCACACCATGAAAGAAGCGACCCACGAAGTAGATCGACACGAGAAATTCATACGGATGAATTTCAACGGAAAAATAAAAAGAAGAGATTCTCGTACGAAGAGATTCTTCACCCTCGACAAAGAGAGAGAGCTACCGGAAAACCTAGGTCAGTCCCTCTCGTAACTCCTCCCGAACCCATACCAGAAACAGAACCAACCTCCAAAACCCTTCCTCGATCAGGCGGCTTACTTGATCGTCCCGATCGAAGGAGTATACTTAGGACCAAAAACTAAAACAAAAATAACCCCATTAAGCTGCTGAAGAAGAACTCGGGGTTCCTCGGTCTTGATCATTCCTCCTTCGTGCCCCACAGCAGAAATCTGATCGAAGAGGATGGTGACCGGAGGCGAAGGATTAGGCGTTATCGAGAAAGAGAAGCGTACCCACAGCGGCCATCAAGTTCGCATCCGCTTCAACACCCAAAGAACCTACTTCAAACAAATCTCCGTAATCGAAAACCGTTCATACGGACCCTACATTCCCGAGCATTACTCTTTCCCACGAAAGGCCGAGACCCTCTCTGAGCGGCCGGTCCTTGGTCGAGGTTATCATCTTTGAAGCCGTGGGATCTCGAGCCACATGGCCTAGGTTTACGCCAACTTTCCTTTCGACCTCTTGAACTTTCGTTCGACACTTGATGACCATGGATTCGGTGATCATACAGACGGAAATCTTCTCGACGAGGAATGAGTTATTGGCGAGGTAAAGAATAATCACTTCTTTCTCTACATCTCTATTTCCTTGAGTATTTTATACATTTGACTTAAATATCTTGAAAATATGCGGGCTAATCTTTGTCTTGACGGACATTGCGTCAAGAGACACATAAATGGAAAGCGAGGAAGATTTCATGCGCTTGAGAGATAAACATCTTTGAAATCGACCTTAGGCCGAGAAAAAAATGGGTCGTGAAGATGCTTTTCATACCATCAAGCGGTCTTGAGATAGAATTGGATCGGGCCAAGATGGATTTGAAGACATCGATAATGGCCCGAGGGCCCTGAGGATGAGTTAGGCTGCGTCAAAAGCCGATGACAAACTCGACCAAACTGAATCTTTGGTTTGGTTGAAGAGAACTTACTCTGAAGGCGAAAAATGAGGAGTTCTCTTGATGACCGAAGCTTAATCCTCTGACTTGGTGAAAGGCGAGGCGAAGATTCGGGATGAAGTCAGAAGGCGTAAGGCCCAGCGTCACAAGCTCGCCGTAAGATAAAGGACCTTGAGGGGGCGAGGCCCTGTTACGTGAAGAGCTCGGGAGCAGATTGAGGCGAGTATAGAGACTTCGGATGAACTCGATGTAGAGATCATGAAGGTTTATTGAGAGGAGGATATGAGAATTTATCGGGAGCGAGGAAAAGAGAAACTATCTCGCTTTGCTCATTTGGACTCAACCTTTGCTCAATCCAGATGATGAAGGCGGTGCTGAATATTTATCCGTTTTTGATTTATGTAAATATTTAAACTTTAAACTTTTCATGTTCATGTAATTAATTTTCAATCGACTTAAATGAATGAACATTTTATGCTTATTGATAAATCTTTAAGCTTTGTCTTGATTATGACTTGGTTCGATCGATTATCTTGTCGATAACTTAGTGTCGATAAGTTGAACTAATGAACTAGATATGGCATATAACAGTTAACTTATGCAATGAAGTGAATTGAATTTTATGGACGAGATTGAGTTAAGCTGAACTAGATAAAAGCTGAACTCAAACACTTAAACAAAATAAATAATTTATACTCATGATGCAGAAGAGTGAGATCGATCATCGTGAAGTAAATTTGGACGACAAAGCGAGATAAGAACAAAGACATAAGGATTAATAATGATCATTGACTTACCACCACCACGATAAGATCAATATAGGACGAAAAGGACTGAGGCTACCATCGAATGGCGGTGAGTCCTACCGTACCTCCTTACACCATAGTGACCATCGGACCAATAGTGACCATTGACTTACCACCACGATAAGATCAATATATAGGACCGATAAGATCGATATAGGACGAAAGGACTGGGGCTACCATCGAATGGCGGTGAGTCCTACCATACCTCCTTACACCATAGTGACCATCGGACTAATAGTGACCATTGACTTACCACACGATAAGATCGATATAGGACCGAGAGGACACTGGGGCTACCATCGAATGGCGGTGAGTCCTACCGTACCTCCTTACACCATAGTGACCATCGGACCAATAAGACCGGTAATAATTTGTGGAAAAGTGATCTTTTATTGATATGAAGCAGGTTGTGTCTGGACTTAGATAAAGACCCGGCTTAAACTTTATTGAAAATACTTAGAAGCTGCTTGGCGTGCCAAGTATTCTTGATCTCGGAACCATCGAAAGTGCCTTTAATCGATAAGTACACGGCTTTGGTACTTGATCACTTCATATAGCCCTTCCCGATTCGGCATTAGCTTTCCGTGTTTTGAGGTGTAGAAGCTTGGCTTCTCTGAAACGAAGTCTCCACTTGAATCTCTGAAGTTTGGCGTCCTTGTTATAATGTTTGGCCACCCTTCGTTGATAAGCGACCAATTTGATTAAAGCTTCCTCTCGACGACCGTCTAGCGAGGTCCAAGTTAGCCTTGATCCTTCATCATTGTAGATTTCTTTGAATTGACTTACGAAGACTTGGAGATCCGATTTCATTGGGACTAAGGCATCGATTACCATAGGCCAATCGATCGGGGCGAATCCCGTAGTAGTCCTCGGCGTAGTTCGGTATGCCCACAAGACGCTTTCGGCAATTCTTACGGCCATCTCCCTTAGCTTCATCAATCTACGCTTTATTCCATTTGACGTCACATTGGTCACCTCAACTTGCCCATTCATTTGTGGATGAGCCACGAAGTCTTCTTGTCTTTGAATCCCCAAATCGTTCAAAAATTCTTCAAATTTTGAACCCTGAACTGGCGTCCATTGTCCGATATCAATACCTTAGGGATCCGGCGAAACACCACAGACTCTTTTATAAACTTTAAGCACTCTCACATTACATTATCGGCCAAAGTGGTTTCGCCTCTACCCACTTAGTCATATAATCAATAGCAACTATGATGAAGCTAACGACCTTTAGCTTTGAGGTAATGGTCCCGATATATCCACCCCCCAGACAATGAAGGGTATAGGAGATAGAATCGTAGTATAACTCTTGGTGGTGGTGATAATGAACCGGACTATTGGTGGCATTTTCACATTTCTTGGCGTACTCTGTAGCTTCTTTGAAAATTGTCGATTGATAGTAACCTTGTCGAAGTACTTTATATGCAAAGACTTGGCGACCGTATGATCACCATAAATCCTTCATGAACTTCCGAAGAGCATACTCGGCTTGACGGAACCAAACATTTCAATAATGGTGAGGAAAATGCCGATCGATAAAGATCCCCATCGATAAAGGTGAAATTAGTACTCTTGTACTTGATCTTCTTTACTGACATTTGATCAGGAAGGAAGGACGCCATCGCGAAAATACTCGATGTAGGGGTCATCCAGCGGTTTGTTAGATTCGATGCACATCCTTTGTTTCGTCTTTGAACACACTAAATTTCTTTGCAAAATTTCCAAATACATAGATCCATGAAAGACATACGCATCCGTAGTGGCCAATTTCGACAAAGCATCGTGATGGGAATTGTCGTTTTGCGCTCTATACCACAGAAACTTCGTCTGAAGCAAAAAAAATTGAAGTTGGTTTTTAACTCGCGGGTATTTGATCATTCGGGTCCCACGAGCTTCATAATCTCCGATATTTGTTTAACGACCAACTGAGAATCACTATAGATAATTAACTGTTGGACTTCGAGACTCTTCGCTAATCGGACACCTGCTAACACCGCTTCGTACTCAGCCTCATTATTCGTTGCTTTAAATCCGAATCTGATAGCCTGCTGGACCTTGAATCCCTCCGGACTTATTAAAATAATTCCTGCTCCACTAAGCGATCATCGTAGAGATCCATACGCATCATAGCGTCCACGCCGCCCGACACCTTTGAAGAAGCGCCCTTTGCTTTCGATCGGAAGATTCATCTCCGGTAACTCGCATCTCAGCGGTGAGCGAGCATTCTACCATAAAAGTCGGCCCGGGGCTTGGCCTTTGATGGCGATTCGGGGATGATACTCGATAAAAAGCTGGGACAACTCCATAGTCCATTGCTAGTCTACCCGAGACCTCGGCTTGCCCATCACCTTCTTGATGGGCGATCCGTGTAGGCGACCGAGTCGACCTTGAAAATCTCTTAGAAGCTTTCACTGGCAATTATTAAAGCAAAGGCAAATTTCTCAATGTTAGGATACTGGTTTGACATCTCGTGGGGCGTGGTGGCGTAATAGGCCGGATCTTTGCTTCCGGCGATCTCTCGAATCAAAAAGCGCTCCAGCGCTTGAGGCGGTTGCAAGGTACAAATATAAAGTCTCTCTTTGGGACGAAGCTTGACCAATAAAGGAGTAGAAAGCAGATCGTCTTTATACTTTGGAAAGCATCTTCACACTTGGAAGTCCTTTGGAGCGTCTTCGCATTCTTGGTCCCTTGATGTATCAAAGAAAGGAAGACATCTCTCTGCGATCTGGCGGCGAACCTCCTTAAAGGCGCATGATCCTACCCGGTCGAATGACTGAGCGTCCTTGAATGGCGAGGAGTCTTCATGTCGAGGATGGCTGGATCTTCTCTGGATTGGTTTCGATGCCCTTTGGTGACGGATAACCCGAAATTTTCCGACCAAGGTAGAAAGTACATTTGGTCGGATTAAGTCGTAGTTGTCGATGACGAATAGTTTGAAAACATTCCTCTAGATCGTCCAAATGTTTCTGAATTTGCATACTCTTCACGATCATGTCATCTACATAAACTTCCATATTCCTCCCCAGCTGTCTATCGAATATGAAGTTCATCATCCTCTGATAAGTAGCTCCAGCATTAATGAGGCCAAAAGTCATTTTTTTGTAGGCATACACCGAACGGTGTGTAATGAATGCTGTTTTTGGAATGTCTTCTTTGCACATGGATATTTGATGATAACCTGAAAAAGCATCCATAAAACTTAATAATCATACCGAAGTGGCATCGATGAAATTTGATCGATATGGGGCGGAGGATAAAGTCCTTGAGACGAGGCTTTGTTGAGGTCGGTGTAGTCGATGCAAACCCGCCACTTTCCATTATGCTTACGCACCAATACTACATTTCTTTATCCACTCCGGGTAATCAATCTCGTAGATGAAGTCGGTGACCCGACAATTTTGCAACCTCTTCATCGATGATTTTTGGCGTTACGGAGCAAATATCGCTTTCTTCACGACGTGGTGGCTTTTTGAAGGATCTATCTCGGTTTATGCTCGTGAACCTTAGGCTAACTCGGGCATGTCTTGTGGTTCCCATGCAAAAATATCGACATAGCATCGTAAGAGTTCCATAAGATTCGTCCGAAGAGGTTCTGGCAAATCCGAACCAATCCTTACTGTCTTATCCGGCTTTCCGACGACCAATTCAATCTCCTCCGTCCCCCAGTGAAATTACAAGGGTTACGAGCTACTCTCGGTGAAGGTTCAATTTCAATTGCCATCGTCTTTCTTTGTTTTGACCCCATTAGGATGAAATGCGCCAATTAGATAACATCTCGGGCGGATCCAAGTCACCCATCACCTCTCCTACTCCGTGTCTTTGTGGGGAACTTGATTTTGAAATGTGGGATGGAAATTCTGACTGAAAGAGTGTCAGCGTAAGTCTTCCCAAAATGGCGTTGTAAGTAGAATCCACGTGCACAACATAAAATTTACAAGTTATCTCCACTTGTTGAGTAGTCTTAGAAGATGACGAGGGAGTTGATAGTGCGCCACTTTATTTGGATCATTGCGAAACCATATAGAGGAGCCTCTGTCAGAGCCTCCATTTTGTGTTCATCGAGATGCATTCTCTACGATAAGCATGGGCATAAAGAATGTCCACAGAAGATCCGTTATCTATCATCATCGTTTCACATCCATTGAGCCCACCCTTGTTTGTGATCACCAATGCCCCTTCATGCGGTTGATGGGCTCAGAAGGATAATCCGCATCAAGTAAATGAAATAACAGTTCTGGAAAAGGCTGTCAACCTTGAGTAGCATCATTATTGACATAAGCGAATCAAGATAAGACCTCCTCTTCTTCCCTACTAATTTCCCAGCAGACCCACGGTTATTACATCAACGACTTGCCTTGGCGGTGGTGGAGCATTTTGAGCAAGTGGTACTTGAGGCTGTTTGAGCGGTATGATTGATAAACTCTTGATCTTGGCGGTCTTTCATTACATATTGAATCAGCAAGCCACTTTTAATCTTGTTTTCTACAAAATCCTTTAAATTACAACATTCATTTAGTGTATGTCGTGACCGGTGACTTGATGATAACCACAATATTTGCGAGGGTTGCCATGTCCGTTTTGTAATTATCACGAGGTGGTTCAAAGAAAATTTGGTTTGGATTTGATCCAAAATTATCGATCTCTACGTATTCAATTTGGGTATAAACCTTATTAACCTTCCGGGTAGGAGCAGTGTGCACGATTAACGCCTTATCGCCACGAGTTATTGTACTTCTTCGAACTACCTTACGCCCTTTGGTTGTATCCTCCCCTCTTCTACGATCAACATCGGTCTTGGGAACCTCTACCTCCTTTAATTGGCTCAAAGAAGGATTCTTGATTGTTCATAGCCTCTTCCACAACAATATAGCCCCCTACGCCTTGTCGAAGGCTTACTGCTAGGCTCTTTGGATGGTGAAACATCAATTTCTTTACCAATTTCTCGATTTAACGAGATCCGGCCCATTACGGAATAATCCAATGACTTGGAGATCATTAAGATCGGACACTGTCAAACCGCTTCCCTAAACCTCTTTACATATTGGCTAAGATTCATTGGTGAGCTGGGACTTGTCTTAAAGAGCACTGTAAGCTTCCCCTTCTTCGGTTACTTCCAAAACGGGCATGGAACTTATCACAAAGTTCAGTCCACGAGGAGATAGAATCCGATGGTAAAGTCCCCATCCATTGTCTGGCGTCTTTTCTCAAAGTAGTGACAAAAGTATGACATTTAGCAGCATCAGTAAAGTCATAGTAATCCATTAGTCGGTCAAACGCCTGACTATGGTCATAAGGATCTCCTGACCCATCATAACTCTCCATGCGAGGTAACTTTTTGGTAGCATCTGCTTTCTCCTTGAGAATATCAGAGGTAAAAGGGGACGCCTTCTTACCAGAAATATCCTTCACCTGTTGGACCTCGGCCCGATTGTTTTGGAGTTCTTTCAACTCTCTTACCAGAAAATCAACACCTTCGGGTTGTGATGAGATCTCCTTCTCCTGGGCGACATTAGGCTTTGGAATGGATCGATCCTTCCCTGCCGATCTCACTGCCCTTACGGGACTTCTTGATTTACTAAGTCGTAAAATCTCATCCTCATAATGAGAACGGTTGTGACGGTATTCTCCCCTTCGAATTTCTGGCATAATTTCTCTCGACCTGCTTCTTCGTCGTTCATCGTCGCGATGAATTGATCCACGATCGTCGATGCCTTCTTCGAGGTAGAAGGCGTTACGCTTCTCGATCTCCTCTACTTGTGAGAATGATCCACGGACACACGTCATAGAATGTTCCGGCTCCTTACCCTTCCGAGCGGGTACCTCCTTATGCTTACTCCGTCCTTGAATGATAATGGCTAGATGCTTCGTCTCTCGATTCATTCACACGAAGCATCTGTTTGGCTATATCTTCCCTTTGTTTTAACAGAACCTCCAAAGCTTTATCCGCCCGTCCGCCATCCTCTTGACTTGGTAGCTCGGTCCTCTTGACCACTTGGCGATGAGTCTGGTTGGCGAACGCTTCTGGCGTCACGATTGGGATCACGCCCTTTATCGGCGTTGAAAACTAACTTCCGTCTGGCTCCACCATGGATCTTGGACGAAGTTCTTACGAATGTTTTTTAAGCCGTGCTCTCACGAGCACTTTTAGAAAGACCCAGCGATCCTTTCTTTGAATACGAGGCGTTGATGAACTAATGACCATCGCTTTTTGCCTTCCGGTGTTCCATTTCTACTCCTCATCATCTTTGAAGCAAATTTAAACAATTGTGATTGAAAAGAGCCCTCCTTTAGCGCTTGATATTAGCGCCAAGATCTTTCGTCACGTCCCGATCACCTAAAAGCGTCCACGATCCTGCAGCGTAAACACTGATAAACACCACAAGCTTGGCGGTGATTCCGTCGGGGATAGCTTCGAGCGTGAGAATCGGTATGTGAATTCACAAGGTTTATCGAAAGCGGAGGCTATATCGCCTAGTGTATTGATATCAAGAGATAATAATAATTCTCCGTGAATATCTGATTCTAAATGAAGAAGTGTATGAGAACGTACCTCTTGGTGGATACTTCTTTGCCAAGTTATACCCTCCTTTTTGAATACCAGTGCCACCCACTACTACGACACATTCCCTTTGCCGATGGGTTCTGCCATTGCATGTAGTTTATTCTCTTCTTTTGATCAACATTTACTACTGCGTAAATAGATTATAATCCCATCCACATTAATGCGTGGCGGGTTCTTTAGTCAACCGACATGCTTTTTCATCATTCTGGTCAAAGATTGTAGATATTTAAAATGTCTAAATGATTGATCCATTGACTGGGCCGGTCTTATAAGTTTGAAATGAAAATAATATGATGATTAGGCTTAATGATTTTCATAATTCAATAATAAAGGCCCAATAGAATAAAAAAGAATAAGCCCAATATATTCGGCCCAAAGAGATAAAATATCACGACCCAACAAATATATATAATCAACCATTTATATGCTTTGGCCTTTTAGACAAATTTCTAACTCTACCACTGCACTTGACCAACCCCAATTAATAATTTGAATTAGATTCATATATATATGCACAATCAATTTTCAACCAGACATATATATATATATATATATATATATATATATATGGGATTCCATCCACAGCAACCGGTTGTTGGGGAGCAACCCATTTATCCGGTAGCCGCCATGTCGCAAATACTTACTTTATCAAAAAAAAAATTATAAGCCCGCGCTACAACTGTAGCTTATGGGTCCAAAAATGGGTTGCTCCCAATAACCGATTGCTGTGGATGGAATCCCTATATATATATATATATATATATATATAGTTAGGTTTTGGCTATCGATCAATTTCTTTGTAGTACTAAAGTATTGCATGCAAAGACAATTCCATGTTAATGAAAGACAAAGATGTCGGTAATTAATTATCTGATTAGTTAATTGTACATCCCTAATTTTGGAGGTGATGATGCATGCATTTAATTAAGTACGTAGCAGAATAATTAATGATACTAGAAAAAAAAAAGAATATATTGTGACGGTTTTTAAAAATAGTCATAAAAGATAGTAATATATGATGAAATTTTTGAGTAATCACAAAATAACATCATTTTATATAAATTATTATAAAATTATTAATTGTAGACTTTTGAAGTCAATTTTAGACATTTTAAACTTAAAATTAAAATAATTCATTAAAAATTTTGAATTGTGTCTTTGTAATAATAATTATTTGTGATTGAGGAGAGATGTATATGTAATTAATTATGTATATAGGTGCATATTTAATCTATATAAGGGTGCCTACCCTTCTCTTTTTTGCCCCTATAAATAATAGGAAATTGATAGTGGTAGTACGTGCACCAATTTCATCTTTTATAATTTATTTATTTATATTTTTTAAATTTGGAAAAATTCTATTTATATATATACATATATATATATATATATATATATATATATAACCGGAATTAGGTGAGAGCTCCTTTACTTTGTTAAAATACGGACCTTTTTTTTTTTTTTTTTTAAATAACTAAAAAAATATTTAATATTTTATGGGCGATATTTTCCATAATATAATGTTTTAGGCGTGATTTGAATACTATACCAAAAATAGTGGTACATGCGCTGCATTGTATGCATGGACTGCTTTTGTTATCGTATCCAAAATCACATCCAAAACACCTTGTATTATGAAAAAATTGAGCCCATAATATTAAATTTTTTTAGTTATTTTTAAAAAAACAAAAAAAAAGTTCATATTTTAACAAAGTAAAGAGATGACGCCCCAAAATTAGGTATACATCACCCATCTTGGGTCGCCACTTACATGGTACATAAATTCAAATACAACTTACTTAATATAAGCTGCCGTGTACAATACGACATAAAGCTGTGAGATTGAATACAAATATTGTCTACTAGATATTATACAAACTCAAAAGGAGTCCTCATTCTGACTATTATCACACTATTTCATTGAATAGTGAGGACTACTAATCTGCTATCCTCTCGGACCATTACTCCGTTCCCCGAATCGTCCCCAAATTTATGTTCTCATTTCACGAAGAGAACGGTGAAAGAAAGAAAGGGTGAGCTCAACTAGCCCAAGAAGAAATATTATGACTAAGATAATGCGAGAATAAATTATCATTAGCCTTCAATGATGTTAAACCGATAAAATACAATAGATAAACCGGTTTAAGCTGCAACGGAATATGCAATCCATTAAAAGAGTCAAGTAGAGAATAAAATCTACTATCTTTTAGGTTTTAAAAGGTTTTCATCAATTTTTTTATCGCTGAGACTCAAACAATAAATAAACCACCACATCTAATCATCCCTATACCACGGTCAAGGATTTTATCAAATTATCAATGGTCGTGACTATACCGAATCACCCCTGGTCATAATCATACCAAAACTATCCATCACCGCATTACGTGCCATCGAGGACTTTTATCACATCATTTATAACAAGCCATGATTATCTTAGAATGATCCTCGGTTATAATCATACTAAGTTCATCTACATACGTAAGCCAAAGATAACATAATATATCATGAGGATGATGACAATGACATAATAATTCAATAAAACAAGTTCAAGAATTATTTTATCCGAGAATTAGTAACGCCCAAATTGTCAACAAGATCTTTTGTTTTGTAAAGTAAAATTCAAGAATGATCGGAAGAATATTTCCATGAAAAGATATCTTTGGATGAAACGCAAATATCAAGGATATTCTACTAATTTCATGGAGTATAGAAGTCAAAGTTTTAACCATTTGGGTATAATAAAGAATGGAATAAAAAAAATCACCATGCATGCGGTGATTGGCAGATGCGAGGTTATTCAATGTAATAATAATAACGGAACGAAGTCGGTGAAATTCACACCGGCGGGATGATCCAATGAATAATAAATCTTTGAATAATAAACAATGGAACCAGGTCAGGTGTAAAACACACGATGTGATATTCCAATGTAATAATAAATGCGGAATAATAAACAATGGAACCGTGTCCGATTGTAAAAAACACATGCATGGATATTCCAATAGAATAATAAAGAATGGAATAACGAGAAGAAGATCACCAAGTATAGGGGATTCGGCGTATCTGAGTTATTCAATAGAATAAATAAGAATGGAATAACATAAGGATTTCACCAAGTATAGGGTACGCCGCATATACAAAGTTATGTATAGGGTATACCACTTTTACAAAGTTATTCCAGCAGAATAATAATGAATGGAATAATGTGAAGTTCTATTCATGAATAAGAAAGAATAACACCGGACGGTACAACAAATAATACCCCTTACCTTAGAAGAGGCGAATATTGGCAAAAGTGAAGTAGCGAGAATACTTTTCTTCTTTCTCTCTATAGATTTTCTCTCTATAGCTTCTCTCATAATTTCTCTCTAGAGTTTGGTGAATTCGTAAGAAAATAATGAAGGAATGAGATTCTATTTATAGGAAAATAGAATGCATAGTAATTAATCCATGAACGGTCCATATTGATTTACTTTAATCTGACGGTCCATATTTAAAGCAAAATCTTTTAAATAAAATATAATATATTCTATTTATATAAAAACATTTTACTATGCAAACACTATGCAATACTAATACTTATCTGCAAAACACTATGCAAAATAAAATATATTATATTCTATTTATAGAATAACTTTAATAAAGATACATTTTATATAAAAGATGTTTCATTTTATTACGTTAATAATACTGAATAAAACAAAACGTCATTATCGCATTATAATAATTCATATTATTAATAAATAATAATGGAATGAAACCGGTGACTTCTCACATAAGCATCAATAATCAATACTGGTGTCTACTATGCAACCACACGATTATCGTACTTTTACTACCGAGTAGTTCAACAAGAACCACAGTAAAACTTCCATAGATTATTTCAATAAAATATTTTTGTCGTTTTCTCAATCAAACAATAATTACATTATGGGGTCCACCAATGATTGAGTAGTGCATACGAATATTTCCTCGCTAAACCGAATATTATTCCACCAATCGAATATAATATAACCACTTGCATAATTTGTAAAATTTATAAATACTACCCACAACTATAATATTTATCTCAAATTCACACCATAATATTAAAAATTATTTCGACAAAATTTAAATCATTATTGATAAAATCGGGGTCTCACAATCTCCCTCCTTATGAAATTTAGCCCTCGAAATTAGAAGTGCGATACACAGTATGATAAGAGATGAGGATACCTTGAATACCTTTATCGTTTAAAAATATTAAATTCATCTTTGCAATCCTACCAAAGATATTCATTAACAATTCATCTTTTTGCTCTACGTGCCAAAGATATATATATCGTAAAACCAATAATATCGAGACTTAGCTTAATAGTATACCGACCACGAATTATCCACGCCTTCTTGGCCAAGGATATTCGTGTTTTCAATTCTGATCATGATTATACCGAATAATCCGTGGTCATAATCATACCAAGTCTATCAATGCACTACGGCTAAAGATGACTTTTACCACATCCATGAATTAATATTTCATTCTTTGAGACTCATTTCAATAATTAATCCATATCATCGAATCATCCCCGCACTACGTGGCAAGGATATTCATTAGTATCACGACCACGAATTATCCATGCACTACGGCTTAAAGATAATTGTGTATTCATTAATATCACGACCACAAATTATCCATGCACTACTACCAAAGATAATTGTGTATTCATTAGTATCACGACCACAAATTATCCATGCACTACTACCAAAGATAATTGTGTATTCATTAAGATATCCGACCACAAATTATCCATCCACTACTACCAAAGATAATTGTGTATTCATTAATATACGACCACAAATTATCCATGCACTACTACCAAAGATAATTGTGTATTCATTAATATCACGACCACAAATTATCCATGCACTACTACCAAAGATAATTGTGTATTCATTAGATATCACGACCACAAATTATCCATGCACTACTACCAAAGATAATTGTGTATTCATTAAGTATCACGACCACAAATTATCCATGCACTACTACCAAAGATAATTGTGTATTCATTAAGTATCACGACCACAAATTATCCATGCACTACTACCAAAGATAATTGTGTATTCATTAGTATCGCGACCACAAATTATCCATGACTACTACCAAAGATAATTGTGTATTCATTAGTATTCGCGACCACAAATTATCCATACACTACGACCAAAGATAATTGTGTTTTCAATTACGGTTATGATTATACCTAGAACAATCCACGGTCATAATCATACCAAGTCCATCTATGCACCTTCTGAGCCATGCAGATGACTTTCAACATAATATAAGCGTGAGGATAATGATATAAAGAATCAATCAAATGAGATAAAGAATAAATATTAAACATTTATAATATAATTTATCCAGGATTCAAGAATATCCCCATGTTATCAATCACTTAATAATCTCATAATCTAATAATATTAATATTATAACAATATTTTAATCACTTTAAATTTATAAACAATTTATCTCAATTGTTTACGCTTTACCATATAATGCATTTAATCATTCAAAATGCCATACTCATAAGATATCATCACCAATTATCAAATCCTCATCAAAATAATATGCATATACTCTATATAGGATCCTCAGCCATAAAATCCTATTTTCAACTTTGTTACTTCACATAACATATTTAACTCATATGTTTGTAACTAAACTATTTTCATGAAAAATACCAAATCAGTCCCAAAATATTTCTTTTCTGGGATTTAGCATAATATAGTCCCATAATGAAAATATATTTTTCAAGAATTTTAAAATTCATTTACTATTTTCAAAAATCAATTTCCAATTAATTCCTTAAAAATTAGCTACCTCAAGGATAACTCCAAAATTCCCAAATCTTGGCAGAATCTTACACATGTTAACGTGAGCTTCTAGTTTAAATTTCATGGTCATCGGAGTTATAGAACTTTCCGGTTATAGCGTTTTAAATGAAAAACCTAAATATTGAAATAGTCATAACTTGCTCATTTTAAGTCGAGAATGAGCTCATTTTTGGACAGGAGGTACTTTATACCATATACCTTCATGTCCCAAAAGGCCAGAATTTTTCTCATAATTTAAGTGGCCGAAACAGCCTCTCTAATATCATGGCGAAGCTTTTTTGGTTTTGCAGCTTTGCACTCCTTTGCTAAAATCAGTCCACACAAAATCTACAACACCTTTTCCAGTAATTCCACTTGGATTAGTTAGGTAACTCATAGATCTAACTCTAGGACTGGACCACACTCAAAAATTCAAAATATAATAGGAGATATGGTCAATTGAATTTCATGTTACGTTTTTACCAAAATCGATTTTTCAACCCTTTGTGATTTCTAAGAAACTTTCATGTTTTCACATAATAACCACATAACTCATCATAACACTTACTAATACTTCATATACCCATGATTTTCATTAGTCCAATGCTTTTATTATGACTTTCATCATAATCCTCGTAAACAGATCCTTTTAGTTGATTTAAATATTTGAGGGTTTAAGAAATGGGTTTTGTACTGGGGTCAATACAAAATTCGATTTCACGCTCTAAGTAGGCTAAGAAGTCTTCATGAATACGCCAGGAAATTTATTAATAATAGAAATATCATTCAAAACTGTGACTCTCATCCAAGACTTGGATAGTCGTCACATTGATACCAACCTGTGACTTCTATCCCTTAACCTAGATAACACCTCACAATGATACCTATAAACTTGCCATCTTCATTCACGATGTCGCCTACGAAAGTCCGACTTGATTGCATTACACACAAGGAAGTCAACAACGAAAAGTTCGGGGCTCTTTACTTATGGCTTGATATGACAATAATTGACTTTAGTAGTTTGGTTACTTGAATTACACAAACAGGGTTGGTTATGAATATAAAAGCTAACAACCTTACGAAAAGCATGATGAGTAGTTAACCAATTGATTCCTAAAATCACATCAAAGGCAAGTATTTTCAAAAGATAAGATCGACAGTAACGTGAAAGTGTTTATTTGAATCAAACAAGATTTAAAAATAGTAAGCGATGTGAAGGCTCCTACTAACGAAGTTTCAACCAATAAGTCAAAGTCTAACTTCTCCTGAGTCAAATTTAAGCGTTGAACGCAAGCAAGAGAGATAAAATAATGGGTAGAACCGGTATCTTATAAGGTATAGACTTGCAAGAATTTATAATTAACTAACCCGTGCTAACTTCGTTCGGGTTACCCACTTTTGAGAAGTCGAAAAAACGCTCTTCTGAAAACCAACTTTTGTTTTGTCGTATCCGCCTTTGGTGTCACTATCCCAAATTTGGACTTGACTTCTTTATCGACAAAATCGAGCTAAATGACCTCTCTTTTGAAATTTCCACTTCTATTATCTTTGCCATGATTACCACCGAAGTGGTTATCATTCTTAGCATGTTAATTTCCCCGTGATGGTTATCATTGTTTCGATGGCCAATTGTTGCCACGAAGATGATTATTATCGTGTTGTTGGTCGTTACCTTTTGTTTGAAATTTGAATCAACACTCTCATGTGCTTCATTGCTTATCTCAAAGCATTTTCGGATGCCATTCTCAAACAACTTGTCACAAAACAAGGGTTAATTGACATGTAACAAATTATCCTATATTACGATGACCAATAAAATAACACATAAACTTAGGTAGGTCATTCTAGCGAAGGTATTCCCGTCTCTCCCTCCTAGTACTATTCTCACCTCTTAGCCGGGATCATATCCCTAAGCTCGATACCAATTGTGGCGCCCCCAAAATTAGGTATACATCACCCATCTTGGGTCGCCACTTACATGGTACATAAATTCAAATACAACTTACTAATATAAGCGCCGTATACAATACGACATAAAGCGTGAGATTGAATACAAATATTGTCTACTAGATATTATACAAACTCAAAAGAAGTCCTCATTACAAACTATTATCACACTATTTCACGTAATAGTGAGGGACTACTAATGCTATCCTGCGGACCATTACTCCGTTCCCGAGAGTCGTCCCAAACTATGTTCTCATTTCCTCAAGAGAACGGTGAAAGAAAGGGTGAGCTCAACTAGCCCGAAGAAGAAATATTATGACTAAGATAATGCGAATAAATTATCATTAGCCTTCATAGTGTTAAACCGATAAAATACAATAGACAACCAGTTTAACTGCAGTGGAATATGCAATCCATTAAAAGAGTCAAGTAGAGAATAAAATCTACTATCTTTTAGGTTTTAAAAGGTTTTCATCAATTTTTTTATCTCTGAGACTCAGCTTAATAAATAAACCACCACATCTAATCATCCCTGTACCACGGTCAAGGATTTTCATCAAATTATCAATGGTCGTGACTATACCGAATCACCCACAGTCATAATCATACCAAAAACTATCCATCAACGCATTACAAGTGCCACCGAGGACTTTTATCACATCATTTATAACAAGCCATGATTATCTAGAATGATCCCCTGGTTATAATCATACTAAGTTCATCTACGCACGTAAGCCAAAGATAACATAATATATCATGAGGATGATGACAATGACATAATAATTCAATAAAACAAGTTCAAGAATTATTTTATCCAGAATTAAGTAACGCCCAAATTGTCAACAAGATCTTTGTTTTGTAAAGTAAAATTCAAGAATGATCGAAGAATATTTCCATGAAAAGATTTGGATGAAACGCAAATATCAAGGATATTCTACTAATTTCATGGAGTATAGAAGTCAAAGTTTTAACCAATTTGGGTATAATAAAGAATGGAATAACAAAAGAAATCACCACATGCATGCGATTCAGATGCATAAAAGTTATTCCAACAGAATAATAATAATCGGAACCGGTCGGTGAAATTCACCGCAAGCTGGGATGATCCAATGAGAATAATAAATGCTTTGAATAATAAACAATGGAACCAGTCCGGTGTAAAACACACGCATGAGGATATTCCAGCGAGAATAATAAATGCGGAATAATAAACAATGGAACTGTGTGGGTGTAAAACACATGCAGACGGGATATTCCAAATGTAATAATAAAGAATGGAATAATGTGAAGAAGATCACCAAGTATAGGGATTCACAGATACTGAGTTATTCCAATGAATAAATAAGAATGGAATAACATAAGGATTTCACCAAGTATAGGGTATCCAGCATATCTGAGTTATGTATATAGTGTAAGACCCCAAAAATTTTAAATAAAAAGGAATTTCCTTTATTTATTATTTTGAAATAGTAAGGGTTGATTTGATTAATGTGGATAGTTAAGGGTTAAATACGCAAATATTTCAAAATAAGCAAGTGGTTATAAAATATTCATTATCGTTGGGAATATTCGTTTGGTCGTGGAATATTAAATCGCTTCGGGGAATATTAAATGACGACAAGTGACCATGTGTGGGCCCCATAACTTGAAAGCGATTGGATGAAGAAAACGACAAATATAAGTTGTTTTTAAATAACTGGCAGTAGTTGTTCTTAATTATCTTGTTGGAATACCCGGTGGTTAAAAACACACTAATACGCGTTGTTGAAGCGAGGTTACTGCAGTATTGCACCAATTATTGATTCTTACGTGAAGAAGGCACACTACTCAATAATGGTTCTGAATTATCGCTCAAAGATATTTTATTGAGTTAATAATTGCTGCGTTGATATTTTATATTGCTGTTGTTTCAATAATTGTCATTACACAGTATTTTTCATTATCGAAGCAATAATTCATATTATCTGAATAATATTATTAGATAACATTATTGGTAATGTCTAGAAAGTTCTGTCTAAGGAGAGGTTTGGTCACCTAATTGCGCGCCAGTAAGAAGAAATTCTTATTGGAAAGCCCCTCTCTTGGGAACCTACGGTTGTAATATTGTGATTACGTAATATTATTTATGAATAATTAATTATTGATTCATATGATGAGAAAAATATTGATTTTATGTGGATATAGATGGAGAAAATTTTATAGTGACAATTGTTGAAAATTGAAATTTTATCTTTTTACGATAAAATAATTCATTTAAATATATTATTTTAATAATATATTAACGGTGATATATTTTTACAATGAATGTGGGATATATGAGTATACGAGGAGGAAGAGTATTTTTGTTGCAATAAATGTTTAAAACATGTTAAACATGTCGGTGGACCCCATTTATTGGTGAAATTTGATTATAGCATGTAAAATCGCTTGGTTTGTGGATTTTGGTCCAATTTCATTTGGAATTTGGAAAAACTTTCTTACGCAAAGTTGTAGAGAATTGAAATTCCTATAAAAACACATGAAATTCAAATTTTAAGATGAAAGAGCTATTTATTATGAATTATTGAAGTTCAAGTTCAAATAATTGATTTTTTAAAAGTTTTAATTATTTATTTTATGAAAAACGTTTTTTCTTACTTTTCTAGAAGGTGGCATGTGGGAAATGCTAGGATCTGAATTATAAGGTTGGCGTATGAATTTGATATATATATATATATTAATTTATTAAATTTTCTGCTTTGGTGTTCTAAGCAATTTCTTATAAATATAAGTCTTGGGTTAGAATTGAAAATCACACCGTAACTCAAGTTTTCTCTCTATATTATCGGCGTATTCTTGTGAGTATTTTGAGTATACTTTGAGTATTGCTATACTGGTGCAAGTCCAAGTCATAGCTTTATATATCCTGTTTAATTTGTAAGATCTTGATCTTTCGAGGTAAGGGATATTATTTTTTTCAGAATGATATTATTTCTTCAATATCATTATAATTGAAATGTTGATCCAAGTTTTTATCAAATTTGGAACTTTTTTCATGTCTGGAGTTCTTATTCATGGGTTACTTATTCATGAGTTACTATTCACGAGTTCTTATTCACGAATTACTATTCACGAAAGTCTTATTCGTAAGCGTGAATATGTTTTTGTGGAATTTTTATCTTTTGGTGTCTGAGTTCTTATTCACGATATCACGGACTATTCACGATATCTGATCTATTCAAGAAAATAAAATTTCTTCTTTTCGTCTAAAACATCTATATTCGGATACTAACTCGATCAGTATCCGTGTTTTGATCATTCTTGAATTTTACACCACTATGATTATTTTTGAGGTATTTTGGATGTGGATAAAACCAAGTACGAATCCTTAATCCTTAATCCTTGTCATTTTGTTTCTTTGGATTCGTTTCTTTTAAAAAATATTTTCATCATCCTCGGTCTTAAATGATGATATTATGGAATATCTTTGGCACGTAGGCAAAGATGAATGATTTCTTAAGAATATCTTTGGTTCAGTAGTAAAAGATGAATGATTTTGAAGAATATCTTTGGCCCAGTAGTGCAAAGATGAGCAGTGTTTAAATGAACATGACTAAGTGATGAATATCTTTGGCTTTGTAGTGAAAAGATGAATATTTGATTCAGATGTATATTGATTGATGTTACGGGGGATAAAAGATAGGCGATGAACTTTTAAATTCATACATAGAAGATAGTAGTTTGCATTCTCTACTTAACTCTTCTAATGAATTATTATTTCACTCATGAATATTGATTTAAAATTTGTTGTCTATCAGATTCTATTATATTTTTCCTCGTTGAAGACTAACGATAATTTGTTGTATATTATCTTAGTCATAATATTCTTTCTTGAGCTAGTTGAGCTCACCCTTTTCCTTTTTTGTTCCATTTTTCTCGGGAGGCGAGAATATAAGCGAGATTTAGTCGGGGTATGGAATGAAGGTTTTAGAAAGGATTGTTTAGTAGTCCTCACCATTTTTGTAAAATAATGTATCAATAAATGTGATGAGGATTTATTTGAGTATAGATATTGTCAGAAGATAATATTTGTATTCAAACTCACGCTTTTCTTGTTGTAATAATAAAGTTGTAGTTGTTTTGCACTCATGTATTGACAACTCGTAATGAGTGATGTATACCTATTTTGGGGGCGTCACATATAGGGTATACCACTTTTTACAAAGTTATTCCAATGTAATAATAATGAATGGAATAATAGAAGTTCTCTTCATGAATAAGAAAGAATAACACCTTGGGGCCAGGTACAACAAATAATACCCTTACCTTAGAAGAATGAATATGGCAAAAGTGAAAGTAGCGAATACTTTTCTTCTTTTCTCTATAGATTTTCTCTCTATAGCTTTCTCTCTATAATTTCTCTCTCTAGAGTTTCGGTGAATTCGTAAGAAAATAATGAAGGAATGAGATTCTATTTATAGGAAAATAGAATGCATAGTAATTAATCCATGAGCTATCCATATTGATTTACTTTAATCGACGGTCCATATTTAAAGCAAAATCTTTTAAATAAAATATAATATATTCTATTTATATAAAATATTTTACTATACAAACACTATGCAACACTACGCAAAAACTATCTGCAAAACACTATGCAAAATAAAATATAATATATTCTATTTATAAAATAACTTTAATAAAGTATTACATTTTATATAAAAGATGTTTTCATTTTATTACGTTAATAATACGAATAAAACAAAACGTCATTATCATTATAATAATTCATATTATTAATCGACAATAATGGAATCAAACCGAGTGGTAAACACTCACATAAAGATTAATAATCAATACCGTGTGTCTTCTTACTTATGCAACCACACGACATCGTACTCTTTACTAATAAGAAAGTAGTTCAACAAGAACCATGGTAAAACTTCCGCCGTTATTTCAATAAAATATTTTTGTCGTTTTCTCAATCAAACAATAATTACGTTATTAGGGTCCACCAATGATTGAGTAGTTGTCACGAATATTCCCGCTAAACCGAATATTCCCTAACCAATCAAATATAATATAACCACTGCATACTTTTTGCAAAATTTATAAATACTACCCACAACTATAATATTTATCTCAAATTCACACCATAATATTAAAAATTATTTCGACAAAATTTAATCATTATTGATAAAACTCGAGGGTCTCACAGAGTCCTTACGATATATATATATATATATATATATATATATATATATATATATATATCTGATTAGGATCAGTGATACTCGATATCTTCTTTCATCGTCTTCACCCCTTTAAGCGACGGTTTCGTTAATACAACCGTAAATATATACTTTTAATGACGCTATATATGTTGTCCGTCATTAAAAGTATGTATTTACTATTGTATTTAATCAAATGTCGCTAAATGGGGTGAAACGGTGTAGTAAAGATAAACGATGATATCTATATATATATATATATATATATATATATATATATATATGTATTGATAGAGAAAGATCGGGATAAATAAGGTTTTGGTCACTGTACTATGGTTCGGTTTTTATTTTGATTACCGAATTTTTTTTTATTACAATCGAATAACTGTACTTTCAAAAACTTACAAAATGGTCATTCCGTCCGATTTTCCGTCTAAAAAACGTTAAGAATGCTGACTGTGCAAGTTGACTTGACTATTTTGCTTACGTGTAGCACAGAAAATACAAGCAGGCGGATTATTATAGCACAAATGACCAAAATTATTAACTACTTCACCTAAACAATTCCAAAACTAATAATAATAATAATAATAATAATAATTTCAAAATAATAATAATAATAATAAAATACTATTAATAGTAATAATTTTAAAATTCTATTTTTTAAAAAAATCTGTTAATTTTAAAAAAGTCTTTTTTTTAAAAAATCTATATTTTTTTAAAAATGCTTTTTTAAAATTCAAATTTTTAAAAAAAATCTGTTTTTTAAAAAACGTTAACTTTATAAAAATGAAATTTTTTAATTTTTTAAAAAACGTTATTTTTTTAATCGAACTAATATTTTTTCAAAAAGTCTATTTTTTTTAAAAAAGTCTGCTTTTTTTAAAAACGTTAATTTTTTTAAACCAAACTAATATTTTTAAAAAAGTCTTTTTTTAATAAAATTCTTAAATTTAAAAAGCGTTACTTTTTTAAAAAATAGAAGTTTTTGATTTTTTTAAAAACGTTAATTTTTTTAAACCGAACTAATATTTTTAAAAATTCTTAAATTTAAAAAACGTTAATTTTAAAAATTTTAAAAACGTTAATTTTTAAAAATTTAAAACGTTACTTTTCTAATTATTTAAAAATGTTAATTTTTAAAAATTTAAAAACGTTAATTTTCTAAAAAATTAAAAAACGTTACTTTTCTTAAAAAAATTTAAAAAACGTTACTTTTCTAAAAAAATTTGAAAACGTTACTTTTCTAAAAAAATTAAAACGTTAAATTTCTAAAAAAATTAAAAAACGTAATTTTCTAAAAAATAATTTTCTAAAAAAATCAAAATTTTCTGTTTTTTATAAAATTAACGCTTTTTAAAAAAAGCGCACTTTTTTAAAAAATATTAGTTCAGTTAAAAAAATTAACGCTTTTAAAAATTTAAAAATTTTGTTTTTATAAAAATTAACTTTTTAAAAAAAACAGACTTTTTAAAAAAAAATAAATTTTAAAAACAAAATTTTTTAAAAACAGTTTTTTTAAAAAAAGACTTTTTAAAATTAACAGATTTTTTAAAAAATTATTACTATTAATAGTATTTATTATTATTATTATTATTTTAAAATTATTATTATTATTAGTTTTGGAATTGTTTAGTTAATTAGCTTAATAGTTTTAATATTTATTCTATAATAATAATCATTGTCAGATTTTCTTGTTGTTCCACGTAAAGTTAAAAATAATCGTCAAATCAATTTAAGATAACAAGATTCCTAACGCTTTTTTTTGACCTAAAAATCGGATTTGAACGATCATTTTGTAAAGTTTTTAAAAGATGCTTATTCGATCATTATAAAAAGTTTTTTTGAATACAATAAAAAATCGGGACGTCAAAGATAATGACCAAAACCTTATTTATCCCGAGAAAGATCGGAGTTGCAGTCGCTTTTGTTTTGTGGCTGTTGTTTTTCTTTGTCACCTTTGTGGCCTGTGCGTCTCGTTGGGTTGATTTCCGTGACGTTGCCATCAGATTTTCTTGAAAAGACGACGGTTTTTTCCCTTCTTTAATTACAAAAACAAGTTTGTACGACTAGTAAATTTACTAATACAGACATTACTTTTATTTAATAAATATATAGTATATTATATAGGGAAAGGTCCAACCGCGCGTCCAAGACCAAACACTACTTAATAAATCACTCCGATATGTTATATTAGGGAAAAATGTATATATGAGAATGATGATTTTTTTGAAATTTATAAAAGGCGGCTCATCCGTTCTGATAGTTATTATTATGATCTATAACGGGTGAATCGTCATTGTAATTTTAAAAAAAAATAATTTACTACACTATTGGTAATATATATATATATATATATATATATATATATATATATATAATATGTCACTCTCCTAAAAGTGACTACTTGTCATAATCAAATGACTTAAATTGTACCCTCCTCTGTTTGTTTTTTCTATTTTTCTAATTACCTCCGTTTGTTTTAAAATACAAGATTAAATTTATTTTTCTAAAAATAATTAATTTATTATTAATCTAAATAGGATCGATGTTGCTTCAAATAAAAAAGAGTGGATTTATGTGTGAACATATATAGCGTGTTATTTGCTAAAACGGGAACATTACTGTCACTGAGTAGTGATAAAAGCATAAGAAGGTTTGAAAGGAGTAATTTGGCTATTAAGCTCAAGTGTAGATTCATGACTAGATGTGCCCAAATTGGTTGATACATCTCCCGACCATGTTTTATTGTTTTTGGGCATGCTTAGTCCTCATCAACCGCCGTAAATTGCACCAACATTTTTTTTTTTATGTACACCAAAAAAATTAAAAAACCAAAGGCAACATTTGTTATATGTCATCTCAAAATACTCGGTAATGTAGTTGGTCATTTTTATAGATCGTGTTTGTTATCCTGATACTCATATATTTTCGGTAATCAGATATCCGATAAAGTAAATATTTAGATTACAACATAGTAGTCATCTTGAATTTTTTTTTTAGACAAAAACATTCTTTATATTTAATAATTTGGACATAAATATCCTTATTATAATTTTTGTTTGTTATTTATTATTATAAGTTTAATGTATTATTAATGACATACTTAAAAATTTTATGGTTAATAATTGAATAAATCATAAATTATTATTTTATAAACATATTTAAATTTTAATATGTTTGATAGTACTTTGATGACTGTTGATAATTACATTTGACAATAATCATCATTCCACTAAAATTAGTATAAAGATATTTTAGTAATATATCAATATTAGAAAAAATATAATATACCAATTAATCTTGAATTCATATCAAACACTCACAATAACAATTACCGATAATCACATATTTTTTACCAAATAGAATTGACACTTTATGACTATTTTCTATTACCAAAAAATATATATATATATATATATATATATATATATATATATATATATATATATATATCATGACTTGTACCAACCCTCCCTAAGAGTAATTCATATTGTAAAGACATTGAATTTGACATAGTAATATTCTAGTAATAATTACTAAGAAAAAAAATGAACCAATTGATATCCAACATATAGAGATTAGAGATTAGCTCCACAATGGATATTTAAACCAAAAATTTTGGGTACTTTTTTTTTATTTAGTATTTCTCTTGGCATATAGAGAATAGCTCCGCATTGTGGGTTATGCATGGTTTCTTTTGTTTTTTGTTTTGTTTTTTTAAACACATTCTTTTAAATATATTAAAATTATAATATATTACAGAAAATAAAATATTACAATAAAAAAATTAAATGACAATCATTTCAAACAAAATAACTAAAAAATCAAGAAGAGGGATCAGTCGTTATAGACACTGCATGTACTCTTTAAAACAATTATATTTCAAAATAATAGTAATAAAATATACAGATTTGGCTAGTTATTCAATATGAGTAACGGAGGCATAATAACGAACGTATCTATTTTTAATAATCCGCGCGAAACAACGTTTATCACGAAGTTCATTATTTAATATTCCCTCAATTAAATTACAAATCACTTTCAACAATGATATGATCATCAACCGTGTCGACTTAACTAACTCCACTAATTCAGATATAACAAACATAAAATGACACTGATATATTTCTCTCCCCTTAAAATTAGAGACTTCTGAAGTCAAACGACCAAATATTAAACTTTAAATTAATGTTTATTTATTTAATTTTATTTTAATTATTATAATTGTATAATCTATAATAGAAGCTATCAATCATTTATTTTCTTTTAAACTTTTATGAGTCCTATCAATTTTAAAATTTAATATGTTGTCGTTTGACCTCAAAAAATAAATTATAAATTATATATATATATATATATATATATATATATATATATATTAAAACATATTGGACAATACATATTATTGTGTGACCTTGTAGTTGGTGACGTTTATTTACATTTTTATAAGTCATGTAGGATAATATTGTTGGGATCCGGTTAGCATAAAGTGAACTTCATGGTAAGTTCATTTTATATTCAATATAATGCAGACACATAAGCAGGAGGGTGATCTCTTCGCTTACGTGTCAACATTGTATTAATCATAAAATAAAATTCACTTCATGCATGCTAACCACTCCCATATTGTTGTGATCTTAATTAGCTTGCCTTTTTGACAGAAAAATGAGAAATCATTGCATTTTAGGCACTTCCCATTTACAAAAAAACAAAAAACAAATGTCTAGATACAAAGAAAATAATGCAATATTGATAATTTGGATTTTGTATAATTCGGTCGGCAAAAGCTCCAAATAAAGCTGTGAATGGATTATTCAACGCTGTATTTTCATCAACTCTTTCTTAATTAAGGTGGGAATTGATATTTTAACGTATATTTTTTTATTTTTAACAAACACGTGTTATTTTAATTATATAAAAAATGAGAAATTTGCTCTACAAATATTATTTCCCTAATTATTTTAATTAAAATCTAATAGGCTTCCTATACATATATACAAACTTTAGGCACAATGCATGCTCCTCCTAGTAAAAATGATAAACAAACTTATCGCTATTAGCTTTGATCATATGAAATTTATTAAGCTTTGCGTGACTAATTGTGATATTAATTAGCCAGTCATGCGTATGATTAAAAAAATTAAAAAGCATCTCTAGACTCTAATTATAATTTAAAATCCTTTGTACTACTAATTAAAATACTTTAAATGGAATCACTAGTCCATGAATTTCATTTCAATGGAATCTTTAAAAAAACCTTTTTTTGGTTGTAAACTTTTATGATTTTAATAATAATTATATTAAAACAAATTAATCTATCGCATATGCATGCATGATGTTCATCCTAATTCCCTATAAGATATATCTACTTTTCTAAGCAAAACCATGTGGAGCACATCAAAGTCAAAAATTGTGGATCATCATATATATATATATATATATATATATATATATATATATATATATATATATCTTTTAATTATTCTTTCTTTTACCGTCGACTCTTAATTAGTTGAAATTGTAACACATTAATTAATATTATATATAAGTGCAGTGCATGTATGAGTAATTAGGTGACTGTTATTATAAGGGGTGGGGTAGGGGGTCATGAGGATGCCTCAATAATCAAGTCAAACTTATTTACTTGTAGTAATTTTTTAAGTTTCATTTTAGTTAAAATCAGGTTTAATGTAAGGAAAGTTTCCTACAAATAAGGAATTACTACGTACATGCATGCCTTTCAATGTAAATATTTTTTCACAGCCCATAAAAGAAAAAAAAATAATAGATTGAGATTAAAGTAAAGTTGGGTTTAGTGGGGGACAATTTGAAGTTTAATTTTGACCACTAAATTTTTTATTTCGTCAAATTTGACACTAACAATAAATTAAAATAACAAAATTGGGTAGTATAGATTGTTTTAATATATAACTCTATATTTTTTAGCTAATTGATAGCTTTGATATTTAATGTAGTTAAAATATATGAGACTCCGTCTGAATGTTCATATTAAATATTTACTTTCTTAATTTTACTAACCTATTTTTATATTTTTTGAAATTACCTTTAAATGCAATTTATATATATCACACTCTTTCTTCATAGTATTATTATTACCTTGAAATTTAAGAAAATATGAAAATATTTAAAGTGATAATATCATTACAAGTATTAATTAAGTAAAACTCATAATCAAAATTGCTTTCACTATCAATAAGATTCACACCCTAGAAATGATATATAAATATCACAAGAATAAATAAATAAATAAAAGGCCTTCAATAAAAGTGAAATATCAAAATTCACACATACCACCATGAAAATTAAATCAAATTTTCAACCATCAGTTAAATTTCAATAGGATAGTTATATAAAATATTAGGACCCAACATTAAACTGATTAAGACATAAATTAAGATTCAACTGGTTAAACCGATAATTGAGTCGATAAATTAAGATTCAACTGGTTAAACGAATACATGCTTATTCGTTGATTTTAAAAATAATTAATTTAATCATTAAAAACATTTATCTGGAAACGGAAGGAATAGTACGTAAAAGTTGAATGCAATTCTAATTTTGGAATGTGAGGAACAATATATCATTGTCACTTGTCAGTCGGTCATCACTGTTGTAAGTTTTCTCTTCATTAATTAATTATCAAACATTAATATATACCTGATACTGCGCCACCAAAATATTTTAATTTTGAATTTCTTGAGTAAATATATTACGATTTCGCCAACTTAATCTCTCAATCACATAAAAACAAACGTTTAAATGCACCATTATCCAAAAATAATCTTAAAAGATATACTCCTCCGTCCCTTTTTAAATATTGTTTTAGAGACTTGTTTTTGTATCTTAATATTTATGGTTTGATAATTTTAATTAATAATTAATTGTTTAGTTTCTAAATGTTGTCTTAGAGACTTGTTTTATATCTTAATATTTGTCGTTTGATTATTTCAACTAATCATTAATTATTTAGTTTCTAATATTACTTCAAGTATTAAATATAATTTTGATTATCTAGTTCACTATTTTTTGTTTAATAAATAATATTCCCTCCATTATTTAATATAGTCGCGTTTTAGTAAATATTTTTGTTCCTAAATATATGTCGTTTGAGAATTTCAAGAAGATTAATTGCTTAGTTTCCAATATTACCCCAAGTAATAAATATAACTTTGGTTCTCTCACTATTTTTTGTCCAATAAATAACATACTCTTTTTCTAATACAAGAGCAATATAGACAATTGATAGTATAGTTAATGTTGTACAATCTAAAATGACATATATTAAGGAACGGAGGGAGTACCATCTTTCTCCAATATAAGGACAATATAAACAACTAGATGGGTCCCGTGCCTCCGGCACTGTTTGGACGGTGAGATTTATCTCAAACTTTGAACGACCCAAATAATTTATTGAGTGAGTGGGAAATTCATAATCATTTGTATTTTATTAGATAGATAGATAGATTGATGCTATATTTAATGCTATACAATCATTACTCGATTTGTGTAGTATTTGATTGCATCTTAACAACTCACATCTTCATGCATCTTAACAGCTCACCCCTTTGTATTAAAAAGTATTCTGAATAGTTTAGATTTAGATTTAGATTTGTATCTTAATAATGATTTAGTCGCATTCACATGGAAATTCTTTATCCCAATTTCAAATATTAAGATTCATTAAGAGGTGAACTGTTAAGATGCATTAAAATACAATCAAACACCACCAACGACATATTAAAAGATGGATGGAATAATAATGTTATAATATCTAATGCGTTAATTTGATCAACATTTTGTGCAAAAATTGGTTAAGCAAGTTCATGATTTTGTGGAACTGTCCAGAGTCCAGTTTTAGGTGTGAAAAAGAAGAAATTATAACAAGAAAAAGTAAATATTAACCATTTTAATAAAAAATACTCACTAAATACCTCTTAAACAAATCAACGAACCCAATCTTAAACTTAGTTCAAACGAAAGTCAACTATCACAACCTCTTCCATACGTAGTACGTTCCTCCCTTCACAAAGTTTAGTCCGACTACTTTACTCGATTTACTCTTACGATATGATTGTGAGTTTTGGAAAAGAATAACTAAATTAACATAGAAAATAAAAGAATTTTTTTTTTAAATTTTGTCACATTATTACTAAATTAATACAAAATAAATAAAAAATTTATTTGTATTAATTTTGTTGTCTTTGTACTGCAGAAATTATAATAGAGATTATAGAAGATTTATTTGTATTATTTAATTCTTCGTTTAAATCCATAAATTTTCCTATCTATTTTTTTTTATGTAATGAGAGAATTTATATTTTTACAAGTATAATTGATATTTTAACAAGTCTTTACGTACATAAATAGTAAATAAAATACACATCCAAATAAGTGAAAATTTAGGTAAGTATTACATTTTACTTGTAAAAATAGTAATTTCTTAAGATAATTAAAAACTCAATAAAACAATGTTAATGCATTACTAATATTTACACTTTTTATCAACAAAAAAAAACCTTGCATATTTACACTTAATCAATGGGATGTGAATTTCTGTCTAGAAAACAATAGAAAAATTGATATTTTTATAGTAATAATTTTTAAACATAAAAAATTTCGTTATAAATATAACGAGGATATGTAAATATTAAACATCAATCATTCTCTTTTACTCCAAATATTAAACATCCAATTGCCGGCATCTCTCTCTACACTTTCCTCGATATTTAGTTTGCTTTTTGAATAGAAGGAACGCAGAAATAACGGCATATTCGCTCTCCCCAAATCCCAATCCATTTCTCTATCTCTCTAAGATATCGAGCTTTTCTCGGACCCAAATTCTCAAGACAAACTCTTTGAGTTGAATCTATCTCTTTCTCCAACTGTTTAATTTGTTTTCTGAAGATTTCGAAGATCCGAATGAAACCCCAAACCTAACTTATGTAAATCTTTTACGTTCTTTTCTGTTTCCTCTCTCTAAAGAAAATACACACACTCTCTGCTTTCTCTCTCCTCAAGGAAAGGGGAAAAATGGTGGTGAAGATGATGAGGTGGCGGCCGTGGCCGCCACTTATATCCAAGAAGTTGGAGGTGAAGCTGGTTGTGAAGAAATTGGAGGGGTGGTGCTTGGGCGGTGGTGATCCAGTGGACGTGGATGCAGGAAAAGATATTAATCATCAGAGGCTCGCTGTGGAGATCAGATGGAAGGGACCCAAGATCGCTTTAAGCTCTTTCCGGCGGACGGTTAAGAGGAATTTCACCAGGGAAGAGGGTGTGGGCTCAAACGGCGTCGTTGAGTGGGAGGAGGAGTTTTCTAGCGTTTGCACCCTTTCTGGATACAAAGACAATATCTTGCATCCTTGGGAGATCTCTTTTACTGTCCTTAATGTGAGCGTTATGAAAACATTTATTTGATTTTATCGGCCTTTGACCTTTTTTTTACTATTTAATTATGGTTTTCTGTTTTGGGTATTTTTGGATTTCTTTAAAAGCATAAAGCTCAATAGGTGAATGCATTTATTTTTTAAAAAATTAACGAATATTTTGATGCGAGGAAAGTTGGGTATTTTTTTCCCCTTGGTTTCAAGTTGACAAATTTTGTTGCTTTCTTCTTGGTAGGTGAGTAACTGGGAAGAAATTGAAGTATCTTCGTTAATTCTATGTCTAAGAAATTTAAGTGTCATTCATGTTTGTATTTGTGTTCTTAATCTTTGAAATCCTGCTCTGTCCGGCACTACATGGACGGTGAAATTTATTCCAAACTTTGAACGGCCCGATGATTTATTAGGGTGAGCGGAGAATTCAAAATATTTTGTTAGATACATATATATATATAAATCTTTGGAGATTGATCATCATCTTTGTGATTCTTCTTGACCCTCTTTGGCATGGGAAAATTTGAGGTTTTCATCTATAGGATTCTGTTTACTTGCACACTGAGTTGGTTATCTTGAATCTGTGAGGTGACTTGGTTATCGTTTGTGGGGTTGATTTATTTTTTGTTGTTGTATTTGAGAGATTGTTGGGTTCATGTCAATTGTTGATCACCAGAAGTTTTGGGGGTTGATTGGCCTATAACAGTTGATTTTGGTATTGCTAATATAAGCTAATTTTAGGCAATTTGACAAGTTACATGATTTTTGCAAATGATTTGTTGATTCCCTAGTTGTTATTTTTGAATCTTTGCACTTTCTAATGAAATTAATTGGCTTCTTCGATCAGAAAACTGATTTTTGTTGTGGGTTATTCAATTTGTTTGTCGTTACATCAAATCATGTCGTTTTATAATTATGAATACGTTATCATTATGGTGTTATATCATAGATGAGTTTTTGCTTCCTTTTCCCTTAACCTACTATATATGGGAGCCTTGTGCACTGACCTTTTATCTCATTTCAACTAGGCTTCTTGTGTGGAGTGTATTTTTTGAAATGTTTGTAACTAGAATAACCAACTCTATGTTTTTTGGGGGTGTTTCATGATTAGGTGAAATTACTATTTATCTTTATTAAGTTAACTTAAATAATTTTTTTCTAATTCAGGGTTCAAACCTAGGGCCAAAGAACAAGGTTCCTACTATTGGAACAGTGTCTTTGAACCTTGCTAAATATGCTTCCGCGGCTGAAGAAAAAGAGTTTGAGCTTAATATCCCTTTAGTAGTTCCGGGCATTGCAGCTGAGCCTCGTCCCTCACTCTGTGTGAGTACTTTTTTAACTCCTGTTGTTGTAATGGTTGTATTTATTTGCAGTTCCTGTTGTTGAATATTTTTTCTCGTAGTTCATAATTTTTAAGTAGCTTTCAGTAATTCTAATCTTGAACAATATACATTGTGCAGATATCGCTTGGCTTGTTAGAACTGAGAACTCCTCAAGAACCAGCAGAGTCAGTCCAGAGGCCTATAGTGCCTACTCCTTCCCCAACACGATCAGGAGAGATCTCTCTGTCAGAAAAAGATGAGCTTTCTGCGCTTAAAGCTGGTCTCAGAAAGGTAAAGATCTTTACTGAGTATGTTGCAACAAGGAGAGCTAAAAAAGCCTGCCGTGAAGAAGAGGGCAGTGATGGCAGGTGCTCTGCCAGGAGCGAGGAGGGGGATTATCCTTACCCCTTTGATTCAGAGTCGCTTGATGAATTCGAGGAAGGAGAATCAGATGAGACCAAGGAGGATTCTACTGTTAGGAAGTCATTTAGTTATGGCACATTGGCTTATGCAAATTGTGCAGGTGGTTCAATTTACTCGAATACTAGGAGCAATTGTGAGGATGAGGATTGGGTTTACTACAGCAACCGTAAATCAGATGTGGGTTGTTCTAAGATGGAGGATTCGACTGCATCTATCCCTGAGCCGTCTGTGTTGCACAATTCTAAACGTAGTATACTACCTTGGAGGAAGAGAAAGCTGAGTTTCAGATCTCCTAAAGCCAAAGGTGAGAGCGCTGCTAAAGAAGGATTATGGTGAAGAAGGTGGAGATGACATCGATTTAGGCCGTCGGCAACTCAGCTCTGATGAATTTCTCTCTTTTCGGGTAAGTTTTGTTACACTTACTATTCCTTTTCTCAATTTCTATGCGAGTAAATTCTTGTTGCTTATCTCAAGTGATTTTAATAATTTGTCCATTAGTTACAAAGTAAAGTACCAACTAGAGGTTCATCTGTTGATTGGCATGCCAGCTTTGGGCTATAAATTCTGTTTATTTGGTACCTCTGGTTTAATATTTTTGATATTGGATAGTTACTGTCTGGTACCCATCAATAGATTTAGAATTTGAAAGTTTGCGGAGCCTTGAGTCAATAGATTTAGAATTTGAAAGTTTGCGGAGCATTGCGCACCTGACCACCTCAGTTTCAATCGTTTACCTCATACCAAAATTTGTCTCATGAGTCCATGACATTATTCCACTCATGTCTTGCATATTGACTGTGGCTGGTGTATGTTTGTCTGTAAATTTCACTTGACTGTTTGGATCCAAAAAATTTGTTATCAAAGCCCTTGATTAGGTTACATTTAACAAGGGTGTCGAACTTTGTCCTGAAATGTATTATTTTGACTTCATATCTAAATCGTTTATGAATTCTGAATCTTGAGACATGATATAATGTATCCTTTCTTGATTTCTACTTCAAAATGATTGATTCTAAAAACAAGACTTGGCTACCATTTTGCCAGTGGCAGAAAACTGATGAAGACTCAAGTGCAAACCGATCATCAGTATCTGAATTTGGAGATGACAATTTTGCAATTGGTACTTGGGAACAGAAGGAAGTAACTAGTCGTTCTGGACACATGAAGCTTCGAACACAGGCCTTCTTTGCTTCCATTGATCAGAGGAGTGAGAGGGCGGCAGGTGAGAGTGCATGTACAGCTCTTGTTGCTGTGATTGCTGATTGGTTCCAGAACAATCAGGATCTCATGCCCATCAAGTCCCAATTTGATAGTCTGATTAGAGATGGCTCATTAGAGTGGAGGAATCTCTGTGAGAACGAAACATACAGGGAGAGGTTTCCAGACAAGCACTTCGACTTGGAAACTGTCCTTCAAGCCAAAATACGAGCTCTTTCTGTAGTTCCTGGAAAGTCCTTTGTTGGGTTTTTCCAACCTGATGGGATGGAAGAGGCGAGATTTGATTTTTTGAATGGCGCCATGTCCTTTGACAGCATGTGGGATGAGATTAGCCGTGCAGGATCAGAAAGTTCTGGCTGTGGTGAACCCCAGATTTATATTGTTAGTTGGAATGACCATTTTTTTGTCCTCAAAGTTGAATCGGAAGCTTACTATATCATTGACACATTAGGGGAGAGGCTCTATGAGGGATGCAACCGGGCTTACATTTTGAAATTCGACAGGAATACAACAATCCACAAGCTGCCTAGTGGTAATACCTCATCAGAGCAAAAGTCTACCGGTGACCAGCTGCAGGTAGTTGCTTCAGCAGAGGAACCTAAGAATCAGCAGGCTCAGCAGGTGGATCCTGAAGAGAGTTCTGCAGATAGTGTGGTAGTAAATAAGCCCGAAGAAACAGTGAAAAATGAGAATGAAGAGGTGGTTTGTCATGGAAAGGAGTCATGCAAGGAGTACATAAAGAGCTTTTTAGCCGCAATCCCTATTAGAGAATTATTGGCAGATATTAAGAAAGGTTTAATGGCGTCAACTCCCCTTCATCAACGCCTACAGATTGAAATTCACTACACACAATTACAGATACCCGCATGCAAAAACTCAGACATAGAACTAGCTATGGCAATGACCGCAACCACCACCAGTAGTTCGCCTGTCTGAAGTTGCAATAAGACTAATGTAAAGCATAGGGAGAGTGATTAGTCTAACTTGTGTTTCTCTTGATATCAAGGCAAGGTCATTAGAGGAATGTATGGGTTTAAATTGAGTAGCCCATATTAGGTTTTTGAGCATCTTTTTTCTTTATTAATTTTCATAATGTTGAGCTGGAATCAAAACCATAACAATTACAGTATCTTCTGTTGTTAGCTCCTGTCTGTGTGCTCTTTCACCTTTGTTGGAAAGGGATAGTTTGTACATCACTTTGTAGTCTCTCCTTGCTCAATTGAATATATGTCCAACTTCTGATCCATTTCTCAAATATTCTTCAATCCTCACTGCACACGCACACACCCCCATGTATGTGTAACTGTGTCAGCTACTTTCTGATTTCAATTTCCCGCATGATGAATCGGTGGTTCTCATTCCATGGGGCTTTCCCTAACTTGTTCATTTTTCAAGAAAATTCCAGTGGAAGTTCTCAAATTTGATTCTTTATGCTTTTTCTAAGCAAGTGCATCCACCATGGCAGTTAGGCATAAAGCAGGTTGAGATACATACTTGTATGCATGTGAATAACCAGGTAATGATGTTTTGGAATATATATAGATTTAAGGTAAAGGTTTCCTATACATTTTCAGCTCCAGCACTGCACGAAGAGTATATTCCCTCTTCTGTTGCATAGTATGATATGTGAATTAAATTTTCTTTTGACCAAGGGTAAAAATTTATTTATTTTTTATTTTTGGTAAAAAGGGTATAAATTTATTTTACCTGGTGTGATAGACTCTATCTATGAGCCAAGGGACTTTACAAATTTGCACATGTTAATAATAGCACATCCCTAATTAGAACTTAAGTGCATATTAGACTTCATGGAATATCTGTAGAAGCATATAAGTAAAAAGGAGTAATCATGTTCCTAAACGGAATATCAAATTTTGCTAGACCCCGATTCATGTCTATAAGTAAGATGCTCTGTTAACATCCTCCCCTTTTTGAAGGATAAGGCAAGAATTTTTTAGCAATAAGTCTAGGGGGACATTTTTTTAATGACATTTCTAGTGACATTTTTTTTAATTTATTTTTTTTGGTTTTTTTTTTTTGTAATACCTCCCAAAAAATGTATAGTATTTATTTCAACTTAAATTTTTGTAAAAAACAGTGTTTTAGGTGTAATTTGGATACATACAAGAAACAGGGTTGTACAGATTGTACATGCCCTGTTTTTTGTGTGTATCCAAATTACACCTAAAATACTGTTTTTTATAAAAATTCCAGTTGGAATAAATACTATATATTTTTTGGGAGGTACTACAAAAAAAAAACAAAAAAAAATAAATAAAAAAAATGTCGCTAGAAATGTCACTAAAAAAATGTCCCCCTAGAAGGACTCATTTTTTAGTGAATATAGTTCATGCATATATATATATATATATATATATATATATATATATATATATATTGCTTTTAAAAACTTGAATACAAACAATACATTAGTTACATATTTACAAGAAGAACTTAAGCCAGAATTTTTAGCTACAAAGGGGGCATTGGGCTAATCCATTTTCGTTACACTCGGGGCATCTAACTGGAAATTCACAATCTATCTCGTCCGCAATAATCTTTCGACTACCATTACAGTTTAAACACAACACAAAACGTACCCCGGCACAACCATGGCAGGGGCAGTTGGTTACAGTTATGGGTATCCCTTCCAGAAGCTTCCGTAGCTTCCCTTGCTCGTGAAATCTGACAACCTCGTCTGCTCCACCGATGTGTCTTCCTCTGATGAAAAGCCTCGGAGGGACTACTCTACCTCCCAAGATCCTCCAGAGCTCGTCCCTAAATTCCATGTGCATCGAAACATCCCTCATAAAGTGTACAACTCCAAAACTTTCCAATAGAAACCTTATTGTGTTGCAGTCCTGGAAAGTTTTCCTAATTCCTCTCAAACTTGTTGTATATAGAATGACTGAATCTTCTCCTCCTGGCGGACACTTGTCTTCAAAATCAGATAACAACGATGATGAATATTCGTGGTCTTCATCTGGCTCGGAAAATTTAAAGAACGAAAGTGGCTGGGACTTGGTCTTGAGTACAGTTTGTTGCTGAAAGTTGCATGATTTTGGTACTGTCAAAGATTGTGTCTCATCAGGTAATGCAAGGGTAGAAAAGTTATTTCTCCCAAACTCCGATATTTCATTGTGATCCTTGACAGGCATTATGGGATGTCCCAAAGCTTCTGTCTTGCTGACATAGAAATCCGGATCAATATCATCTTCATCTTTGACATGGTTTATGAATTCGGACAAGGTCGTTTTACAAGGGACTACTATGTCGGGAAGGCGGTCGTTCTGATGTTCTTGCTCTTTGCACCGAATGGGAGGATTTACCTCAAAAACTAGGCCTTGTTTCAGAGTGGAAATGGATTTCAGTTTCCTTACAAATTTCTCTCTCATTCCTTTCATCTGTTGGACTTGATGGAATTATACATATACACTGAGCATACACGGTTAAATGAACTCTAGCAAGAATGATAAAACGGACTTGTTTCCTTGGGTTTCAAACTGCTCTAACAAGAAACTGGAATTTTCAAGTATTTTTGAATGGTTGTATTGTATATAAAGGGCTAGTATTTCCTGTGGCACACCTTACCTAGTAAGTTAAGGGCTACGGCCACGTGGTAGCATTTGATAGGAAGTCGACAATAGTGCAGATGATGCTACAGGAGTTTAAACCAAGGGAGACCAAGCTTCATGATTCAGCCACGAGACTGCAAAAGCAAAAATTCTCTTTTCTTTTTATCAATTAGAGCTTTGTGGATATAAAGCAAGTATAGTGAGTGACTCCAACTTTATTCTATATGGACTTAACCCTTGTCAACCATTAGTTCCCTACAGCAATAGAGTGGCTTTGGGTACAATGATTTTCAAGAAAACCTATTTTACCTAGAAGAAACTAGTCCATATATTCATTTGGTTTGAATGTGATGCCAGCAGCCAGCTATTGCGATTTAATTAAGCACCAAAAGAAGTCGACCTAAATTCAATTCTTAGGCACATTCTATATTATTTAACTTTTTAAAATCAATTTAAGAGACTTTTAAATTCAAATGTCTCAGATTTTTAAACCAATATTACACTTGGTCGTTATCATAGGGTTGAGCTGGTGATCAGTAAAGATCTCCAAGAAGATATCATTACCATTTAGTTGGGCATGTAATGGGTAAAGATCACCAAGAAGATTTACCACCCTGACCCCGTTCTGCGTCTGTGCCACTAATCCCCGGTCTTGACGGATTTGAACAATATTTCAACTTTAAACAAATGTTTCAGTTGGTATCCTCATAGGTACTTCACGTGGTTCAGCCATCTTTTATTTAAACAATTTAATACAAGGATTAAAATTGTTTTCACAAGGTCGATGACTTGGTCCCAGAAATAGTTGTAGTTGAGATTACAAGTTCATAACCATATTTTACTTCACATAACACAAGCAAATATAGAAGAGATGAAAGGTACCAATACTGTTGACAGACCATAAAATTTAATATACATCTAAGGTTTACAGACATCAACGTATGTTCAAGCACTTTAAATATCAGCAACGGCAGCATCGGCTGCTCCAAACCACCATCCAATGCTAAAATCAAAGTTGATGCATGTAAGCTGGTGTTTGTACCCATCATCCAATGTCAATTTTAGTGTATATGAACCCTGTACGTGTTTGAACACCGAAAAAAGTCAGATACAAGTATGGCGTTTATTTTCTTTTACCATATCAAATATGATTCAGAGGGATAACAACATTATTCATAGGATGATTGCTAAAGCTTTGGCCACGAGCTCTTGCAATTCTATCCCATCTAGAAATCTAGCATTTTCCAGGTTTTCTCAATTGAGAGACTGTCAAAACTGTCTTTGACATTGTACTAAAGACACATTTAGCAACTAAAGCAGCCAAAAGAAAATGGAGAGACTTACTGGCGGAGTTATTCCAGGTAAAACTTGGGAGTGAGAAATTACAAAATCACCAGTAGCAGGGCAAGAGGTCTCCTGACAAAGGTCATGGGATTCACTGTGGATGTACAATCCAAAGTATGCAACGTCAATCTTTAAATTTCCCCCAGAGAGAGGCTTATCTGCACCGAGTATCAAAATGTAACGTGCTAGTTACAGAACCATATTACATATATTTTGTTTGAAGAAGATATCAATTCTGTCCTCTGCTCCTCCCATATATACAGGAGCATGGGATACATCATAATTTATTAGCTTAGGGCTGACCAAACAAGTTTTCTTCAATGGTGAAGATTGAAGAGTTGAAGGCATATTTCAATTAGATTAAGGGTAGAATAGTGATACCCAAAATGATAACATTCAAAGATGAACAAACAAGGATTCAACCATTATACAGAAGAAACACTTGAATATACGAATGACGACTTCTACCAAGGAACCCAGATGTGAGAGTAAGCACATGCACATACAAAGTCTACAATAATGTCCACAAATAAAGGACAAACTATATATCTTAAAACCTTCCAAGAATACGAATATACGGTAGTCATATTTTGATAGGATAAGAGAAAATTACACCAAGTATCCTAGTTCAAACCACAATCCTTTCTCAAAGATCTCCAAAAGTTAAAACCAACAATTCACCATTTGGAAGGGGTCCATCAGGAACATTAATCAGAAGATGGTCTTGCATGCTTTCATTATCCATCTATCTATACTACAATCTATTTTATATAACCTCACGTGAAGTGTCTAGTAGCACGACATATAAGCATCTCATTCAGTTAATCTCAAAATCCAAATCCAATGATGCAGAAAGTATGGAAAATCATTAGCATTTTAATATTTTTCTACTACTTCTAGATTGATACTGTGTTTTTAATCTTTTGATATAACCAAATCTTTAAATGAGAATTTCATCCATTTTAGAGAGCCGAGTCCTGTAAAACTTTTAAAATGCAATTAAGACACTAAATATGCTTCGAGTGAGAAGTGTATGATACATAATTTATGTGTAACACGATTACTTGAAACATTCTAAATAGATCAGGTGCAACATAAACTACACTCGTATAAAAAGACAGCATAGAACAAGATATAGATTGCAAAGCAAACACATGTATCATAACTTCCTTTAATTTCTAGGGTATCATGTTTTGTACGATATGAAGTCCCAGAACTGGAACTTAAAAAATTTAGAGTATTAAACATGTTTGCTAATACATATCCAATAAAAAGTGTATGACGCATATGAAATCTCCCACAAAAGTAGCTGATGTTGAACGAATTTGAAGACATCGATGTCATATGTCACTACACTTATACTAAAACACAACATATAATTAAGATATTTATTCCAAAGAAGCATATCTATCAATCAGTTACACCAAGATAAAATGAAGAATGCAAATTAAGTTTTCCAATAATTATACCACGCCTACATCTTTCTCAATTCTAATCATGGGCCCACATCTTGACAATCAAAATCAACTAGTTTACAATCGCTTAGAACAATTACAAGTTAATAAATGGATTATAGTTAAAAATGGAAACAGGAGATGGATGATCCAAGAAAGGAATATAAAACTAAGAAACTACCTGTAGATGCAGCAATACTGAAGGTGGCTGATTTGCCTCTTTTAACTGGATAAGGAGTTATTTCAACTCCACTGATCTTGACATCATAGTCAGCCTTCTTATCTGCACATATTTTACGAGAGAAAAACAAATTAGGTTCCGCATCAGCAACCTTATGAAGAATGACACAAAAAGCCCTGAAAACACATCTTGGAGAAATATGTTTAATTTTATTTCATTATTTGTGAAGGAGAACTGAGAACTATTCCTAAAAATCCATTCGGGAGATGGGATGAGTGAAGAAGGGTCAGTCTGGGAGTTCTCTATCATTGTAAGAGCCCCCTAAAGGAATTAAACGAAAACAACAAATCAGGTTCTTAAGAATTACAAGACAGGACAGAAATAAATTTTATAATCCTTGCCAAAAAATTCTGACAGTTCCCTATTGGGAAAAGTCTGGCTCTGCCACACTGATTGCTACCAATGTTCTAACCATCAATCTTGACCATAAGCCAAATAAATAAAGAAATAATGAGACTAAAAATTTAAATTGCTCCTGTTTACGGTCTTCAATAAAAATTCAGAGAGCACAAAGAAATGTTTTTCACCACCATAATGGCTCTTAAGGCAATAACTTTTCTAGTAGACAGATGTTCAAGAACTTAAAGAAGCTTGTTTATCCAAACCAAAATGAGAATCAAAATCAGACAAGAGTATGATACAGATATCTCAGATAAATGTAGAACCTACTCAAAATTATATAATAACAAAAATTCAATAACTGATTGTAAATAGAAATATATCAACAACAAAAAAGAGTATACGTTTAAAAAAGTAAAATCAACTTCATCAACTGTGAATAATAAAAGTAGATTAACATGAAACGAAAATGAAAAAAATAAAATGGATATAATTTCAGAAAACTGACAGACCGCAGTACTTGATATCTTTATCTTTGGCTTGGATCAACGGCGCGAGCAGACATGGCGACAAAAGGAGGGCAACCAAGAGAGTGTATCGAATCGCCGCCATAGATTCTCCGATCCGAAGAGGTGTATGTATGAAGAATAGTAAGTACAGTATTTTTTTGGGTTTGGATTGACAAATTTTAGGATATTTGTCGGAGATTTAGAGAGGCTCTCTCTTCGAGAAGGAGGAAGTGTAACACTGGTTGGTAATCGGTAGGTTGGCGGGGAGGTAGAAAACAATTCTGTATTATGGATACGTGGGACTCTTAATTGGGCTGGGGAAGATTGTTGGTTGGCCACATTATAATTTTTGTTATTTTACCCCCAAAAAAATCGAAATTAAATAGAAAGTGAAACTTGGTTCGGCCAATAAATATATAAAACATTTAAAATATATATAAATATGTATATATCTTTATGCTATTTATGTTTATAGTAGTTAACGCCAAGATCTTTCGTCACGTCCCAATCACCTAAAACGTCCCGATCCCGCAACGTAAACACAATAAACACCACGTTTCTTGATTTAAAAGTCGGGGATAAATTCAAAGCGTGAGAATCAAGTATGTGAATTCACAAGGTTTATCGAAAAGCGGAGGCTATATCGCTTAGTGTATTGATATCAAGAGATAATAATAATTTCTCGTGAATATCCGATTCTAAATGAAGAAGAGTATGAAAAATGTACTCTTGGTGGAGACTTCCTTGCCAAGTTATACCCTCTGGCTTTCAATTACCGCGCCACCCACTCACTACTACCGACACATTCCCTTTACCCGATGGGTTCTGCTTATTGCATGTAGTTTGTTCAACGCTTTTGATCTTTTTACCACCGAAATCGATTACAATCCCATCCACATTAATGCATGGCGGTGTTCTTTAGTCAACCGACATGCTTTTTCATCATTACTGGTCAAAGATTATAGATATTTAAAATGTCTAAATGATTGATCCATCGACCAATCTTGGTTTTATAAGTTTGAAATGAAATTAATATGATAATTGGGCTTAATGATTTTTATAATTCAATAATAAAGGCCCAATAGAATAAAAATAATAAGCCCAATATATTTGGCCCAAAAGGATAAAATATCACGACCCAACATTGCCCCTAGTTTTTTGTTGTAATGTAATGTTTAATAGAAAACTATAAACAATCCATGATATTTTCCGAGAGTCAATAAATGACAAGATGTAATTAAAAACGTACTCCATTTATTGTCCATGAAATGAAATGAAAGGAAAGTTAAGGGCCCAATTCGTAAAGATTTATAACCATTAGGTACCGTAACCCAAACCGGACGCTTCCCATTCAAATTCCAAATTATTATCGGCATTTAATGTGCTGTCTTGAACATCGTAAACCGCACAAGATATAAAGGATAACTTTACCAATTTTGACAGTTTTACCTGTTCATTTGAAATTCGAGCGCCTTCTAAAATTTCTGATCTCTTTCTCTCTGCAAATCGTCACAAATGGCTTCTCAAAACCCTGAACAGAGTTCTCCCATACTTGTAACACCCATCACTGTGGTTCCCCCAAACCCTAATCTTCATGAGGGGACTTCAGGTACGAATCCCAAACAGAGAACCCAGAAAACCCCCTCTGACTATTATAGGAGTACGGAGCGATTCTCGCATGCTAACACTCCTTCTATCATAACTGAAGCTGAACTGAAGAGGGTTCGAACTCGGTTCCATATTCCAGATACCCATGCTGTCAGGGTACCCAGATCTGGTGAGAAAATGTACCAACGGCCTGAAGGATGGACGGCCGTACCAGTGACTTTACTGGAGAAGGGGGTTCGTTTCCCTCTCCACGTTTTCATAGTGACCCTACTGGGGTTTTTGGGTGTAGGATTTTCACAACTGGTGCCGAACTCCTACATCCATATTCTGGCCTTCGTGGCCTTCTGTCATGAACTGGGCGTCGAGCCCTCACTGGACTTCTTCTTCACTGTCTACAAGATAGTGCAATCCAGGGAGAAGGGGTTCAAGGCCCTCAGCAAACATTCTCTGAAGTCTGGAGAGAAATTTGTGAGACGTCATTTGGTGAACACCCTTCGAGCAATAGGGGATGGCACGAAAAATGGTTCTTTGTCAAAGGCCCTGAAATCTCCTCTCTTCCGAACTGGGCAACTGATGAAAAAATATCTGCTGACTTTGGAGATGTTTCCGAAGAACGAGAAGTGGAGATGATGGAGCTATTTGACAACTTCCAAGGAGGAGTGGAAATACTGGACTCTCTCAAGCAAGTACGGTTGTATGACCATAAACGTAAGTATCAGTTTATTTCATATATATATATTTTTTGAGAATATTCCATAATATATAATTATAACATGGAATTGTTTGATTTGTGCAGTATCTTTGATCAGGCCGAGCTCTGCAGAAGTAAAGGAACTCGAAGATTTCTTGTCTGGGAAGTCTTCGGAAGTAATTGAGGCTACACCCACCGAAGCTACCCCCGAAGTATATCCAACACCAGAAATTCACACGGATGAATTTCAAATAGAGGAAACAGAGGCCGAAGAGGTTCTCATACCAGAAGAGTCCCTTCACCCTCGACAAAAGAGGAGGGCTACCAGAAAACCAAGGTCAGTCCCTCTAGTAAATCCTCCCGAACCTATACTAGAAACGGAACCAACCCCCACAACCATTCCTCGATCAGGAGGCTTACTTGATCGTCCTGATCGAAGGAGTATACTTAGGACCAAAAAACTAAAAACAAAAATAACCCCATTAACTGCCGAAGAACTCAGGGTTCCTCGGTCTTGATCATTCCTCCTTCGCACTTCAGAGAAATACAGATCGAAGAGGATGGTGATCAGGACGAAGGGATTCCTACGTTATCCAGAAAGAGGAAACGTACCCCTGAGAGTCATCCAAGTTCCGCATCCGCTTCAACACCCAAAGAACCTACTTCAAACAAATCTCCCATAATCGAAACCGTTCATGCTGAACCTACACCCCCGACCAATTTCTACTTCTTTCCCTCGAAAGGCCGAGACCTTCTCCTGAACGGCCCGGTCCTTCAGGTCAAGGTTATCATGCCGAAGCCGTGGGATCTCCGACCCTATGGCCCAGGTTCAACGCCAACTTCCCTTTCGACCTCTTCGGGGCTTTCGTTCGACACACTGACGATCACCGGTTCAGTGATCATACGGACGGAAATCTTCTCGACGAGGGAATGAGTTATCTGGCCAAGGTAAACAATAATGACTTCTTCCTCTACGTCTCTATTTTCCTTCGAGCATTTTAGAATTTGACTTGAGTACTTTGAAAATGTGCAAGAAGCTACGTTTGTCTTCTTGACGATCGCATCCGAGACACATAAATGGAGAGGCCGAGGAAGATTTCATGCGCCAAGAAATAAACATCTTTGAAATCGACCTTGGACCGAGAAAGAGTGGCCGTGAAGATGCTTTTCATACCATCAATGGTCTTCAAAGAGAATGGATCGGGCCAAGATGGATTTGAAGACATCCGATGACTAACCGAGGGCTACTGAGAGATGAGTTTGGGTCGCGTCCAAGCCGCCAACAAACCTTAACCAATCTGAATGCTGGTTTGGTTGAAGAGAATTTACTCCTTAAGGCGAAAAATGAGGAGTTCTCTTCAGCCAACCGAAGCTTAGTTCTACAACTTGGTGAAGCTGAGACGAAGATGCAGGATGAAGCTCGAAGGCATAAAACCAAGCGTCACAAGCTTCGCCATAAGATAAAGGACCTTGAGGGACGAGGCCCCTGCTCGATCAAGAGCTTCAAAATGTATTGAGCGTAATATAGGGACTCGGATGAACTCAATGTAGAGATCATGAAGGTCTACTCAGAGGGATATGAGGACTGTCGGGAATGAGGGAAAGAGAAGCTATCAGCTGCTCAATTGGACCCGGCATTGCTCAATTCCGATGATGAAGGCGGTGCCTGAATATATATATCATGCTTTTGATTTTATGTAAATATTTAACTTTTTATGTTTATGTAATTAATCAACTTAAATGAAATGAACATTTTATGCTTATTGATAAATCTTTAACTGTCTTGATTATAACTTCTGTCCCGATCAGTTTCTTGTCAATAATTTAGTATCAATAAGATGAACTATTGAATTAGATATGACATATAACAGTTAACTCATGCAATGAAGTGAATTGAATTTTACGGACAGGATTCAAGTTAATCGAACTAATGAACCGAACTCAACACTTAAATGTAATAAATAACTTATACTCATGATGCATCAAGAAGAGTGAGATCATCATATGTGAAGTAAATTTAGACAACAAACAGATAAGAACCAAGACATAAGGATTAATAATGACCATTGACTTACCACCCTGATAAGATCAATATAGGACCAAAAAGGACTTGGGGCTACCATCGAATGGCGGCCGAGTCCTACCATACCTCCTTACACCATCGGACCAATAGTGACCATTGACTTACCACCATTTCGATAAGATCAATATAGGACCAAAAGGGACGGGGGCTACCATCGAATGGCCAGCGAGTCCTACCATACCTCCTTACACCATCGGACCAATAGTGACCATTGACTTACCACCATGATAAGATCAATATAGGACCAAAAGGACCTGGGGCTACCATCGAATGGCCAGCGAGTCCTACCATACCTCCTTACACCATCGGACCAATAGTGACCATTGACTTACCACCCTGATAAGATCAATATAGGACCGAAAGGACCTGGGGCTACCATCGAATGGCCAGCGAGTCCTACCATACCTCCTTACACCATCGGACCAATAAGAAGACCATTGACTTACCACCACGATAAGATCAATATAGGACCAGGAAGGACTGGGGCTACCATCGAATGGCCAAATGAGTCCTACCATACCTCCTTACACCATCGGACCAATAGTGACCATTGACTTACCACCCGATAAGATCAATATAGACCAAAAAGGACAGGGCTACCATCGAATGGCCAGCGAGTCCTACCATACCTCCTTACACCATCGGACCAATAAGACCAGTGATAATTTGTAGAAAAGTGATCTTTTATTGATATCAAACAGTTGTGTACAGACTTCCGATAAACTGACTTGAACTTTATTGAAAATACTTCCGAAGTCTGCCAGCATGCCATGTATTCTTGATCTCGGAACCATCAAGTGCCTTTAATCGATAAGTACCGGGCTTTGGTACTTCGATCACTTCATATGGCCCTTCCCAATTCGGCATTAGCTTTCCCGTATTCTGAGGTGTAGAAGCTTCGGCTTCTCTAAGAACGAAGTCTCCCACTTCGAATCTACGAAGTTTGACGCCCTTGTTATAATGTTTGGCCACCCTTCGTTGATAAGCAGCCAATTTGATTAAAGCTTCCTCTCTGACTTCGTCTAGCAGGTCCAAGTTAGCCTTCAGTCCTTCATCATTGTAGATTTCTTTGAATTGATTTACCAAGACTTGGAGATCCGATCTCATTGGGACTAAGGCATCGCACCATACAGCCAAATCGGAAGGGCGAATCCTCGTAGTAGTCCTCGGCGTAGTTCGGTATGCCCACAAAGACGCTTTCAAAGAATTCTTCCGCCATCTTCCTTAGCTTCATCCAATCTTCGCTTTATTCCGATTCGACGTCATTCTGTTGGTCACCTCAACTTGCCCATTCGACCGTGGATGAGCTATGAAGTCTTCTTGTCTTTGAATCCCCAAATCGTTCAAAAATTCTTCAAATTTTGAACCCACGAATGGCGCCCATTGTCCGATATCAATACTTTAGGGATCCCGGCGAAACACCACTGATTCCTTTACAAACTTTAAGCACTCTGTTTCATTTATCGGCCATCAAGTGGTTTCGCCTCTACCCACTTAGTCATATAATCAATAGCAAGAACTATGAAGCTAACCCGACCTTTAGCTTTAGGTAACGGTCCCAATATATCCACCCCCATAAATGAAAGGGTATAGGAGATAGAATCGAGTATAACTCTTCCGGTGGTGATAATGAACCGGATCATTGAGGTGGCATTTTCACATTTCTTGACGATTTCGTAGCTTCTTTGAAAATTGTCTACTAATAGTAACCTTGTCGAAGTACTTTGTGTGCCAAAGACTTGGCGTACCATATGATCACCATAAATTCCTTCATGAACTTCCCAAGAGCATACTTCATTTTGGACGGAACCAAACATTTCAATAATGGTGAGGAAAACGCCAATCGATAAAGATCCCCATCAATAAGACCTGAAATTAGTACTCTTGTACTTGATCTTCTTTCCAAAGATCTCGATCCGGAAGGAAGGACGCCATCCGCCAAATACTCGATGTAGGGGTCATCCAAGCAGTTTGTTACATTCGATGCACATCACTGTTTCATGTTGAACACTCGGCTGCTGCAAAATTTCCAAATACACCGATCCATGAAAGACGTCTGCATCCGTAGTGGCCAATTTCGACAAAGCATCAGCAGTTGAATTGTCGTTGCGCTCAATACCCTGAAACTCGTACGAAGCAAAAAATTGAAGTTGGTTTCTTAACTCCGCCAGATATTTGATCATTCGGGTCCCCCGAGCTTCATAATCTCCCGACAGCTGTTTTACAACCAACTGAGAATCACTATAGATAATTAACTGTTGGACTTCGAGACTCTTTGCTAATCGGACACCTGCTAACACTGCTTCGTACTCAGCCTCATTATTCGTTGCTTTAAACCCAAATCTGATGGCCTGCTGAACCTTAAATCCCTCCGGACTTATTAGAATAATTCTCGCCCACTATAATCATCGTAGAGGATCCATCCGCATACAACGCCCACGCCTTCGACCATTTGAATAACGACCACCGCTTTCGATCGGAAGATTCACTTCAAAGAATTTCAGATTCGCGGTGAACGAACATTCTACCATAAAGTCAGCCAAGGCTTGGCCTTTGATGGCGATTCGGAATGATACTCGATAAAAAACTGGAATAATTCCATAGTCCATGCTGCTAATCTACCCGAGATCTCTGGCTTGCTCATCACCTTCTTCAATGGCTGATCCGTGTAGACGACCAGGAGTCGACCTTGAAAATACTGCCGAAGCTTTCTACTGGCAATTATTAAAGCAAAGGCAAATTTCTCAATGTTAGGATACCGTTTCAAAGATCTCGTGGGACGGGCCGACGTAATAGACCGGATGTTGCTTCCCACCGATCTCCCGAATCAAAAGCGCTCCAAATCGCTAAGGAACCGCCGCAAGGTACAAATATAAAGTCTCTCTTTGGGACAGTTTGACCAATAAAGGAGCCAAGATGATATCGTCTTTATACTTTGAAAGCATCTTCACACTTGAAGTCCATCGGAATGTCTTCGCATTCTTCTGGTCCCTTCAATGTATCAAAGAAAGGAAGACATCTTTCTGCAGATTTGGCAACGAACCTCCTTAAAGCCGCAATCCTACCAGTCAGACGCTGAACGTCTTTGAATGACTGAGGAGTCTTCATGTCGAGGATGGCTTGGATCTTCTCTGGATTGGCTTCAATGCCTCTTTGACTGACCAGATAACCCAGAAATTTTCCAGCACCAAGGCCGAAAGTACATTTCGTTGGATTAAGTCGCAGTTGTCGATGACGAATAGTTTGAAAACACTCCTCTAGATCGTCCAAATGTTTCTGAATTTGCATACTCTTGACGATCATGTCATCTACATAAACCTCCATGTTCCTTCCCAGCTGTCTATTGAATATAAAGTTCATCATCCTCTCGATAGGTAGCTCCAAAGATTAATGAGGCCAAAAGTCATTTTTTTACGCATACACACCGAACGGTGTGTGATGAATGCTTTTTGGAATGTCTTCTTTGCACATGGATATTTGATGATAACTGAAAAAGCATCCATAAAGCTTAATAATGCATACCTCAAGTGGCATCGATGAGTCGATCGATGTGGGGCGAGGAGGATAAAGTCCTTCTGACAAAGCTTTGTTGAGGTCGGTGTAGTCGATGCAAACCCGCCACTTTCCATTATGCTTCTGCACCAATACTACATTTGCTATCCACTCCGGGTAATCAATCTCGTAGATGAAGTCGTGACCAAACAATTTTGCAACCTCTTCATCGATGATCTTTTGACGCTCGGAGCAAATATCCGCTTCTTTCGACGAACTGGCTTCTTCGAAGGATCTATCTCCAGTTTATGCTCAGCAACCTTCCGGCTGACTCCAGGCATATCTTGTGGCTCCCATGCAAAAATATCAACATAGCAACGTAAAAGTTCCATAAGATTCGTCCGAAGAGGTTCTGGTAAGCCCGAACCAATCTTCACTGTCTTGTCCGACTTTCCGATGACCAACTCAATTTCCTCCGTCCCCCCAGCAGGGATTACCAACGGTTCCGAACTGCTCTCGGTGAAGGGTTCGATTTCAATTGTCATCGTCTTTCTTTGTTTACTAACCCCCATTCCGGATGAAATGACAGAATTCCTATAACATCTCGGGCCAGATCCAAGTCACCCATCACTCTCCCTACTCCATGTCTTTGTGGGGAACTTGATTTTGAAATGTGGGATGGAAGTTCTGACAAGAAAGTGTCAACGTAGGGTCTTCCCAAAATGGCGTTGTGGTAGAATCCACATGCACAACATAAAATTTACAAGTTATCTCCACTTCTTTGGGGCGGTCTCAGAAGATGACGGGGAGTTCAATAGTCTTTACCACTTTGATCTGGATGGATTCTCGAAACCATACAGAGGAGCCTCTTGTCCGACCTCCATTTTGTGCTCATCGAGATGCATTCTCTGATAAGCATGGGCATAAAGAATGTCCACCGAAGATCCGTTATCTATCATCATGCGTTTTACATCCACCGAACCCACTTGCGCTGTGATCACTAGTGCCCCTTCATGCGGTTCAATGGGCTCAAGGATAATCCGCGATCTGTAAATGAAATAATAGGTTCCTCGAAAGGTCTCATCAACCTTCGAGTAGCATTCGAATTGACATAACCGAATCGAGATAAGACCTCCTCTTCTTCCCTACTAATTTCCCAACAGATCCACCCGGTTATTACATCAACGACTTGCGCTTGGCGGTGGTGGAGCATTTTGAGCAGTGGTACTTGAACTGCTTGAAGCAGACGATTGATAACTCGTTGATTTTGACGGTCTTTCTCACCACATATTGAATCGCCAAGCCACTTTTAATCTTGTTTTCTACAAAATCCTTTAAATTACAACATTCATTTAGTGTCATGACCAAAGTGATTTGATGATAACCACAATATTCATGGGTTGCCATGTCCTGCTTTTGTAATTATCACGAGGTGGTTCAAAGAAAGGTCGGTTTTGGATCCGATCCAAAATTATCGATCTCTCTCAGTATTCAACTGGGTATAAACCTTATTAACCTTGAGGTAGGAACAGTGCACGATCACGTCTTGTCGCCACGAAGTTATCAGATTTCTTGAACTACCTTCCGCCCTTTGGTTATATCCTCCCCTTTTCTCCGATCAACATCGGTCTTGGGAATCTCTACCTCCTTTGATTGGCTCAAAGAAGGATTCTTGAGACTATTCATAGCCTCTTCCACAACAATATAGCGCTTTGTCAAAAGCTTCGCTAGGCTCTTTGGATGGTGAAACATCAATTTCTTTACCAATTTCTCCGATTAACCAGATCCGGCCCATTCTCGAATAATCCAACAAACTTGAGATCATTAAGATCGGACACCGTCCAACCGCTTCCCTAAACCTCTTTACATATTGGCCTAAAGATTTGGTGGAATCACTGGGACTTGTCTTTAAAGAACCCAGAAGCTTTCCCCTTCTTCTGGTTGCTTCCAAAACGAAAGCATGGAACTTATCACAAAGTTCATCCACGAGGAGATAGAATCCGATGGTAAAGTCCCCATCCAATCGTCGTCTGGCGTCTTTTCTCAAAGTAGTGACAAAAGTGTGACATTTAGCAGCATCAGTAAAGTCATAGTAATCCATTAGTCGGTCAAACGCCTGACTATGGTCATAAGGATCTCCTGACCCATCATAGCTTTCCATGCGAGGTAACTTTTTGGTAGCATCTGCTTTCTCCCGAAGAATATCAGAGGAAAAAGGGGATGCCTTCTTACCAGAAGTATCTTTCACCGGTTGGACCTCAGCCAATTATTTTCGGAGTTCTTTCAACTCTCTAACCAGAAAATCAACACCTTCGGGTTGTGACGAGATCTCCTTCTCCCGGGTGGTATTAGGCTTCGGAATGGATCGATCTTTCCCTGCCGATCTTACTGCCCTTACGGGACTTCTTGATTTACTAAGTCGTAAAATCTCATCCTCATGATGAGAACGGTTGTAACGGTATTCTCCCCTTCGGGTTTCTGACATAATTTCTCTCGATCTGCTTCTTCGTCTTTCATCGTTGTGATGAATTGATCTATCGACTGTCAGTGCCTTCTTCGAGGCCGAAGGCGTTATGCTCCTCGATCTCTTCCTACTACGAGAATGATCCCTGGACACACGCATAGAATGTTCCGGCTCCTTACCCTTCCGACGGAGTACTTCCTTATGCCTACTTCGTCCTTCGGAATGAAAATGGCTAGATGCTTCGTCTCTCAACTCATTCACCCGAAGCATTTGTTCGGCTATATCTTCCCTTTGTCTTAACAGAACCTCCAAAGCCTTATCCGCTTCGTCCGCCATTCTCGCCAACTTGGTAGCTCGGTCCTCTTGACCACTTCGGCGATGAGTTCGGGCTGGCGAACCGCCTACCCGTTCCGGATTGGGATCACGCCTCTTATCAGCGTTAAAGACTAACTTCCGTCTGGCTCCACCATGGATCTTCGGACGAAGTTCTTCTGAATTGTTCTTAGAAGCCGTGCTCTCACGACCACTTTTAGAAGGACCCAACCGATCCTTTTATCGAGATACGAGGCGTTGATGAACTAATGACCATCGCCTTCCTTAGGTGTTCCATCTCTACTCCTCATCATCTTTCGAAGCAAATTTAAACAATTGTGATTGAAAAGAGCCCTCCTTCTAGCGCCAATGTTAACGCCAAGATCTTTTCGTCACGTCCCAATCACCTAAAACGTCCTGATCCTGCAACGTAAACACAATAAACACCACAAGCTTGACGGCGGTTCCGTCGGGGGATAGCTCAGGCGTGAGAATCAGTATCTGAATTCACAAGGTTTATCGAAAACGAGGCTATATCGCTTAAAGTGTATTGATATCAAGAGATAATAATAATTCTCTCGTGAATATCTCGATTCTAAATGAAGAAGAGTATGAAAAATGTACCTCTTGGTGGAGACTTCTCGCCAAGTTATACCCTCCCGGCTCGAATTACCGTGCCACCACCCACTACTACTGACCGACACATTCCCTTTACCCGATGGGTTTCTGTAATTTGCATGTAGTTTGTTCAACGCTTTTGATCATCGTTTTACCGTAAACCGATTACAATCCCATCCACATTAATGCATGGCAGGTTCTTTAGTCAACCGACATGCTTTTTCATCATTACAGGTCAAAGATTATAGATATTTAAAATGTCTAAATGATTGATCCATTGACCCGACCCGGTTTTATAAGTTTGAAATGAAATTAATATGATAATTGGGCTTAATGATTTTTATAATTCAATAATAAAGGCCCAATAGAATAAAAATAATAAGCCCAATATATTTGGCCCAAAGGGATAAAATATCACGACCCAACAGTAGTTATTATGTATTTGTACTTTATTCTTTATTCATTACATAAATATATATATATATATACATATAAATATATATATATATATATATGTGTAATATTATAAATTTAAAATTATCTCTACAACAAATAATGACGGTCAAAACGGTTAAATATAAATAAAAATTTTAAATTTGTTTTTATCCTAAACATCGAACAAGCAAATCTTCTCGTCTAAACCACAAGATGGCATCTAGTACTTATTGTCTACGGTCAAAAAAAATAACTATTTGTTCGAATTTGATTAGACGGCCTTTTTAATAATGAATTGGTTGTTATTTTAATTTTTATTAGTTGATAATCTGTACAATGTACGGACTATTTTGAATAATAAATTTAATAATTTATTAAGTTAATATTAGAGAAAAAATTTAGAGTTGTATATACTAACTCTACTATTGAGTTAGCAAACAATAGAAGCAATGTTTACAAACAAAAGTAGTAAATTTCTCTTCTTATATGCAAGTATTATTCCAAACAATTACAATAATAAAATAAAAAGAGATGCATATGTCAGGAATAAGCATAAGAATGCTATTCCTATTTATATATGATTTGATTATGATATATATGTATATAAATGAATAATATGCAAGTATACTTGCATTAAGAAAAGTTGTAAAATCCTCTGATAGATAATAGAAATATGTATAAAAGGACTTAGAATGAATTGATCAAATATGTTAGGTTGATCCTACATAAGAAAGACAGCTTTGTAAAGTCCTTAAAAAGAAAAGATGTACAAGGACTATAAAAATAGATAGATCAAGCATGTTAGGTTAATCTTATGATGTAATAGATAGGCTAGTCTGATCGTCGAGCACTGTACCAAAAGTCGTAGCCTGCCAGGTGAGTCAAGGTTAACTCGGGAGCTATCGAGGCAGAATAAGAGTATGCAAGATAGTAGATCTCGGAGTTCGTAGACTGCCAGGGGAAACGAAGAAGGATCGTAGTGTATCGAGAAGAGCTTCCTCGGGATCGTAGTGTCTTTGAGGAAGTCATGTTCGTAATCGTATAGATGACACGCCACGAGTAAACCGGCCATCCGTCAAGCCAAAACAGAACGCGAGACTACACTCAGAGTCGTAGAGTCTCATCGATCTTAGAAGCCAAGTCAAGGATCGTAGATCACACTCGAGTTCGTAGAGTCTATTGATTACATGCAGAGATCGTAGTCAAGCAAGATCGGATGAAGACAACAAGCACCTGCGCGTAAATCGTAGTGTCAATATTCGATCTCGGGATCGTAGTGTCTCGCACAAGCGAAGTGAATCGTAGAAAGTGAGAACTACGATCTGAAAAGAAGTGCTCACAATGCCAAGGATGAATTGTAGAGCATATACGGTTCTCAACAAATGAGCACTCCCAGAATATCCAAAGAAACGAAGCCTCTGGTTCAAACTGCAAGCTACATCAAAGAAAATCAGAGAGCACTCAACGAATGGCATGCAGGCTAACAGAAGATCTCAACACCAACCCAATCAGCATTAAGATTGAGGTGTAAGGCCATTCGTGATGAAGTCTTCCACGAGGAGATCCAAAGAAGACTTCAGAAGCTGACTAAGGAAAGTCAACTTATGCAGTAGCTATCAAGTGTACAGAAGACAACGATCTTGGAAGGAACAAAGATCGTAGTGTTTGCCAAACAAAGAAGGAACTAATGGAAGGTGAACCGAGATACTGGCTAGCTTCTGAAGAGTAAGACTAAAGTGATTAAGTGCAGGGTCAGTACATTAATGATAAGTGAGCGGAAGATCACAAGGAGAAAGCAAGCTGGACGCGCCACAAATCTGAAGTGTCTTGATATTTAGAAGGGGACCAGAGCAAGGAATTAGGCCATCAAGATTCGAGAACAAGCGAAGCAAAAACGAAGTATTCAAGCATCAAGACAATACAATGAAGAGGTGTTCTTCAGTGAAGATCCAAACAACACTCTTCAGGATCGTAGTGTTAACTCTACTAGTCAACGAGCAACCCTCAACAAGACACTACGATCAGGTCCTTGAAGACGTGCATCAGAATCGTAGAGTCCGAATAACTGAAGACTGAAGCATTGGCAAAGGTTCAATCTGAAGGGTAATATTCGGACAAGTGCCTATTGAGAGCATCGATGCAATAGGACAACCTCTGATCGAGGAATCAGAAAGAGGTAATAAAGTCTTCGACCTGCCCAAGACATTAAAGTGATACATCTGACAGGGTAGGTGAAACGAAGAGATCGCAACGCCGAAAAAAGTATGACAAGTCACATCAAGCAGTCTACCTCAAGCAACTTAAGATCTGTGAAGATATTTGAATAGCCTTCAACGGTTACTTTCCAACGGAAGGATTGGGAAGAAGTAAATGAGAAAGAACTTCAAAGATAAAAGGTTGCTGGAGTTATCGAGTTTGGAGGGAAGGTGGACTGATCTAAACCATGTGATAGTGAGTCCGAAGGCTCACTCTACGATCCACCAAGAACACTCAGAAGTCAGATCAAGAAAGAAGTAGAAGTGTGAGTTCTACTATGTAGAAGTGAGAGTTCTACTAAATGAAGAGTGTTCTGAACTGCCGAGAGAAAGGAGAGCATCATGCCATCTGGATGTCCATCATGGGAAGACTCTAAGTACAATAGAGAAGAGCTTACGGTCATCTTAGTAAGTCCATCATGAGAAGGCATCGAGTAGCAAGAAAGGAGATCACAAAAGCCATCTTGGTATCAAACATGAGATAGCTTCTAAGTACCTAACAGAAGTGCTTACAGTCATCTTAGAAGCCTCTCATGTGCAGCCATCAAGTACCAAGGAGAATGATCTTCAAGGTAGTTCATCAAGGGGTCATCCGGTGTAGTTGAACAACCTAAGAAGTTGAGCATCATGCAACACTCAGCTGTACTTCAAGGATAATCAAGCCAAGCTGCTAAGCATAGAAGATGTTCAGAGCATGAAGACATCTTAGCAGCTCAGCACCGACTCCAACAACAACAAACAAACAACTCAACAAAGCCAAGGCCTGAAGGGTCCTTGTCCAGAGAGACTAAACAAAGCAGGGCCAAAGGGTCCTTGTCCGCAGGGACTAAATGAAGTTCCAAGCCTGTTGGGCTTGAAGAGTTCCTAGGAACTAGAGAGTCCCAAGGTCACGGCCTTGAAAGAGTTCTTAGTGAATCAAGTACCAAGGTCTGGCGGCCTTGAAGGAATCGTAGAGATTCAGGATCTTGCCGCCTTCCTTAGTGGAAATCTTGCTAGTTGAAAGTAGAAGAGTGGATTAGGAGCTTGAGTCTCGAACCACTTAAAACCCTTATATCTCTTTTACATTATGTCATTTATATTATGTCTATAATCGCTATAATCGCTATGTATGTTTAACCGCTACAACTAAACTAACCTTAATGAACAATGTATGTATGATTATGAATATATCAATGAAGGGAATCTTTTACTTATTCCGCTGTACTTGAAAAGATTCTTATGTTTGTCATATACTTAAATATGAACAATACAACATAAACCAAAAAATTATTTGAAAATAAAAAGGATCTATTCAACCTCCCCCCCCCCCCCCTTCTAGATCTATTGTGCCCTCTGGGAACTAACAACATATATAAACAATTATGCCAAAATTATGTATCCTTTATTGAAAACAGTCGTATAGTTTTATAATACTTGAAACTCACTGTCTCTCAGCGTGTGTGGGTTTAAGGACCAACAAACCCTCCTTTACCTTCCATATGATTTATTGACAAAGCTTACATATAAAGTGAAAAATAAAAAGTAACCTTTTACATCAATCAATCACAAACAGAACCAATACCCATGTATATAATTGGGAACACAAAAATTATAAACCCTAACAGAAATGCTAAACAAACACAATGAAATCCAACTATCTAATTATTTCACAAAGCTAAAAATAAAATTATTTCACAATAATTATTTCATTTCAGTAATTGGAAGCAAAAACAATTACCGGGGGTTTACTTATTAAATGAAACCCGCTAGGTCGAGGAGCAAGTCCAGTAACTCGAACATTCACTGTTGTTTTCAAACCTGCTTGATTTGATAGTTGGTCTTGTGTCGTTTAATTTCCTCTCTGCTACCATCAACGCTGCCATTGTTTTATCCAACACTTGAAGCCTTTGATCTACAAACTTCACTTTCTGATTCACCCCTGAAATTCCAACATTTAATTTCTCTACAAGCCCAACTCTCTTGTCAAAGGAATTGACTCTGGAAGATGTATTAGCTATCAGCTGAAGCATTTTGTGACGCCTCCAAAATAGGTATACATCACCTATCTTGGATCGCCAGAAAATACACTACTGACAACTCAATTTATACAACTGTGGTGCAAAATACGACCACGGTTAAACTGTGAGTTTTAATACAAATATATGCAACTCTCATGGTGCCTCGACCACAACACCTTACAATGGTACCTTACATAAAGGTACAATCAATAACTGTTTTAGAAATTAAAATATTTGGAAAATGCTCAAGAAAACCTTCGTATATGAGAGACCATACGTCTAAGTTATAATAGATATCATATGTCCACATAATTATCTTTGGTTGACCCAATAGTCCCCAAAGACAAACGCGAAGATTGCTATCATATTCTTTTCAATAGTGAGTCTTCTCTTGACATATAATTATCTCCATTGTCTCCAATTAAAAATTATATTTCAACCAAACTCCAAGATTATATAGGTAGTGCTCGTAGATGTACTCAGCAAGTGGATGTGCACAATCATGTCTTATGATAACACGAAGTCGTATGTCATTAGACATCTTGTATGATGGTGGCAAAACACTCTTCCAAAGTTAGGTTCGCCTCACCCTATTTGATTCACCAAATATAACTATTAAATGATGTATAAAATACAACACACTTATCTAAAGTTCTCAATAAAATTATGTCCATACTGTATAGGGAGAACCTCAACAGCTATAGACCACTGTTCTAATCCCTTGTTACCCCCGCTCGATCCAACTACACTCTTATTACCTGAAAGGAATTGTGAAGCAAAAGGGTGAGCTCAACTAGCCCAGTAAAGAATATCATGACTAAAGATAATTAAATTATCAATAGCCTTCGTCAGTAATAAATCAGAGATTTAGAACATATAGTAGATGATAAAACTTTTCAACCATAGTTGCAGCGGAACGAGCAATCCATTAGAAGAGTCAAATAGACCATAAAGTTTATTATCTTCTCCATGTTAAAAGTCCACCAACAATGTTTTATCTCTGTAACATCAATCAACAATTCATATCCACAATCATGTGAATAACTCATAATCATAATTGTGGTTCTAAATTCCTCTTTGCACCCAGGACGAAGATAATTTTAGCAAACTGTCTTTACCTGAAACATCAAAGATCATTGTGAGACCCCAGATTTTATCAATAAAGATTTAAATTTTGTCGAAATAATTTTTAATATTATGGTGTGAATTTGAGATAATATTATAGTTGTGGGTAGTATTTATAAATTTTGCAAAGTATGCAAGTGGTTATATTATATTCGATTGGTCGGGGAATATTCGGTTTAGCAGGAAATATTCGTACAACGGATCAATCATTGGTGGACCCCACAACAGAATTATTGTCAGATTGAGAAAACGACAAAAATATTTTATTGAAATAACGGCGGAAGTTTTACCGTTGATACTGTTGAATTACTCGGTAGTAAAAGTACAGTAATACGTGTGGTTGCATAGTAGCACACGGTATTGATTATTGATGCTTATGAGAGAAGTCACTCAGTTTGATTCCATTATTGTCGATTAATAATATGAATTATTATAGCGATAATGACGTTTTGTTTTATTCGAATTATTAACGTAATAAAGCGAAACATCTTTTTATATAAAATGAATACTTTATTAAAGTTATTCTATAAATAGAATATATTATATTTTATTATGCATAGTGTTGCATAGTATTTTGCATAGTGTTGCATAGTATTTGCATAGTAAAATGTTTTTATATAAATAGAATATATGATATTTTATTTAAAAGATTTTGCTTTAAATATGGACCGTCGATTAAAGTAAATCAATCTGGACCGCTTATGGATTAATTACTATGCATTCTATTTTCTTATAAATAGAAGCTCATTCCTTCATTATTTTTTTTACTTAATTCTTTGAAACTCTAGAGAGAAATTATAGAGAAGCTATAGAGAGAAAATCTATAGAGAGAAAGAAGAAGAGTATTCTCGCTACTTCACTTTTCCAATATTCAGGTTCTTCTAAGGTAAGGGATATTATTTGTTGTATCTGTAAGGGTGTTATTCTTTCTTATTCACGAAGAGAACTTACGTTATTTCATTCTTTATTATTAGGTTGGAATAACTTTGATACGCCATGGATACCCTATACTTGGTGAAATCTTATGTTATTCCATTCTTATTTATTCATTGGAATAACTCGTATACGCTGTGGACTTCTATACTTGGTGAAATCCTTATATTATTCCGTCTTTATTATTATTACATTTGGAACATCACATGCGTGTGTTTTACAGGACTGGTTAAAATCTTTATCATTTTGTTGGAACATCATCATGCGTGTAAAATTCCGTCTTTATCATTACATTGGAATATCCTATCGTGTGTTTTACACCCTGATCCTGGTTCCATCTTTATTATTCTGTTGGAACATCTCGCTCGGTGTGAATTTCATTTCACCGTTGGTTATTATTATTATTGATTGGAATAACGCCTATCATAAGCACCGCATGCATGGTGATTTCCTTTGTTATTCCATTCTTTATTATACCCGGTTAAGTTAAAACTTTGATTTCTATACTCCATGAAATTAGTAGAATATTCTTGATATTTGCGTTTCATCCAAAGATCTTTCATGGAAATATTCTTCCGATCATTCTTGAATTTTACTCTACAAAAAAAAGATCATGTTGACAATTTGGACGTTATTAGTTCTGAATAAATTAATTCGTGAACTTGTTTTATTGAATTATTATGTCATTGTCATCATCCTCATGTTATATTATGTTATCTTTTGGCTTACGTGCATAGATGAACTTAGTATGATTATGACGAGGATCATTCGGTATAATCATGGCTTGTTATAAATGATGTGACAAAAGTCCTCGGTGGCACTGTGTAATGTAGTGATGGATAGTTTTTGGTATGATTATGACCGGGGTGATTCTAAGATAGTCATGACCATTGATAATTTGATGAAAATCCTTGACCGTGAAGTACGAGGGATGATTAGATATTGTGGTTTATTCATTAAAGCGAGTCTTAGTGATAAAATTGATGAAAACCTTTTAAAACCTAAAAGATAGTATACTTTATTTTCTCTTGACTCTTTTAATGGATCGATATTCATTGCAGATTAAACCGGTTGTCTATTGTATTTTATCGGTTTAACATTGTTGAAGACTATTGATAATTTATTACGCATTATCTTAGTTATAATATTTCTTCTTGGGCTAGTTGAAGTGACCCTTTCTTTCTTTATTTTCTTGTGAAATGAGAATATATTTGGGACGAGTCTGGGAAAAGAGTGATGGTCCGAAGATAGCATTAGTAGTCCTCACTATTCTGTTAAATAGTGTGACAATAAATGTAATGAGGACTCCTTGAGTATGGATATTGTCTAAATGACAATATTCCTATTAGAACTCTCAGTTTATGTATTGTCGTTGTTAGGTTTGTAATATTCATGTGCGCAATCAAATTGCATAAAAAGTGCGGAAACGTGTAAAAATCAGAGTTTAAAATTTAATTTACATACCATAAACCCGGATCACCCTTTATGCACAATTATTAATTAAACGAAAAAGATAACGAATAAGAATCATACCCTTGAAGATCGAGCTTCCTCAGGTACGAGTTCACCTCCAATCCTTTTTCGCGTTCAACTTGAATCCACCGGGTTTGGTTCCTTCCTTTGATCAACGTTAGCCACCCAAGTGTTTGGCCTCTAGAAGTGATCCACCAAGGAAGAAGAAGGATTCAAGAAGATGGGTGTTATGGCTAAACCCTAGTTTTCTATCTCTATAGAAAAGGCGTACTCTCCCAACTATTGGAAAAATAACGTATGTTGTAAAAGTCAACTACTAACTCACACTCATAATAAGACTCCTCTTATTTAGATGTGGGTAACCCTCCTTAACAATTAAGGAATTGAGTTTTATTTTAATTAATTAAAATCCTTTAATTAATTAAGCTCCCTTATCTTATTAGGAATAATTAATTAAACTCTTTTAATTAATTTAACCTCCTAATCCTATTAGGAATAAATGAGAGTACTTATATTAAATTAATTCCTAAACTCTTTTAGAAATTAAAATAATAATAATTGTAATAATATTAATAAGACTCCTCTTATTAATTTATATTTAATATTTCTAAAATATTAAATAATAAATATTAAGCTATTTAATTTATTCTATCACCATAGATTAAATTAAATATACTTAAATATATTATTACGATTATGCCATTAACTTCTTAAATAATTATTCTTCCTTTTATGGTGTTACCCTTTAGGTTCTCCATATTAAACCTAGGTTGTGAATAAATCAATTAGAACAATTCTAATCTTATTTAAATAAATAAATTAAACAATTAATTTATTTAAATAAATAATATTTATTCTACAAATGGGATAAGCCTCCTAGCGATCAACGACTTTCCAGATAATATAGATTTCAACATTAATCATAAAAGAACCTTTGAGTAAATAGTTACCGTACAATTCAATCCTTCCACCATACAATGTCCCAATTAAATATAAGACATGGAATTCTTTGTCAAGTCTTATTTTATTTAATTATATGTATTTCGACTCTTAAATGCCTAACTCAAATAATGCAAATTAGAAACTCCTTTCTAATTTCATTACGCTTTGCCAAGGACTCTTGGGTTGTCATTTATCGAATCACATAGGACATTTCTCTTCTTTTAATATAAGTGGTAGATTCTTTATTGTTCATACATTATCTCCATGTACAACTTATTATACCCAAGCATACCCTTTGATATACCCTAAGGGTCTTAAGGAATAAGTCAAAGATTGTTACAAAGTATATGCTTTATCATCAAACATGATTGGCTTGTGTGCATACTACTTTCAATCTCCCACTTGCACTAAAGCCAATCGCCATGGTATCTCATACTCTTCTTCTCTAAGTGACGATTATCCCATTCATTGGATAAGCTTTAGTTAATGGATATGTAATGTTGTTCATGAGAGTCCACTATCTCTATAGTGATTTTCCATCTTTCAATGATTCTAATAATCAATGAAAGTGTCACAACACATGTTTAGATCCAAGATGAGACTTAGGAACTATTCCTAGTTCTGTAATGAACTTTTAATCCAAATAATCAACTTGCGACTTCATTTATAGCTATATACTTTGTCTTTATCAAGAAACCAAAGAACTCTTTCTTTGTTTGGAACCTTTCTAATTCACTACACCACTGATTCAAGGTAACACTTTACCTTAAAGTGGATTTTCGTCGTCTTGAGTGCGTCTACGAAAAACTTGAGTCTGTTAAGCCCTCTAGTTTTAATTTAGACCCACCATGAATATGATCACATCCTTAGTGCTTGGGTTAAGCACTTTAAGATGTTTTCACCGACTCATAGTGAACTTCTCCATAATATGACTAATCAACATCGGTCTCGTACATTTCATTGCATACATGATTGTCCACTCATGCGACTCTCTTTTCGAGGAATCTATGGGGACTATTAAGAGAGATACACTCCATAGCTCATCGACATGAGACATCTCTTGGAGTTTGCCATGCTAAACGACTTTAGCATCAAATGAATATCGTTCTTGGGTTAAGTCGAGCATCCTCTTAAATCTATCTATATAGATTTATATCCCCAATTAAGATACTCTTCCAAATCATTCATGGAGGAATGTTTAGACAACTTTATCTTTCTTGATTGTAGCATTGGTATGTCATTCCTCATCCGTAGTATATCAACATATAATACTAAAATTTCATGAGCGCTCCCAATCGACCTTTTTTGTACACACTTGTTTCATTCTTATTTTGATAAAATCAAACTCTTTTGATTGTCTCATCAAAACGAATGTTCCATTATTTGAGAAACTTGCTTCAATCCATTTCTACGAGTGTTCACAATTCTTACCTCATCGTATGTAGCTGGATCATCATCTTCTATGATGATCGTACCTCATCATCATCATCCATGATGAATCCATATCTCCGTGTATCTTGATGTGACTATTCAGATTTCTGATTCGGTTATGGTACAATAGGTCTATCTACAGGTTCCTCTTATTTGACTTATTGTGTTTTGTGGTTCTTGAACTCTTCAAGATCTATTATCCTCCCACTAGCCCTTTCAATGATAAACACCTTTATCTTAGAAGGAAGCGTGTTTAGCAACAAAACACCTTTTGCTAAGTAGGATTATAGAACATATACCCTAAACTTACTTTAGGATGTCCCACAAATCAGACTTGTCAAATTTTGTCCCAAACTTATCCTTTGAAACATTTTCACATAAGTTGGACAACCCTTATCTTAACATACTTAAGATTAGAATCCTCCCCATCCATAACTTTTATGGAGTCTTGGAAATGGATTTTGAGGTTACCTTTTTTCAGTAGATATCTGATCATTTCTAGGACATGACCCTAGAAGAATATTGGAATGTCGGTAAAATCATTATGGACCGCACCATGTCCAACAAGGTACGATTTTTCCTTTCAGATACATCAATCAATTATTACGTATCATGAGGTGTCCATTATGAGAAAAACCATTTGAGATGATCTAGAAACTTATTGCTTAAGTATTTATTCCTTGATCTAATCAAAGAATCTTAATACCTTGCCAATTTGTTTCACTTCTGAATTCTTTGAACCTTTCAAATAATTCACACTTGTATTTTAACAAATACATACATTCAACTCTTTGAATGATCATCTCCTTTCTATACTAATTTGTTCAATATGCAAAATTATTTTCATGTAAGTCAAGTATACAAAATTTATTAAGTAATATTCCAGTTCTATACAAAACATTATTATTATAAATAGAACAACAATTGTTCTTAATTATAATACCAAAGATTTCATTGTCCAACAATAAAATGAAAATAATATTTTTAATAAGAATCTGGAATACAATAACAACTTATTGACTTAATAGATTTGTTCAGTAGGCATTGCTAAACTATAAGTTTCTATGGCTAATATGGCAACCTTTGTTACATTTCCCGCATAGGATTACTTATATTTGTTTAGCTTTCCACTTCGCTTGGTCCCTTCATAAATCTATATTTATGATAACCAAAGTCGGTATCCAATACCAAAGTAGAACCTTGACTTAAAGAAAATTTATTTCAATCATGAACAAAAAGCGTATTATAACCAAACTTCACTAAGCTTCTTTGGTTAGCCTCTGCAAGATGCTTCTTGCAGTTTCTTTCCAATGTCGAAGCTTATTACGATTGGAAGCAAACTCCTTTCTTTATCCGTATCGCTTTTGTTCTTATTATCCTTTGTTTTGCCTTTCTATATACCTTCTTTGAATCGTTCTTCTTTTTCGGAAGATCCTTTGGCCCCTACCGAAGAAGACTTAATCTTTCTTGGTTGAAAGTGACTCTCAACATTTTTCAATATGTTAAGCAAATCAATGAGGCGATATCTAGCTTGTTTCATATGAAAAATTCACAACAATGTGAAAGGAGTCCGGGAGTGAGTGAAAGATCAAATCTTGGCTCAACTCTTCATCTATGATTAAAACCGGTTGTCTTAACCGATCAATCAAATTGATTATGTTAAGAACTTTTTGTCTGCATATTATAGTGCCATTGGCCATTCTAGATCGGAAGAGCTCCTTAGATATCTCGATATCTATCGCTTCTACTTTCCTCACCATCAACTACTTGATGTGCGGGAATATAGTAGGAGCATCCATAGTTTCATCGTGGTCAAGCTCGTTCTTTCGTGGATGCGAGCATGATGCATCGAGCCAATGTGCATCATCTTGCCACTTTCTAAAAGTAGAAATATCTTCCTCGAGGCATTATGCGCAACCATTGCGAGGATAGGCGATTAAGGACATAAGATAGCTTTTCAACTATGAGAACTATTCTCAAATTCCTTAACCAATCCGCTTTTAATTGATTGCGGTTAATTTAGCATCTAATATGCTTCATGATGATAGTAATTTTAGACATTGTAAAATTTCGTAAATGAATTTGTATTTAACAACATTTTAACATACATTCTTTTATTAATTACCAAAATAATTTAGGTCTTGTTTTAAATTGATATCTCCCACTATTTTCTTCAAACTATATTACCTCACTTATATAGTTAAGCAAAATCTAATTAAAGATTTCTTTAGTGAGAATAAGGATCCCATTTCAAATGTATATAGCCTTGTGGTGACACAACAAACTATATATAAATAAATAGGTAGACAACTTTTGTCAATTACATCAACTATGCAACTCCTTTTCTTTTTGCCTCTTAGATTATTTTGATCAAGTGGTGGCACATCCGAATCAAAATTATCCAAGTTAAGTCCAACCTAGCACTCCATATATTCAAAAAAGAAAATATCATCCTTGTGGTGACACAACAAAACAATATTGTTCAAATTTCTTTATAAACATCAAATGTGATAAATTAACATCTTAAATACTTAATACTTGCCTTGTGGTGACACAACAAACTCATATTAAATATTTAATACTCTATTAATTTTATCATGCTAAAAGCGACGTTCGATATTCCAAATATCTTTGAACGCTTAGGACTTAATATAAAAAAAATTCGAGGATTTATTATTAATTTGTCTCATCTTGTTGCTTAGCTAGCATTTATATATATATATAAAAAACGGCGTCGTATTAATGAACATGCGAAGCATGTTTATAATATATAATATATATAGTATAATAAGCATGCACATATAGAATACTATATTCTACCCGAATTGATTATGGACTTTTATTCTAGTTTGGTTCACTAGAGCCACCAAGTGAACCAAAAAGGTCAACCCCTAGGGTGCAAGAAATAATATTTAAATATAACTATTACATTTAAACTAGGGCTCCATTACAAAACGAGTCTTCAAGTGCTCCTTGCTCCTTGATCTCCAATTTTCAAAATTAATTCTAACTATTCCTATTACAAAACTATTTAAAATAAATAGAAACCTTGATCAACAATCGAGGGAAGTACATAGGAGGAGATAGAATTTACATTTGAGAAAAAATTAGAGAAGGCAATCACGCAGTAAGACCCATTTAATAAAAACTCATACATTCATGCATCCAACTAAAATAAAATCCAATCACATCGTCAATTGTCCATAATCAATCCCATTTATTATCATACACATCACCATATACATCAATAAATAACATTCATCCGATGAATAATAAACATTCAATATATATATTGATATCATTTAATGGGCAAATTTAGTTAGTATAAAATCTATTTTTGAATCAAAATAAACTCCTTAATTTTAATCCAAATTTAAATCAAAATAAAACTATTTTATTTTAATTTATTCAATTTTGAATAAAATAAACTATTTTATTTTAATCAAAATCTTTAATCAAAATAAACTACTTTATTTTAATTAATTATGAAATCCAATTCCATGTAAAAAAAAACTTTGATTAAAGGAAACACGGATTCTCTTTCCTATTCAAAATAAACTCCTTTATTTTTTGAATAATATGAAATCTTATTTCATATCTAAATAAACTTCTTTATTTAAGGAAAGACCGATTCTTTTTCATATTCACAAATAAACCTTTTTATTTTTGAATAATATGAAATCTAATTTCATATCAAAATAAACTCCTTTATTTAAGGAAAAATAGAATCCAATTTCAACTCCAATTAGTTATCATGGAATCCAATTCCAACTCTAATTAGTTAGCATGAAATTCTAATTTTAAAATTAAAATAATCTTTTTATTTTAATATTAAAATAAATATTTTATTTTAAAATTAAGATAAACTTTTATTTTAATGATAAAATAATAAAGAATAATATATATATATATATATATATATATATATCATACCGTGATTCGCAAAAAAATAAACTTGAACATGCATCCGAGCAGCTGTTCTTGTAGCATTCAGCATATTACAAATTCAGGATCCAACAGTTGGAGCATCATTCATGTCTTAAGAGTGTCTTCTCAAATTATGACGCCCACTTCCCTTGATTTTCGTGCATCCATATATATATATATATATATATATATATATATATATATATAATAACGAATTAACATGCTAGCCACGGATTAGGTGAGAAAAAAAAATAAACGGATTTTCGTTTTTTTTTTTTTTTAAATTTTATATAATAAAATTATGCCCAATTAAATTGTTCTAAACACATATCAATATACATATCAAATTAAAATAATTAATAATTCGCATAAAGGTTTGGCTCGATGCCACCGTTAGGTTTGTAATATTCATATGTGCTTAATCAAATTGCATAAAAAGTGCGGAAGCGATGTAAAAATCGAGTTTAAAATTTAATTTACAAACCATAAACCCGGATCACCTTTTACGACAATTATTAATTAAACGAAAAAAGATAACGAATAAGAATCATACCTTGAAGATCGAGCTTCCTCAGTGCGAGTTCACCTCCAATCCTTTTTCGCTCAACTTGAATCCACCGGGTTTGGTTCCTTCCTTTGATCGGCGTTAGCCACCCAAGTGTTTGGCCTCAGAGGTGATCCACCAGAAGAAGAAGAAGGATTCAAGAAGATGGGTGTTATATTAAAACCCTAGTTTTCTATCTACATAGAAAAGGCGTATTCTCTAACTATTGGAAAAATAACGATATGTTGTAAAAGTCAACTACTAACTCACACTCATAATAAGACTCCTCTTATTTAGATGTGGGTAACCCTCCTTAACAATTAAGGAATTGAGTTTTATTTTAATTAATTAAAATCCTTTAATTAATTAAGCTCCCTTATCTTATTAGGAATAATTAATTAAACTCTTTTAATTAATTTAACCTCCTAATCCTATTAGGAATAAATGAGAGTACTTATATTAAATTAATTCCTAAACTCTTTTAGAAATTAAAATAATAATAATTGTAATAATATTAATAAGACTCCTCTTATTAATTTATATTTAATATTTCTAAAATATTAAATAATAAATATTAAGCTATTTAATTTATTCTATCACCATAGATTAAATTAAATATACTTAACATATTATTATGATTATGCCATTAACTTTTTAAATAATTATTCTTCCTTTTATGGTGTGACCCTTTAGGTTCTCCATGTAAGTGGCGACCCAAGATGGGTGACGTATACCTAATTTTGGGGGCGTCACAATCATGGTTATACCAAATCACAGTTCTATTCATAATCAAACTAATAAATTCATCTTTGTACTATAGACCAAAGATATTCATTAATAGTTCATCTTTGCACTACATGCCAAAAACATGCAACTGTATTTTAGAAGAATCAAGTAGAGCATGATATCTACTGTCTTCTACGAATTAAAAGTTTATTATCAATATTTTATCGCTGAGACTCAACTCAATAAATAATTCATGTCACCGAATTATCTATGCACTACGACCAATAATATTCATTAGTATCACGACCACAAATGTGAAGCTGCTCTCGTGTTTCTTTTTTGTGAGAAGAAGTCTTCTGAACGCTTTGATGGAGAGAGAGGGAAGATTGAGAGAGAACGCGAGTCTTTTTTGTGACCCGTTTCTGTTTTCCCCTTTTTTGACCCGCGTGTTTCTTTTTTCCTTTAGTCCAGTTTGCTAGTCATAGTCCATTAAATGAGTCAGCTAGAGATCCGATTTTCTCTCTCTCTCTCTATATATATATATATATATATATATATATATAGAGAGAGAGAGAATCCGGATCTTAAACTCACTTTATTCACTCACTGAAAGCTCACCCCTTTAGCTATGGATGAGCAGCGATTCGATTAAATACATGATAATAAATCTATCATACTTTTAGTGACGCTATATGTTGTCCGTCGCTAAAAGTATAGATGATGATTGTATGGTACGAATCAAATGTCAGTCGGTCCGTCATTAAAAGGGATAAGCTCTCGGGTGAGTTGGATAAGGGGTGAATTTAAGATTCCACTTTGAGACTATTAATCAAACTTTAAAATTTTTAGTCAACTGATTAACTACTTTCATAAATAAATTATAAATTATAATATTATATATTCAAAACCTTATATTGTGGTTCATGGGATTAATTAACTTGAAAGAATGAATTCCAGCAACAACAAAAAAAGAAAAAAGAATAGAGATTTAATAATCTTGATATGATAGAACTATGATGAACTTATGGTCACTATAGTAGGATTTAAAAAAAATATTTTATTTCTTTAGTTTTTCATATTGGTTTACAGAGAGAATTGTTACCATTTTTTTTTGCCTCACTTTGATGATAAAGCAAAAGCAAAAAAAAAACAAAAGAGAAAAAGAAATACAAAAAATAAAAAATAAAAAGAAAAAGGAAAATAAATAATTCCCGAAAATTCCAGGAGGTCATATGACCCCCCTAATTCCGCCTAATGACCCCTGGTTTTACCCTTCTAACCCATTTATTTATTGTTATCCATCTAACCCAACTCATTTGAATAAAACTTTGGCAGCTCTAGCCTCTAGGCAAAACCATCAGAATGGCCTAATAGTTATATAATACTCCCTTCGTCCCATGATAAAAGTTCTTATTACTATTTTGGGTTGTCCTATATTAAATGTCCACTTTCTTTTAATAATCAAATTTTTACACATTTTTTCATATTATGCCGGTAGCATTAAATATCTCATACTTTTCTTATTCTAATTCTCTCCATATTTAATGACATTATTATGAGTAATTTTGTTATTTTATTTCTCTTCTTAATATACGTAAAAAGTCTACTATAATTTTTATCCTAGTACGAAGAGAGTATATACTTAGCACACCATTTCATTTCAAATGGAGAGGAGGTTAAATCCTACAAAATTTAAAAATTCTGATGTGGCATTATGTTAAGACTTGCGTGAATTATTCAACTGACTAGAACACGATGGGGCAACGAATGACTTGTATTAATTTTTTTAAAAAATAAATGTATAACATGCTCAACATATTAAATAATTAAAATTAAGTAAATATATTAAAACCAAATAGTTTACTATAAAAAAAGAAGAAGAAGCAAAATGAAAAGCAAACTAATTAAAATACAATAAAACCTATATATATATGCTAAAAACGAAAATAAAATATTGTTATATCACTATAAAACTAAAACTAAATAAAAACTAAACTATATAACATATCAATTAAAATGTATTCATATCAATTTTAAACATGAAAATACCTCAACTTAATATCAAATTTGATTTTCTATTTGGAACTTAGATACTAAATTACTCCATCAAGCATTAGAGAAGGAAAAAAATCTAAATTTATTTATATACTATCTCTCCCTAAAATTTGTACAAAAGAAAAGGAAAATTTGGAGTGAGAGTGAATAATTTTTTAAATATAAATAATGAGTAAATAGTAAAAGAGAAAGTGACACGATAGGATATAAATATTAGAGATAAAATGTGTATGAAAATAAAAGAGAGAAACTAAATAAAAATTTAAAATTAAATATAACAAAATTTTAGACAGAAAATTAATTTAGGGATGCTAAGTTGAATTTATTATTGTTAAATGTTGATAAAAAAATACATAAATCAAATAAATTGTAACTGATAAAAATAGTACAATTTTTTTTAAAGAAAAAACAAAAGAATACAATTGTTTATTAATTATACGCAAGAGAAATAATAAAACTGAATAATTTTCCAAAAATATATAGTTGATATTTGATACTTTAATTTGACACACTAGAAGTATACAACACATGCACTCAATTTGACAATTAAGTAGACTTTCAGAGACTTTCACCAATCACCATACCCTATGGCCCCTGAAAATTTACTTGCCCCAAGCATGGATCCGCACTAAGAGGAGCATATGTAATTTTGATATTTTTACATAGTTATTTTTCACATAAGGATGAAATCTATGCAAGAGAAAATCATTTGAAAACATCAAAAATACATGTAAAAATATTTATTCTCTTATTTTATTTTCCACATGTCTAGTTAACTTGACAAGAACACCACATCCCAAGTCACGTGCTTTAATTATGTTAAAAGTTAACTTATTTAACATCAAATATAACAAATTGTAAAAAAATTATAATTTAGTGAGTTAATTATCAAAAAATTAACTTCATGTAAATTCGACCTCAACAACTAGGGAAAAAATGATTGGTAAAAAGCACTTTTACACAACTGTGGTTATAGTATTTTAACCAATTAGTCACTGTATTTTTAAAATATTTAATTAGCCCATTGTATTTTTTAAAAATGTTCAATTAACCTATTCCGTCCAATTTATTGGACGGAAGTTAAATAATTACACACGTGGCATTGAAAAAAAATAAAAAAATTATTATTTTCTGATGTGGCAACACAAAAAATAAAATAAAATAAAATCATTGATTATGTGACATGTACAATACATGTTGACTTTATATTTAACTGTATAAGACCAAAATTTTTTTTGAAATTTTTAAACAAAAAAAAAATAATGCAAATTATAAACATAAATAAATTAATATTTATAAACATAAATAAATAATGAAATTTTCTTTTCTTTTCTTTACCTAAATATTTATAATATGTATAATATTAATAAAATTTAACCATCTTTATTTATATTTATAATATGTATAATCTTTATTAATATTTATAAATGTTCCATCGTCCCCATCAATGTTTAGGTAAAGATTATACATGTTCCGGCCATCGTCTCCATCAATATTCCATCTTGTTCGTCTCCATCTTGTTCGGTAACAGAGTCTCATCGGCCGGAACAAAGACCGTAATGGCCTTTAATCTCAACAGATCCAATCGTATGATTTTGGTAACGATCGTGAATCCTCTCCTGTTCGTATGGCCTTTAATCTCAACAGATCTAATTGTATAGCCTTTAATCTCAACAGATCCGTTCCGTAACGATCGTGAATCCTCTCCTGTTCAAAAATTCTGGGTTGTTCTCGCCGGATTTTATGGCTTTGGGTAGGCGACTGAGGCAGTGATTGAGGTAAAGAAGATTGCGGGCGAATCAAATGGAAGTGGGTTTTGTTCGGCCGTCGGTTCTGTTCCCAGAAAGCTTGAAACTCTCTCGGGAAAATTGACAAATTTCTAGCAAAATTGACAACAAATTGATACAAAGGACGGGGAATTAGGGTTTATGTAAATTAATATTAATGATTGTATAATTAATTTTAATTTTTATGTCATTTGTTTAATTAATTTTTGCTAATTGTATTAAATTTTCTATTTTATGTTAATTATGTTCTTACCTTTTTTATATCATTAAAATATATATTAGTATTAATTTTTAAAATAAAAATAATTATTAAAAGAAAGGAAAAGAAATAAGGAAAAAAAATACAAATAAAGAAAATGAATTAAAATATTTATTTTAATTTTATTATTATTTTAATAATTTTAAAATGATTTTTAATTTTTAATTTGTATAGAAATTAATATAATATTGTACTAGATCTCATTGATACAAAATTTTTGATAAAGAGGGTTAAATGAGATGAATAAAATTAATTTTATTATTATTTTAATAAATATTATAATATTATTTTTATTAATATTATACATATTATAAATATTTAGGTAAAGAAAAAGAAAGAAAATTTCATTATTTCTTTATGTTTATAAATATTAATTTATTTATGTTTGTAATTTGCATTATTTCTTTTTTGTCTAAAAATTTAAAAAAAAATTGGTCTTATACAGTTAAATATAAAATCAACATGTATTGTACATGCCACATAATCAATGATTTTATTTTATTTTATTTTTTGTGTTGCCACATCAAAAAATAATAATTTTTTTTTTTTTTTCAATATCACGTGTGTAATTATTTAATTTCCTTGGACGAAATGGGTTAATTGAACATTTTTAAAAAATACAGTGAACTAATTGAATATTTTAAAAATACAATGACTAATTAGTTAACCAGGGATTCCTGTTACTGCTTTTAGTATTGCACCAGGTGCCAAATAAATTAACTATTTAACACATTAATCAAGGTAAATAGTAAATACTCATTTCATCATAATTAGAAGTGTGACGGAAGTACAAAAATTTACATTGCTTCCAAGCATTTTCAGGGAAATGAAAATACAAGAGGGAAGAGGAAGTAATTTAGAGAGACAGAGAGAGAGAGCAAGAAATAAATAACTCGGGGAAAAAATATTACAGCATACCACATAATAGAAATTTGTGAACTGTGGGAATGATTAGAAGAACTTGTTGTATTGGCCAGTGAGAGAATCCTTGAGGTTGGAATAAAGGCCATAAAGAGAGTATTGTCGAAGGTTCTTCACCTCATACCATGAGTTGAAAACTGAATCATGCTTATCTGTGCCAGAAAATGCCAATTGTATCCCAAGGCTGCAATCTACAGAACCCTGGCCTCGGTTCTTACAGCTATTAGTTTTAATGGCACAGTCCTGATTGTTGAGGCATACAAAGTTAGAGTTGCCTGAGCATTTTGAGCATCCATCTCTCTTCCAATATAAATTTTGCAGCCTACCCTTCTTGAATTCAAGAACCTGTTGACGAAATCACATTGTTCTGGTTGCTAAGGACTTGAGTAAGTTTCAGGTATGTTACAAGAAAAGAACAGACCATCTTCTTACCAGAGTAAAACTGGTAACAGTGTATGTACCATTGGCCACAAATGCAGGAACAGACCTTGCAGCATATTTTCGACCAGCAAATGCCACCATGTGACCGCCATAGGAATCCTGGACAGCCAAAAAATTAAACAGGAGATCAGGAATTGCATTTTAGTTCTTAGGTATCTTTCTACGAGCGAAAAAAGTTGGGGGTAAAACCCCAAAGAGAAAGCAAAGTGAAGTAAGCCACCTTGCATAGCTGTTATAATAATCCAGTTGCCATTATGACCAGTATTAAAATTGATCAATTAAATACACTATTGCACAGGGTAATTGATTTTATCAAGTATTGCAAGAGAGAACCACTTGTACAGCCAACCACCACCCAGCACCCTCCGCCAAGCCAGACCTTTCTCTTTCCAAAACTTATAAGGAGCGTAAAACCAGGTAGTCTACCGGTGTGCGAGGTTGGTTGGGTATTGTATGCACCCAGTGTTTTATCCAATGCGCCGGTGGCTGCGAGTTTCCACCGTCATTAGAGAGAGTGATAGTATACATTAACTTGAAAAGAATAAATTGGCGATAACAAACAACATGAATGTGGTTTAGGGATTTATCCAACTTAAAAAGGTATCAATAGCTCGGACTGAATGCATGCTCATTTGGAGATCAGAATTGAGAACTACCACCAGGAAGCAAAAAAAAATTGTGTTAGCTTAGGCAAAAGGTGCCAATTTGTTCCCTTTCATTGTAGGTGCACATGTGAATTTCCTCATGTGCACTTGTATCTGGCATATCCAAGCCCCAAGTCTTGTGAAACACTTGAGAGTCCTTGTTTTAATTTTTAAGATGAACTGATGACTTCACAAAACGTTGTCCATTTCCTCTATAAGTTTCTGTAAGTTGCTTTGAACCTTGTCCATTTCCTCTGTGCTTACGCCTAAGTAAGCCACAATCATTTTCTGACCCATGGTTTCTTCCAAAAAATCATATTTAATGTGATGCATCATAAAGACTAGTGCACATGGACTAAAATGGAGTCAGGTACTCCTGTTTGACAGAAGGTTGTGATCAGCAAACTTCTTGGTTCAACTCAATCAAAACTGCTTATAAAAGACCAACGAGAAAGTGGTCTGAGAAAAAAGTAAGATCAGCCCTGCAATGGAGCTTGAAGTGCAGGTTTTGGATGCAAATGATTAGTGATGGGTGGGCAAAGTCAACCGAAGTCCTAAACTTTCAAAAAGCTAGGCAACCTCAAAGAATGGAGGGCGAAGTCACAATAGTGAAGTCACCTTTACATCGACTCTTACACAATGATCTAGTAATTTGTAATCCATAGTGAAATATCATCCAAACAAAGAAACATAAGCTGATATCACATTTTTTATACATTTTAATATTCCCATCTTTATTATTTTATATGTTTATTTTATTTAATTAATACATTTTATTTTGTTTTGGTAAGATTTATCTTGGGGAATAAGTAAAAGAGTTCCAATTTTTAAAGATGAAAAATGACTTTTGGAGGATTATCATGAAGAGGTTGAAGTCAAGTTAGAGATAAAGAGAAAAAAGAAAACCAAGTTCAATGTACCCTAGATTAGGTTACAATTTATTTTTTCCTATAATAGGTCTCTTATTTTAGAGAGAGGGGGGACATTTTGTTTCTTTTATTCCTTCAAGTAAGCAGGAGAAAGAAAACTCTCTGCCATCTTTTCTTCTATCACGGATTGGAATAGTTGGATCAAGACATATTGTCTTTTTCTTGAGCAATTAATATAGTATTATTTAACTTTCCATTTACGCTTTGTCTTTTCTTCCTTTTTAGTTCTTAGATTAAGTAGTATAATCCATAATAGTATTATCATTTTATTTCAGTGATGTTATTGAAGGCGTCTTAGCAGTAAAGTTAGTTTATTTTTATTTTTCATTCCTTCACATTCGTTGGAACAAAGCATGCTTATTTCATGAACTTGTTTTAGTTTTTTTTTTAAATTGATTAATTTCTTTTAGTTAGTTTTAATTTATGCAATTAGTAGTATTAATAATCTTATTTGTTCTTATTTTAAATTGCATGGCTAGATAAATTTCTAATACTTAGGATGATGATGAAACTAGGTATTACATATTAATATTTTCTTTCCATTCCGATATTAATGCCTAATTGTTTACTCTTTTATTTTTACCTTCAAGACAAAGCGTATATGATTCTTATATTAATTACGAGGTTTTGATAAGTTATAATTAATCTATAAATTTTCTATAACTTATGCTTGCTCATATTAATTATATGAATCCTTATTTTTAAAGGGAGGGGAAAAAAAATTGGGAATTAATTTGGAAGATAAGAAATTATTTATTATATTAGTACTTAGCGGATTTGAATTCCTAGGTAGTTTTTCCCATGACTAGTTTTAGTTATTAATTTTTAGTTTGCATTATTTAGTTAATTAATCATCTCCACCATTTTTAATTTATAATTTTCCTGGAATATTAATTAAGGACATATTAAAGAATTGATAGTCTTTGTGGTTCGACCTGCACTTGCCAAATCTACAATAGACGATGTACACTTGCAGTACATAATTTTATCACATCAATAGCTTTCCACCGATAGCCAAGTGAACCTGTAAATTCCCCAGACAAATATTTTAACAGCTACATATTGGACAACAAATCAGCATATACTGGTTTTAACAGCTATGTCAGTTTCTACTTTCTAATCTCTATACTGTTAAGGTAGATATGAAGCTGTAATTCAACTTCCTTTCATATAGTAAGACTTCCTTTTATATAGTAAGATCATGGTTTTGATATTTCCACACATGAAAATGTTAATGTTAGTTCTACAAGATCCTCTCTCAAATGAGGATGAATCCAACTACTATCCATGTGAGGAGCAACACGTGGGAGTATCAATTCCCGATGATCATGGTATCAAACAATTAGCAAAAAGCAATACCAACAACTGAAATACACACTTGTACCAAATAAGAACAACTCAACAACAAAAACAAAGCCCTAAACTGTAAAAGAGAAAAATTAAACACAAAGCCTAAATAAAATCTGGTACAGCAGCAAACAAAACCCTGGAATCAACAACAGTTAATCTCATTTGACGCAATAATTTCACAAACCAAATCAATAACAAATACGAAGCAACATTCAAAACCCTATCTTCTCTTTTCCTAAAATTCCCAAACGTCCAAACAAATTCTATATGGATCTAAATTTATTTTTCATTGTTAGAACATTTAAACAAAATTATAATCATCAATACAAACAAATATACTAATATATATATATATAGAGAGAGAGAGAGAGAGAATATTGGGGAGTTACCGGAAAGAAATTGGTAGTGTTGATGGTGAGGAGAGAGATCTCATCGACCTTGGGGCGGAAAACAGCAAGCTGAGAGTTGGAGAGAGAAAGCCTCTTGTCACAAGGTGACAGTTGAACACGCGAGCTATTGTTATCTGGGAAGAAGGAATTACTCCCGGCAAAGGCGATTCCGAAAGTGAACCCATCGGACCGCTGCACTCTCGAGTCCGAGCAAGGAGAGAATACGCGGTTCGAATCGCTGCGCGGCTCGACCAGCCAAAACATGATCGAAATCGTTAGAAAAATGGTGATTGTTGGAATCGCCATTGTTGAGAGCTTGCTTGAAAGAGAGAATATTAGTCCAAATAATGTTGACTGTGTAATAGTTGAACGCGTAGTTAAACATGATTGAAATTTTAAAATTAGGCCAAAATGAAAATTTAGAGAAATGATTTTAACTCTTCCTTACTCCCACAGTTCCTTACGTCATTCACAATAGTTTTCTTATTTTTATCCCTATTCTACAGTATTATTGGATTATTCTATTGGATAGAGATTTAATTTTTTTTTTTTATTATATACCCAAAAGTGTTCTTTATATGATTAAATTTTAAATTTTGAAATTTAAAATTTAAAATTTAAAATTGAAATTTAAAATTAAAATTTGAAATTTGAAAGTTCTAAATAGTCAAATCATGTTTTGAACGTTGTAGAATTATTTTTTATTTAAAAGTAATTATTGTTTGAATTTAAAATTGCAATTATTTTAATTTAAAAATAAATATTGCTATAAATCAAAATGTGCAACGATCATTATGTATTTATGAGAACTTTATTTTAATTATAAAATAATAAAATTTATAATTATTAGTAATATTTTTTACAAAAATGATCAAAATCAAAATTTGACTGATTTTTAATTTTTTTATAGTTCTCTTTCTTCTTTAAATCCATTGTTTAAAAAATAAAAATGAGTGAATTTGATAGGCATACCTAAATCAGCAATTAAGTGAGATAAGATCTGTAAGACCCCAAATTATTAATAAATGAAATTTATTTTCCTCTATTTATTATTTTAAAATAGTAAGGGTTGATTTGATTAATGTGGATAGTTATGGGTAAAATCATGAAATATTTTTGAATAAAGAAGTGGTTATAAAATATTCATTATTGTCGGAGAATATTCGTTTGGTCGTGAAATATTCGTGATCTTTGTTGGGAATATTAAATGATGCAATAGCAGCGATCTTTTATGGGCCCCATAACTGGAAAGCGATTGGATGAAGAAAAACGACAAATATAAGTTGTTTATAAATAACGGGCGTAGTTATTATCAATTAATATCTTGTTGGAATACTGCGTGGTTAAAACACACCAACACGCGTTGTTAAGCGAAAGACATGGCGGTATTGCACCAATTATTGATTCTTACGTAAGAAGGCACTACTCAATAATTATTACGATAATTATTGTTCAAGATTTTATTTTATTGATTCAATAATTCTTTGCATTGATATTTTATATTCTTTGTTGTTTGATAATTATCATTACACGGTATTTTCATTATCGAAGCAATAATTCATATTATCTCGAATAATATTATTAGATAACATTATTGGCGATGTCAGAAAATTACGCCTACAGGAGAGGTTTGGTAGCACCTAATCACAAGGTTAAGAAGGATAAATTCTTATTGGAAAGCCCTCTTTCACAGGAGCTACTACCGGTTGCCAGAGATTGTGATTCTGTAATATTAATTATGAATAATTAATTATTGATTTATATGATGAGGAAAATATTAATTTTATGTGGAAATAGATGGAGAAAATTTTTAATGTGACAATTGTTGAAAATTAATATTTTATCTTTTTACGATAAAATAATTCATTTAAATATATTATTTTAATAATATATTAGCGGTGATATTTTTATAATGAAATGCGATATGTGAGTATATGAGGAGGAAGAGTATTTTGTGGCATTAAATGTTTAACACATATTTTGTGTGTTGGTGGACACAATTATCGATAGAAATTTGATTATAGCCAGTAAAATCGTCTGTTTGTGGATTTTGGTCAATTTACATTTAGAATTTGGAAAAACTTTCTTTCGCAAAGTTGTAGATAATTGAATTTCCTATAAAAAATCTCGAGATTCAAATTTTACGATAAAAGGGCTATTTATTATGAATTATTGAAGTTCAAGTTCAAATAATTGATTTTGGAAGTTTAAAATATTTTTAATTACAAAATGTTTTTTTCATTTTTGAAACTCATTTAACATGTGTTTAGGAGGTGAATTTGATTGTTAGTGTGCGTATGAAGTTGTGGAAAATTATAATATATTATATTAAATTTTTCGCTTTTGTGTTCTAAGTATTTTCCTATAAATAGGGTGTTTAGGTTAGAATTAAAATCACACCGTAAATGAAGTTTTTCTCTCTATATTATCGGCGTATTCTTGTGAGTATTTTGAGTATACTTTGAGTATTCTTTATACGGTCTTCAAAGTTCAAGTCATGCTTTATATCCGGTGTTTCACTAAGAAATCTTGTCTTTCGAGGTAAGGGATGTTATTTTATTCGAAAATGATATTATTTTTTCAATATCATTATCTTAGAAATATTGGTTGGAAATTTTTATCAAATTTAAAACTTTTTCATGTGAGTTTCTTATTCATGAGTTCTTATTCACGAGTTATTATTCAAAAGTCTTATTCACGAAGCGTGATGATGTTTTTGTAAAATTTTTATCTTTTGGTGTTGAGATTACTATTCACGATATCGACATTATTCACGATCTCAAGACTATTCAGCGAATCATTTACATTATTCACATAAAAATTAAATTTTTATTTTTCGTCAAAATATCTATTATGGATACTATCTTTGATTCAGATCCAGTGTTTTGATCATTCTTGAATTTTACTCCACTCGATTACTTATGTAGTATTTTGAACTTGGATTGTTTAAAATACGAATCCTTAATATTTGTTCTTTTGTTTCATTTGGATTCGTTTTTTTTAAAATATTTTTCATCATCCTCGGTCCTAAATGATGATATTATGAATATCTTTGGCACAGTAGTGCAGATGAATGATTTCTTGATGAATATCTTTGGCCGTAGTGCAAAGATGAGCAGTGTTGAGATGAACATGACCGATCGATTAATATCTTTTGCCAGTAGTGCAAAGATGAAGCAGTGTTTAGATGAACATGATTAATCGATGAATATCTTTGGGCTCAGTAGTGCAAAGATAAATATTTGATTCCGGATATATATTGATTGATGTTACTGAGAATAAAATATCGACGATGAACTTTTAAATTCATATATAGAAGATAGTAGTTTGCATTCTCTACTTAACTCTTCTAATGAATTATTATTTCCATGCGAAGATTGATTTAAAAGCGGTTATCTATTGTCAGATTCTATTAGATTTTTTTCTCGTTGATGACTAACGATAATTTGTTCTATATTATCTTAGTCATAATATTCTTTCTTAAAGGCTAGTTGAATTTCACCCTTTTTCTTTTTGTTCCATTTTTCTTCTCGGGAGGCGAGAATGTAGCGAAAGTCTTAATGGGGTATGGAATGAAGGTTACAGAGAGAGTTGTTTAGTAGTCCTCACCATTTTATAAAATAATGTATCAATAATTTATGATGGGAATTTATTTGCGTGTGGATATTATCAGATGGCAATATCTCGTATTTAAACTCATGATTTATATGTTGTAATAATAAAGTATTTAAACTCATGCTTTATATGGGTTGTAATAATAAAGTTGTAGATTTTTTACATCATAAAATTGCAATAAATAAATATTTGGCATTTTACATATAAAATGGGTTGGATGGAATGAAGAGTCAAATCATATATTTTGAGGCGAAGCCATTGAATCTTTTATACCAACATAAAATTGCAATAAATAATATAAGTAGTTATGAAATCTTAATAAAATTATTCAATTAACATTAATTACTTAGTTTTAAAATTAATAAAAAAGTCTTATATTAAATAACGGAAATAGACAATCGATATAATTTTTTTTATCTTTATATCTGCGATTCTAAAAGTCTTATATTAAATAACGGAGGGAGTATTATTTTTATGTTGTTTATTATAAGTGTTTGTTTTTTTTACAATAAAGCTAAAATAAAACATTACTACTAATTTGTTTGTGGTATGAAAAAAATTTGATAGTGGATCAATGGAAGTGGTTAGTATGAAATTTATTTTGGAGTAAGTTGGTCAATTGACTAATAGAATATTGATACGCAGACGATGTTGTATGTGTGTATATATTCTATTGACTAATTTACTAAAAAAATAACTTCATGCTAACCGAATGTGATCCAGATCTTAACAATTTTATACTAGTATATTATTAGTGGATTTGAGAAAATAAATAATAAAAAATATTGTATTGTTTTATATTACCGTCAACAACTAAAACTTGTATGTTGATTTTTATTTATTTATAATAAATACTAATTAGTAAGAGTCGTGAAACTGAGAATTTAGATACCACCTATATGTATCCTACAAGTTTTTTGTTTTCCAATAGTGAATGACAAAAATCTCTTTAAACAAATACAATTGATTTGTTTTTGTGGATTAATATTTAATAATATGTACACTGAATATTCCAAGTTTAATGTACTACTCTTTTCATGATAAAAATTTTGGTGGACTTTTCACCTATATTAAGAAGAGAAATAAAATGACAAAATTATCCATAATAATATCTCATTAATTATTTCCAATGTAGGTGAGAGAGTGACTTATTATACTTATTAAATATATAAATATGGAGAGAGAATTAGAATAAGAAAAATATATTATATTTAATACTAATGATATAATAGAAAAAATTATATAAAAATTTAATTATTAAAAATAAATAAATATTTAACATGGGACTATCAAAAATAGTAATAAATATACTTATCCATACCCAAAATATTTATCCGGGACGGAGGGACTACTAAATAGAAAAATGGGTCGGTATGCCTATCCATACCCAGCCCGTTGCTCATATTTGAGGTGAGGTCTTTCAACTCTCCACTCCCGACTCTGCAAATCAATCCGCCACCCCCAGAGCGCCGCCCAAACCATTTCAACAGGACGGTGCCGCGTATTCTGTCAGCTGATTAAAGTATCTCCCTTTACTTTCTTCCATAAAATGCATACGGTGAGTCTTTCAATTTTCAATCCTCATACTCAATTTATTACATTTATTTATGTGTGCGCATTGCAGACATGAATTATCTCAATCTTTTATGCTAGTAATAGTAATAATATTAATTTGGTTTCAGGTCTTAATTGCAACGGAAGAATCCCATATACTCCTTCGATTCTTCAATAGCAGCATCCAAATCATAGACTCCATCAAAGAAAACATTGCTCACATTTTTTGTAACTCTTTCTGCGAAAAAAATACCCTCCCAGATTTAATTGATAGAAGGTATCAGTTTCCAACTTATATACAGTCAAACATGTGAATTTATCGTATCAGTCTCTTTCTTATGTATTTATATAACTATATTCTAAGTAGAATTCTTTATCTGATGTGTAAATTCCAATTTATATAGGCAGGATGAGCTTCTACCATGTTATCTTCGAGATATTATTGCAACTGTTGGTGATCAATACCACCAAAGAGCAAAAAATTGGCTATCTGAAAAGAAGGATTCTGGTGACAAGGAAGATCCTGAGGCAACGTTCAACGTATTGGATGCCATGCTCAAGGGTAGTTTAGAGCGTCTGAAAGCAATGAGGTCAGCTTTCAATTTATTGATGAGTGAATTTTACATGAAATTTGCTTGATTGCTTCAGAATCAATTGAAAGAAACTCTGGACTTTTGCTGTTAACTTGAGAGTTTGAAAGCCTTTCATAGTTTGCTCATTTTAAATTTTTGTTATGGAGCTGATCCTAATTATAGTCCCTGATGGGGCATGTAATAGTTACCTGATTTGTAAAGTATCTTTGAGATTAGCTTTTTTTTTGCGATAAACTCTTAAGTTTAAGAACTAAGAATGTAGTTACTCGTAAAATATTCTTTATATCTAGAACTTTGTTGTGTTTATAACAACATTGAAGGTTTTGAATTGAAGTTTTAAGTATCCTTGATCACATTGTCGGAATTTGATAGGAAGGTTTAGGTTTGAAGATTGTATTTCAGTGTGAAATACAAGGAAATTGTATCCCTAGTGTTTCTGTTTCATCTTTTGGAAACAGGCGGTGGAAGTAACCCCCCTCTCCCTCTCTCTTTCTACAATGAACAAAGTATATGTAGCTTATCCATATGTATGCATTTTAGGTTCTCTCTCACACTACAATGAACAAAAGTATATGTTGCATATCCACATGAACGCACTTAAGGTTTTCAAATTTTCTAAGGAAACAAGAAACTTTAATTCTTTTAAAAGTATGCAGGAAGGCTGTGGTTTTAATTATTATGTACCATTCTATATTTCAGAACAAGGAACAGAGTAAAATGAAGAGGGTTAGAAAGGCAAAGAAATACATGGTAATACACACTAAAGAAGAAAGATAGTTGAGCAATGAGCAATTGCTATTATCTAGATCATGAATAGTTAACACTTGTTAGTCAATAGCAAAAGAGAATGAGAGGAATGCTTTTGCATCATACTCGGGATTTTAACTCACATGCAGGCATAATTGCATCACATATTATTAATAAGTTGGATTAAAATATCCTATAGACAATCATCTGTTTGTTTTTTTGCCACTACAGAATGTAATCTAAGAGCTTTCTTATTATTCAGTCTGGATATTTGTCTTTCTATGTGTGTATTTATCACATGATTAAATGGTTAAAAATCATGTAAGTAGAATAGCATTATCATTGCAGTTGATCATTTTATGTCTCAACATTTCAATGTATAATATCTTTGTGATATACCTCAAGGTCGTTGATTCCAATCTCCATACTTGGAGCCAAAACTACGTCTCACGATAATAATTAAATTAAACAAAATAATATTTTTGTGATTAAATTCCAGAATAATTGCAGGGAAAGCATATCATGGGCACATATAGGGGTTACTGGCTGCGATTTGGGAGCAGATTATGCGCAACATGTGGATACTATTAGAGCTTTGTGTTTGGAAAGTAAACTTGGAGTGGCCCTGTGGCTTCGGAACAGAATGGTACAGAATTTTGTCATTCCGGATGTGGTTACGCATAATTACCTTGTAAATGGGCTTTGCAAAAACGGTGACTTGGAGATGGCAAATTGGATTGTCAGAGAGATGTTATTCAGGGGTCCTTCTCCTAATTGTGCTACCTACAACACATTAATGGAGGGTTATTGCATTACTAATAACATGGATAAAGCTCTTGATCTTTTCTCTACAATGAGTAGTTGTGCTATAACACCAAATAGAGTTACTTGTAACATTCTTGTGCATGCACTTTGCAAGAAAGGTCTACTATGGGAGGCTAAAAAACTTCTAGGAGAAATATTACGAGATGATTCTGAAAATAAAACTTCAGATTTGATCACTTCAACTATACTTATGGATGGCTGTTTTGAAAGTGGAGATATGTTTCAGGCTTTCACTATATGGGATGAGATGTCCCAAAGGGGTACCAAAATGGATATTATAGCATATAATGTAATGATCCATGGTTCTAGTTCGAGTCAGCAGATGACCCTTGTATATAAATATTTGACTGAAATGTTTAAAAGTGGGTTGATTCCTGATGTTTTCACTTACAATACTTTTCTAAGTGTGCTTTGTAAGCAAGGAAAGACTGATGAGGCTTGTTATATCCACAGTGTAATGTCAAAAATGGGGGTTCCTCCAGATCAGATTTCTTACAAAGTGCTTATCCAAGGCTTGTGCGTGAAAGGAGATATAGTTATAGCTAATGAGTATCTGCATCTTATGTTAGGGGGTTCAGTTATACCTGATCCACTTATTTGGAATGTTATAATTGATGGCTATGGGAGACGTGGGGATATACAAAAAGCTTTTTATATTAGAGATCAAATGATGGCATTTGGTGTTTTTCCTAACATATTTACTTACAATGCATTGATCTACGCACTCACAAAGGCTGGAAAACTTGTTGAAGCAAATTTTCTGAAGACTGAAATGATCTTAAATGGTTTTTTTCCGGATGTAGTCACTTATAATCTTTTGATAGGCGCTGCTTGTAATTTAGGACATATTCATATTGGACTCCTATTACATGATGAAATGTTGAGGAAAGGGTACAATCCAGATATAATAACTTACACCCAACTGATTAAAGGCTATTGTTTGAGAGGTAAAATACAGGATGCAGAAAAACTTTTTGTCAAGATACTGAGGTCTGGCTTAGCGATTGATCATGTTCCCTTTCAAATACTTATGAAAAAGTACTTCAAAATGGGAGAGCTAGATAAGGCATTTGAAATTTATGGGAAATGGTTGGGAAAGTCTAAATGAGTATGTCTCTAGCAGCAAACCTTTTTGGTGCATAAACAGTGAAATGCACTGTTTATTAGTGACGATAGCCTCGCCATAGCTTGTGCTCTGCAGTTAGCAATATGGATTTCTCAGATTTATGATGGTAGCAGCTTCTTGCTTGTTGTATATGCTGTCTTCATGTAATCCTTCTGGATGTATGTCTCTCTACCAATACGTTGCTCATAGTCTAAAGTTCACTGATATTTTAAACTTCTAGCAACTTGAATTCAGTGTCAACTTTCCTTTTGTACTTAATTATTTGAGAAATAATTATCAAAATATTGGTTGTGAATAATTAAGCATATACCGTAGAATATTGCAAGTTGAAGAATCTTACTTGTATCTTATTTAGGCTCATATTCTCTTATATGATTGTCTATTTACATCTCATCTATCTGACAGCTTTTTCTTCTTTAGACTTCCCCTCATCGTATTTCTAGTTCACCCATTACCTCGTGTGTACATGCTCATATATTGTTATGTCCTGTTTTCTATTAAAACACTCCACCACTCATCAATGAACATATCCCCTCATCGTGTTAAGCCCTTGTTATTAAATATATTTATCACGGCTAAAGTGCAGAGAAAGTACAGTACTTGTGATCTTTAAACACCCAAATGATATTTGCGACTTGACTCGTGCCTTTTGAGGATGTACCTTCATAAACAAATTTTATCTTCATATGAATTAATGGAGCTTGCTAACACTGGTTGGAACGTGGTCATTATTTTCTCATTTCATCATTTGTTATTATACTGTATCAAGTCATGATATTTACCTGTCCAAATAATAAATTCTGATAAGTTATAATATTTCTGTTTTATTTTTGTTATTTTTGTTATTTTTTTTGTCGCAGTCCTGCAAATCAACTGAAGCAATCTGCAATGTTGAAGTTGCATTGGTGACACAAATTGGCGTGCAAAGAATACCCTTCAGAAGGTTGGCAAGGTTGTGTGGTTTGCGAAATGAATCAAACACATGAGATTAAATGATGTATGGGCTCGTACATTCTTTTAACTTGACTGGTCAAAGATGCTTTCTTGATTTTCTGTAAGAAACCATTAGTTTTAGCCTGCGCAGTCTTGACACATGATTTCTAGCTAAGACCATCATGCAAGGGTGATCAAGCTATTGTATAACAGTAAGCTAGTTGCCTTTCATTGGTAAAAAAGGTTTCATTCAATTTAATAAAATTCGAATGACATAATTTTATCCCCTTTGTCAGGTTATGCATGTCAAGTTAATCAGAAGTTGGTGAGACCTGCTGGTGTTAACAATTTTTGAAAGCATGTGAGATCTTGCCTACCTGAGTCCCTGGTAAAACATTTGGGTTTCTTGAGATGACTTTATACCTGTAGATTAATGAGGAAGTTTTGGCCGCTGCTGGGCGGCCAAAACTGGGCTTGATGATAGTCATTGTTGAAACATGACTTGTTGGAAGTCTGGAACCAAGAAAAGAAAAGAAGAAACCCTAAAAATTAAAGAAATAGGACTTCTGGGAATCTGGCTACAATTCCTAGATCTTCTATTTTGATTACTAGTTTATTAAGGTTCTCTCTAGTCACTAGTTTTTCCTCTATATATCTTCTTATTTGTTGTTTGTATGTTTGATTCTTTGACAAGCTTTAAATATTTCTTGTTGACCTATATATATATAGACACACACACACACAAGTTCTTGTTGGTAGAAGCAACCTTGTACAGTTGGGATGTGGTTTCAGGATGTTTGGTTCATAACCTTCTTAAGAATCCTAAGGGACTCGGATTCCTTCTTCTTTGTTTTTTGTTTTTTTTCTTTTCCCTTTTCCTTCCCATGTTTAATGCTGCTCCCACTTTGATAATATTTGTGAAGGATACAATCTAGATTTATAATCTTTGAGTACGTATTCGCTGTGCTGGTGTGAAACACAAACCTAGCAGAAGAAACGAATACAACTTATTTTATTTTATGTTTTGCCTTAAAATGCATTGCATCAGTTTTATTATACGGGTCCATATATTGTTTACATAATTGTCTCTGGATGCTATGGCAGGCCGCATTGCTGAGCACAAGCAACATTTTTGCGGAGGCACCTTTAGAACATAGCATTGCGCGGTCTTCTTATGGAAAGCAAAGTATTAAAGATGAGATTATTTATCTCTTGCTCTCTTATGCGATCTTTTAGTTAAAGAAGCGTCTTCTTATGGAAAGCAAAGTATTAAAGATAAGATTATTTATCTCTTGTTCTCTTATGCGACGAAGAGTAGGTATGTATATTCAATATCATGGTTGGCTTGAAATCTCAGTATCAGAATGCAGAAGTTTCAACTGCAGTGCATTCTTTTCCTTGTGTGTTTATTAATTTCAGCAATCCAAATTTATTAATTCTATGTTCCAAAATTAAAGATACTTTTGACTTTCAGAAGTCAATTTACGAAATCTTAGAAGTCAAAATCAATATGAATTTATTTGAATATGGTAATTAGTAGTACTTTTTGAATAGTTTACAAATTCATAGTTCTTTAAACTAAAGACAAATTAGTTGGTATTAATTTTGAGTTCTATGATTTGACAAATTGACTTCTGAAAGTCAAATATGTCTATAATTTGGGAAGATATCAAATAACAGTTTCTTAATTTAGTATTCGTGTATTAAATAATTTTATTTTCTTTATACGTGGACAGACAATGTAATCCTAAACAACTTCTTCTAGCTAGTAAAATTTCTTTACAATAACTAAAAAGTGATAAAAATATATTTAAAATATTTAATGTTACCAATCATGATTAGAAAGAAACATATGACATACAATATAGTATGGAGGAATTAAAAATAAAAAAGAAGCTGATACTATATATTTTTACATAAACTGTAAGATTTGTTTTACATTTTGGATATAATATAAGAAGATCCAATTAGTCATTAATTTTTCTTAAGTACTTTAATATTCTTCCAACGTGACTCCATATATTTAGAATCATTATCCTGCGCATAGACGCCAAACTTGAAAAAGTGAGAACTTCCCCCTCTACCAGGACCTTCAAACTTAAGAACCCCATCAATATAAACCTGCACTTTGCTGGCGTCTACGTCGTAGATTACGTTAAGCCTGAACCACCTGTTAAAGATTTTTGGAACAAGAATGGGAGCCTTGTAGTATGAGAGTGCACCATTGTATGTTCTAATCATTAGCGTTGTTGCATGGCCGACAGCTCCAAAGAGCTGCATAACGCACACACCAGATGTTCCCTGTGGCACATATCCGTGTCCTTGGAATTGCCAGACACCAGAAGAGAAATCATATCCCTGAGAAATGAGTTAATTAGAAATGTAGTTAAGAAATATACACACACACACACACACACGAGATACAGTACGTTTTTCTTTTTTAGTTTGATCCGTAAAAAAAACCTGGCTGAATACCACATTGGAATGGATAATTTTTGAATTTAGTGGATGGTGTTTAATTTGTGCAAGGCTAGATATAATTATAATTATATTATATTACCTGTATACGGATCTCGGTACGTGGTTTGGTATTGCTAGAAGGGAAGTGAGGCTTATCTGTGCTGTATACCCACAACTTGTGCACTCCATTGACAAAACTATAACGCTGATTTACAGGGACATTATATGGCCTTTGTATCTCAAAATTTGATTGTGTTAATGGGAGAGATGTGAATCCTTGAGTGGGATCAACTGCAGCTGTGTTCTGATACAAGAACAGGGAAACAACTAGTGCCAAGTAGTGCACAAAGACTAATATTGAAGAATTCATTCTTCTTCTTTTTCTGAATAATTACATTTGTGTGGCGCATGAGTTCAATATATACTCTTCAACAGCAAAATGCCATAAGATCAGTCCACTTATATATATTGTGAGATCTTTACTTTTTTATAGTTGAATGAATGGACCAATTCGATGTCTTATTTTGGGTAGTTTGCAGGTTTATATACGTTATCAGTTATAGAGATGGCTGCTTGCAACGTACGCCTAATTGCTAATGAAATTAAGTGGTGACTTGCAAGTTGAAACCTAATCTTGTGACGTTTAATTTGTATATGTGAAATTTTTGAAGGTTGTCATTTGTTTAATGAATTAGGATCCTCTCCATTTCATTGTTTAGTTTTAAAATGTGACATCATAATGATGGGTGGGTTAATATACAAAGAATAAAAATTCTTCATTTCATTCGTGTGAAATCAATATTAAGGTTTAAAAACTTTTTCAACTATCCTACAAGTATACAAGTATAATACAAGTATACAAGTTTTTATCAGTTTTGATTACTTTCACTATTAATTTTAAATTAAGAAATAACTGTATGCTGAACTATCAAAATACAGTTTGCACACCATGAAGATTGGTTTGACACTACTTTGAAACATATTTAACTATTACATTCTAATGTTCAATAAATGCACGTGTTTAGAAAAAGGTAAATTCATTGTAAAAACCGGTGTTCAGTAAAAAATAGATAAAAATCGAATTTTTTTAATTGAATTATTTCGGGTATTCAGTTGTTATTTTCGTTAATTCGGTTATAACCGTTTTAATATTTTGGTATTCAAGTATAAATAAGGATATTGAAATATTATTATTCGGTTAACCGAATATAATGTGGGAGTGTTATTGGGGTGAAAGCTAAAGCTAAAGCTAAAGCTAATTGAGCATTGCTAATGTATTTAGCAAACGTAATGTCAATGTTACAGTATTTTGCAGGACGGGTCCAAGGATACCACTGAGGGCAGATACAAGCAAATCAATCTGAGGGACACTACAAGAGGAAAGAAGCAAGACGTTACACCTACTGGAATAGAGAAAGCTATATATGATGGCCATCAACTGCATAAAAGATGGCAAAGCCCTAGTAATGATACACAAAATGGACAGAATAGTTCCGAGGAATTAAGTGAATGATGACAAGAGGCATTTCAGTTATAGTTCGGTTATTCACCGAAATAATCGAATTGGAAATTCGGTTATTTCTCAGTTAGGTTAATTATTCGGATAATGAAATTTAGAAGATTTCGGTATTCAGTTATAATGAACTTCAGTAGTGTAAAATTCGCCTTCAACAGCGTTGGATGGTTGCTGTTGGAATAACTAATTAGAATTCCTGCAAACGAACCGAACCATTCATGAACATGTTCAGTTCGATTTAGGGACGAAGCTAGGATTTGATCTTAGGGGGGGACTAAGAATTTTTTTAACAATATAATATATATTCAGAAAAAGGGTACTCGGGAAGACTGAATTGATATGAGTCATAATTGATGTAAGCTCGTCGAATTTCATCACACCATGACATTTCCATATTTCGATATGTTTTACATGATCACACTCCAAATAATTAATATCTCATTCATTACTTTCAATTCTTGGTGATTTTAGAAAAACATTGTTCTTGTTCAAGGGTAGGCAGAGATGTTTGAACATTAGGCTTAGGGGTAAGCGAAAATGTGTCTACATGATTTGATTGCTTTCTTTTGAAAAATGAATTAATAGTATGTGATTTTTCCATTATTCTAAAATAAAAAATAAAAAATTCAATTAACTACACTACAAGATTGAGTTAATCAATAATATTGGACCATTCATTGAACTTTTTAATATAAAAAAATTTCATAAATTTGCAATCAAATAAGTAAGGGTTTTAGTTGGTTACCGGAAAACAAATTGAATATGTAATTGGAATTAACATATACAATATTATGATTACTCATTAAACTTTTAAAAATTAAAATATCAAGTTTCATAAAATAAACAAAGAATAAAAAAAATTAAATAAGGGTTTTAGTTGGTTACCTCAATACAAATGTATCATTCAATTAGAATAACACATACAATATTATACTCCAATTACACAAACCTGCAATTATAATGAATTTAATAATAAAATTAGTTTGCAATCAGAAACGACTTCATGAACAACTTATAAATGAACAAGTGGACCTTACAAAATTTTCAAACGGGACCGGGGGGGGGGGGGGGGATGGGTGGTCGTGGCCCCCTCCGGTCTTAAGCTAGCTTCGTCCCTGGTTCGATTCGAGTTCGATTAACTTGCCGAATTGAGTTTGTACATAGTATCGCGATTGCTCGATCAAACATGTTCGCAAACCATGTGGTTCGATTCAACTTTGTTCGCAAATAATTCGGTTTAGTTTGATTGGTTCGCGAGTAATAACTCGTGAGATGTTCTAGTTCGAATTGTATTTCTTACATGTTTAATGTTTTTAAATTTTAAATACAAATAGTTGGTTATTTCATATTAAATTCTAAAGTTTGTCTTATCTATAATTGTTAAATTTATAATAATTCTATTTTTTTATTACTTAAATATCTTTTTATTTTTTAATAATTGATTATAAGTAATCGACTTTATTAAATAATTAATAAATAAAGTACTTCTTCACCTCTAATTTAATTAAAATAATTTTAATATTTTCATAAAGTTTTTAACAATGATTGTTGGATTATTATAATTTTATCACTAATAATTTAATAAATTATAACTCATGTCATCAATCACATAAATAAAGTCATTAATCATCATGCAATGACAATTCGACATTAATTGAGGAATGATACTCTCTCCGTCCCATAATATATGATGTTTTAGATGATTTTATTTTTTCTAAATTATTAATCGTTTTATATAATCTATGAGAATTAACCACAATTTTTTCAAATTACCCCTCATGAGAAACTGTTACAAATGAGAGAGAGAAAGTATGAGATAAATATGGTAATTATGAAAATTTAAGTGTATTATAAACAATTGATATTATATTTAATGCTATACAGTTATTTTTTAAATTTTTGTTCACAACTCTAAAACGTCATATATTATGGGATGTATGAAGTACAATACAATTGCTTACATTTATATGAGTAATTGAAATTGCCGTCGAAATAGAGAATAGAGAAATCAAGTCATCAATTAATGTATCGAGACTTTATTAATAGTCATTGTACAATTACTATTGTATATCACATCAACTATCAACAATATAATTAAACGTGCAAATTTGTTAACTTTTAAGTTCTAACTTATTCTATGTAATCATTTTTTGTTTTGGATAAATGACGATTACAATATTTGGTCTAATATTTGTTTCAGTGCATGTAATGAGTTGATTCAAATGTTCGGGAACTTGATCAAGTTCAAATATGTATATGAGTTGTTTGCGAACGAGTTTGTGTTCGTGAACGTTTAGATATATAATTGCGAAAATAATGATGTTCGACTATATTCCCGAACTCGAGCTTGTTCACGAACAACTAAGGATCCGAACTTGCACATAAGTGTTGGTTCGATCATGTTATATGAACATGTTCGAGTTCGACTAATTAATAATGTTCGAGTTCGGTTTGAGTTTGTCAAAGTTCGGATCGAATAGATTGTTTGCAGCCCTATGAGTGAATTGTTTTCACTCACCTATCAATTAATTAATCAATACAAATACCAAAATATAATAAGACAAATATCAAATAATTTTTGTTGGTCCTAAGTTGACTTAGTAATTTTTTAGTTACTTAGCAGCCTAAAGGATGTTTTCTATTTTATATTTTCTTATTCCGATGAATGTGGTTTCAATTCTCATAGCATATTTATTTTTGTGTTTTCACACCTCTTAAACCCTCAAAATTGGGCATATTCTTTTTCCTGAGAACACATACAATATTAATCACAAAAAAAATGATAATTATACCATTAACTATTCAAATTGACTTTCTAGTCAAATTAGTTATGCGTTTCATATATGAAGTTTCATTCAAAATTTTAGCTAAATGTGCTAATAAATTATTGGGCCCTTATGATATCTTGTACATATATATTTCAACGATTGATTGAGTGAATAAGTTAATTTTGAATAGATTTGCTATGCGAAAAATGCGTTATGACATGTGGTCACTAGCTCGATGGAATCCATTGTGAATAAATAGAAAACATTACTCTATAAATTCAGAAAAGGATACACAACAATAATAGGGGCATTAAGATTGGAGCCTTTTGTATAGTTAACAAGAATACAACTAAATGAATGTCATCCTTTAATTCACAAACGAAGGTAGGAATTCCCTGAAAATGACCACTACGTGCATAAAAATAACTTCTGGTTAATCTTACTCGGGGCCCAGAAAAAAAAAATATTTCTAGATAAAGAGATGACCCAAAGCGTGCGTTACAAACATTTTAGAGTGAATAAACATTGAAGTTTCATTCAAAACTTTAGATAAATGTGCTAATGAATTATTGGGGCCCTTATGATATCTGGTACATATTTCAACGAGTGGTTGAGTGAATAAATTAATTTTAAGTGGATTTACTATGCGAAAAATGCGTTATGCCATGTGGTCACCAGCTCGATGGGGTCCATTGTGAGTAAATAAAAAACACGACTCTACAAATCCAAGAAAAGGATACACAACAATAATAGGGGCATTAAGATTGGAGTTTTTTGTATTGTTAACAAGAATACAAGTGAATGAATGTCATCCCCTAATTCACAAACGAAGGTAGGAATTCCCTCAGCATGACCAGCTAAGTGCGTGCATAAAAATAACTCCCGGTTAAACAATTTGAGATGAAGAGAGGACCCAAAGCGTGCGTTACAAACATTTAAGGAGAAAGTTATTAACAAACATTTTGAGATAAAAAAGATGATTCAAAGCGTGCGTTACAAACATTTAAGGAAAGAGTAATTAACAAACATTTCGAGATAAAAAGAGGACCCAAAGCATGCGTTACAAGCATTGAAAGAGAAAGTTTCAAAAAATCGAATCTTTCTTATTTTTTGATTTTCTTCTAATTGGTCTATTTTTTTATAGAAAAAAAATCCAGAAAAGGATACACAACAATAATAGGGGCATTAAGATTGGAGCCTTTTGTATAGTTAACAAGAATACAATTGAATGAATGTCGTCCCTTAATTCACAAACGAAGGTAGGAATTCCCTGAAAATGACCAGTACGTGCATAAAAATAACCTCGGGTTAATCTTACTTGGGGCCTAGAAAAAAATATATTTCTAAATGACCCAAAGCGTGTGTTACAAATATTTTAGAGTGAATAAGCATTGAAGTTTCATTCAAAACTTTAGATAAATATGCTAATGAATTATTGGGGCCCTTATGATATCTGGTACATATTTCAACAAGTGGTTGAGTGAATAAATTAATTTTAAGTGGATTTGCTATGCGAAAAATGCGTTATGCCCTGTGGTCACCAGCTCGATGGGGTCCATTGTGAGTAAATAGAAAACACGACTCTACAAATCCAAGAAAAGGATACACAACAATAATAGGGGCATTAAGATTTGAGTTTTTTGTATTGTTAACAAGAATACAAGTGAATGAATATGTCATCCCCTAATTCACAAACGAAAGTAGGAATTCCCTCGGCACGACCAACTAAGTGCGTGCATAAAAATAACTCCCTGTTAAACATTTTGAGATGAAGAGAGGACCCAAAGGGTGCGTTACAAACATTTAAGGAAAGAGTAATTAACAAATGTTTCGAGATAAAAAGAGGACCCAAAGCATGCGTTACAAGCATTGAAAGAGAAAGTTTCAAAAAATCGAATCTTTCTTATTTTTTGATTTTCTTCTAATTGGTCTATTTTTTTATAAAAAAAAACATCAAATCCAAAGGATAAATTAAAATCATAGTCATTAATTACCTAATTCGTATACCCTATAAAAGTTACTATTTTTTTGGTTTTTATTGAATAATAGAAATGAGTATTAATTATTACTTATTTACAAAGTTTAGTGATTATTAATTATATATTCATAAAATTTAAAATCATTTATTTTTGTGGTAGACAATCAAGTAATAATTTTCTAAAATATTTTATTATTTATAAACAACAAATCCACACATGTTAGGACGGTAAGTATGGCCCTGCATGTATGAAGGTTTGTGAAATAATGATTAAGATAATCAATATATATATATATATATATATTCAATTATGATTTGAGCAGATAGTTATGAATTATTAGATTTTTATGAAGGTAATTAATTTAATTATACGGTGTAGGTTCATTCGGTCAATTAATAAGACAAACAATTGAATATGGTATAGATATACAATATTTAAAATGCATTTAAACTTTAAAAATTGTTATTAAATAAGTTGCGTTTATAAAATATATTTGTGATACTAATAACATCCTCAAATAAGTTTAGTCTCCAAATGTTCTAAGCGTATCAAACACAGCAAATTCGACATGCACATAGTTGTTGTAGCCTTACACAATTTGTATTAAAATCCTGTACTATGGAAAATTCTTATTGATAAAATAAAATATATTCCATGTTTTATTGTAATCATGTGTGTGTATATATATATATATATATATATATATATATATATATATATATATATATATATATATATATATATGGGATATGATCCATAGCAAATATTTGCTATGGATCAATATTGGGCAAATACCATCATATCCGTCCATTTAATAAATCAAGGGCTGAGATTTAAAAATAAATCACGCCATACGCCAGACGAACTGGCGTAGCTTGAAAAACTTTTATAACCGTCCGCTAGACGGTCTAGCGTAGCTTAGAAATATATTTTTCGGACTAAATTAACCCCCTAGCCCCAAATCTCAGTAACATTCGTATGGCGTGAAAAATCTCAGTAACGATCGCACAAGCCCTAAGCCCCAAATCTTAGTAACATACGCACAACTGCCCCAAACGATTCCCTAAGCCCCAAATCTCAGTAACATTCCCTTGTGCGTTAAACATTACCCTCGATTTCTAAATCAAAGCCCTCCCTCCTGCGATTTCGAAATCTAAACCCAGCCTTATGCGATTTCGAGCCTCACTTATGCGATTTCGTGCCTCGCTTCCTGCGACGATTCCCAGCGATTTTGAAAAGCAAACCACTCGTTCAAGTTACTTCCGGTTTTCTAGCTGCGATTCCCCCATCTTTCTGGGTTTTGTTGCGATTCCCTAAACTCGTTTCGAACTTCTCGTTTAGCTCTCCACTGCGGGTTCAAGGGCCCACCCTCTTCTACATTACTTTATTTGTTCTTGAGAAAGCACAAAACACTCTAGCCGACTCTTAATTTGAAACCACATAATGCCTTAAATTTAATGTTTGATCTTTCCTTTTTTTTATACTTAGCAAACCAATAGCTACATAATAGGGACAGTTATACTTAGCAAACCAATAGAAAATGGAAAGAGCTTTTTTGACATGCCTGCCAAATTCAAAATGGATTATAATGGAAAATATATTTTTGGTATAGTCTTCTCTCAGGATTGAAGATAATTATATATCTTGAAGTTGGGTGTTCATCTATTTTTTATATTTTGCTATGATAATCCTGACCCATGATGATAATCTGACTGGGGCCAAAATTTTTCCTGCAATTTCATTGTGAAATCTAATTGGGGTTGTTTGCAATTGTTCGCAATTGAAGTTGTGAAATCGAATTGGGGCAAAAAAGTACTGGTAATCTTGGTTTTTCTTGGTTTCAATTATTTTCAGGACTTGCTCTTTATGACTAAGCTATTCTGTTAAACAGTACTTGTAATCTTGGTTTTGTACCAAGCTTGAGATTGTTTGATTGCTGGTTTTAACTTTATATGTATTTATGAAAATAAATCTGAGTTGTAATGTTGGTGGTTGTCAAGTCTCCAAGATGCTAGGTTGTTATTGCCTTGCACCAGAATAACACTGCTTTGCATTTTGCTTTATAAATGTTCATTAAGTTTTCCCCAGTTTATATTTGTAATTTTGCTCATATCTATTTTTTATGGGAATTTTTATATATTATTTAATACTCGACATTTTGATGAATGTGTAGGAAACATATGGATATTAATCCCGGACCTGCTAATCCTATTGTGTTATGGGACCAAGAAAATCACGTATCGTCAGACTTATGGCAAAATATTGTAAGTTTATTAATGTATAACAACTTTCATTTTCTTAAACATTTGTTAGAAACATTCATGTTGTGACGGTTAATGTTTTTATGTTGTTGGACGTGTAGGATAGGGGTGTGTTAGAAATTTGTCAAATGTCTGCAAAATTAACTGAATGAAATTTGACTGAACAACAAGAATATTTGCTGGAACAAGTAGGTTTTGGTATATTTTGTCATCAAGCTATAGTTTCAAAGATTGATGCATCTCTTGTATCTGCTCTAGTTGAACGTTGGAGAAGTGAAACAAATACGTTTCACTTAAATTGTGGAGAGATTACCATTTCTTTAGAGGACGTGGGATTTTTATTTGGGTTGCCCGTATTAGGAAAAGCTTTGACTTGCGGAGAATTAGAAAATCCCAAAATCTATTTTAAAAGGGTTTTTGGGCAACAAGTTGTAGTAGATGAGTGGGAACAATGCTATAAAAGGGGAGGCATAAGTTTGCCCTGGTTAAGACAGAGATATGGTCAAGTACCTGGTGATGCAACTCCAGATGATGTCGTAAAACACACTAAGGGATATCTGTTGTACTTGTGTGGTGCTATTTTATTTCCAACCAAGTGTAAAAATGTTGTGCATCCTAAATATTTGTTGTTATTGGAAAGATTGGAAGACGTAGTTATATATGCTTGGGGGGCGGCAGTTTTAGGGCATTTGTATAGGGGTTTGCATGAGGCTACTCGCAAAACAACGAAAAAATTCGCAGGTTGTGCAACCCTTCTTATGATGTGGGCTCATGAACGGTTCAACATCGGTCGTCCTACCCCTAAGCCTATGTCCCAGAAGTGGCTACCGAGGGCATTATCCTGGGCATACTCCTCTTTTGATCCTAATTCAAAACAATATCAGCGCCTTAAAAATCCACATCACCATCTTCTATTTTACCGTGGAGAGTTCGATAATATGTTGGAAACAGATGGGGTGTGGCGTCCATATCAGTTATTTGATATACGTTTGTCTTGGGATTTTTTTGAGGCAAGGTTAGGTGGAGCCGCTCGTATACCATTGATACATTACGACATTGTTGAGTTCCAAATGCCTGACAGATTTATGAGGCAATTTGGTTATTTGCAGTCGTATCCATCTAATGCTGAAAATATGGTGGAATTGCGGAAGGAACATAAATTATTTGAGAGAATAAATTTTGAAAATCATAGGGCCAAGTATATTCGATTGTGGGATGCATACATGGAGAGTTTAGAAGGACAAGTGTTGGAGGCTTTGCAGCATATATCTACCGAGGATTATATGAAGTGGTATAGAGAAATTACTCGACGACGGATACACCATACTTGACCATTTAGGCGTCAAGGGGAAGATTATGAGCCACGGGTATTCATAGACCAATATATGGCTGTAAACACTGTGAGTAAATAAATTTATAATATTTATTAATGTTTTTTGTTTTTTAACTGATTATGTTGTTTTATTAATATAATTTTTTTATTTAATTGTAGACTGAGAGTGCAAAAGCTATATTTGAAAAGTTGTTGTCAATTGGACATCCACCTGAGTTAAGAACCATGTATGACACATGGTTCAATACATTATACCAGCCGTTCATGAATGACTATAGAGGGGTTCCAATCAATCCAAATCCAATGCAACCTCAAGTTGGGCAGATGGAGATTGACATGACAGGATCCCAACCTACAGTTAGGCAGTTGGAGATTGACATGACAAGATCCCAACCTACGGTTCAAGAGACTCAGCCTAGCGTTGGCCCTTCTACTCGAAATAGTAAGAAAGTGCCAGCTAGAATGATGGAGGGAACAAAGCACACTCACTTTTTCAAGTACTTAAAGATGGAAAAAATCAATTGGCTAAATCATCATTGGTTTAGTCCAACTCACGACCCATCAGACTTTCCTCATAGCCATCCAGAAGGTCTATACAAGTTTGAATTTAAAGATGTTAACTGTTTGAGACCCAATGGTTGGTTATGGGAACATGTCTTGGATGCTTATCTGTTGTTGTTGCGAGAAAGAGAAGCTAAAATGTGTAAAGAAGGTACCCAAAGATGGGCTCGATTTTATTTCATGCCAACGTACTGCGTTGTTAGGTACCACAAAACTTACCAAGTCTTGGGAGTAGACATGCCAACAATACGAAAATTTCTCAGAAGTTACATCAATCCTACAGTTGGTGCCCCAGTACATGAGTGTGATTACATATTCGTTCCAGTCTTCAACGAAACCAACGAAATATTTTGCTTATTTATTTGGAGTGTCAACAAGTGGAAAGTAATGCTACTTGACCCACTTTATGATGACAAACCATTAATGCCATTGTCACAATTATACCAAAACTTCTTTGCGGATTGTGGTGAGTTCATAAATATATTTCTTGTTTTTCATGTCATTACACAGACATGTAGTTTCTCTAAATTGGACTTATAAGTAATGGGTTTCTGGTTTTTAGGTGGAGTTAATTCCTTTGTTGCTTCGTCAGGCAAATCCTACAGCAAAGTGGCCAAAATCGAAGCCAAAAGTTGAAGTCTTTGTGAATAGACCAAAACAATGGAACGCAGACGATTGTGGCATATATGTTATAAAGTACGTGGATTTCTTTTTGCACCGTATAAACATAATGAAGGAACCGAGGTGGACTCTTAACGAGGCTTATAATTTTAGATTTAGAATAGCACATGAGCTTAGGATGTGCAAAGCTAGGGACATTCCTGAAAAATATATGTAGACTTGGATTCAAATGAGGACTAGTGAATGTATATTTGACTAACTTTTGTAATCCAGCTTGGTTGCTGGGATATAGATTAGTTGCTTTTTTTGTGCTTTTGATAATGCTGATTTTAAATGTTGCAGTTGATTGTGGCATCATAATGGACTACTATACTCAGTAAGTTGTCCGTCTTCTTTTAAATCCAAATCGCAACCTGTATAAGCACTCTTGCATGCATGTGTCTTGAATCACCGATATTGGGTCTTTGTATAGGTGGACTTTTACGTTGATTACCGTGTATTTTGGGGTATGTTCAACACCCTTCTATCCTATCCTATCCTTTATTGACTACAAATAGATACTATATTGCAAGTTTATTCGCTAATGTCTATCACTTCAATTTGTAGCTTGGATCTTTGATTTCCATGTATGGATGTTACAAATATCACAATAAAGTAGGTGGTTATGGAATGGGTAACTTGGAGGAGATCTTAGAAGCAAGGCGCTTCGTCGTACATTGCCATGCCAGAAAATACCAACTCGCTAAAAACTTTGATAGAAATGAACTAGATCATGATCGCGCAAATTGCGGGCTTTTGGGGCTATGTTTCAAGTCATTTTCGAGGTAAAAATATTATCAATTTTCACGGAAAGAGGATCCAAGTCTAAAATATATCTGCAATTTTCTTCTTCTTAATATCGAATAATTAGAATTTGACTTATTTTCTCAAAATTTTCCATCTCTATTGCAAGCAGATGAATCACGGTCTTTGTGATGCTTCTGATGTTGTGTTTTGGTGCATAATTGTACCATTTCTTGCCTTAAAGATTACGATCTGAATTTTGTAAGTGTTACGTGATGCCTCAAGTTGTTTATCAATAAGAATAATTTGATTCTATTAAGCGGCGATCTTGTCAACTAGTGCGGAGGCATGTGTCATAATGCCCTGTGGCGCCCCCAAAATAGGTATACATCACCCATTCAGGAGTTGTCGATACATAGTGTAAACAACTACAACTTTATTATTACAACAAGTAAAAGCGTGAGTTTGAATACAAATATTATCTTCTGACAATATCTATACTCAAATAAATCCTCATCACATTTATTGATACATTATTTTACAAAAATGGTGAGCACTACTAAACAACTCTCTCTAGAACCTTCATTCCATACCCCGACTCATACTCATTTATATTCTCGCCTCACGAGAAGAAAATGGAACAAAAAGGAAAAGGGTGAGCTCAACTAGCCCGAGTAAAGAATATTATGACTAAGATAATATACAACAAATTATCGTTAGTCTTCAACAGGAAAAATCTAATAGAATACAATAGACAACAAATTTTAAATCAATATTCGCAATGAAATAATAATTCATTAGAAGAGTTAAGTAGAAAATGCAAACTACTATCTTCTATGTATGAATTTAAAAGTTCATCGTCTATCTTTTATCCCTGTAACATCAATCAATATATATACGGAATCAAATATTCATCTTTGCACTACTGGGCCAAAGATATTCATCATTGGTCATGTTCATCTAAACACTGTTGCTCATCTTTGCACTACGGGCAAAGATATTCATCGAGAAATCATTCATCTTGCACTACGTGCCAAAGATATTCAATAATATCATCATTTAAGGCGAGGATGATGAAAATATTTTTAAAGAAAGCGAATCCGGTGAAACAAAATGACAAGGATTAAGGATTAAGGATTAGTACTTTGTTTTATCCATGTTCAAAAATATCTCAAAAATAATCATAGTGGTGTAAAATTCAAGAATGATCAAAACATGGATACAATCAAAGCTTGTATCCGAATAGATATTTTGGACAAAAAGAAGAAATTTTATTTTTTGGTGAATAGTGCAGTATACGTGAATAAGGCCGAGTAACGTGAATAAGAACTCAGACACCAAAAGAGATGATACTCATGACTTTGATAATTCCTCTACGTACTCTTTAAGTTGTCGAGGCATAGGCTATGACTTCCCACGTTGCATGAGAACACATCCTAACCCTTTGCTGAAGCATCGGCCAGAGATAATAAATCCATCCAACCGGATGGTATTGTTGTAGAGCGAAAGTCATAAATAAGTCTCCTCTTAAGCTCTTGGAAACTTTTCTCGCATTTCTTTCTTTGCTCGAAAATTTTGTATCCTTCGAAGTTACCGAAGTTAATGGAGTAGCGATTCGAGAAAACCCTTCCACGAATCTCGATAATAACCTAAGCCAAAAGCTACGTGATTTGGCCACCGACTTTATTGTTCAACGTTGTATTGCTTGCATGAGAACACGTCCATCGTACGTTTCGAACGTAGATATCCTCATATAGTATTGTTCAGACACTTGGAAACACGTCTAAAACGAATTTTGTATCCTTCATATAATGTTGAAAAGAGTTAAGGTGAGTTAATGGAGGAATGCTACCGCTTCCTCTCAAAAAGCCGCCAGCGGATACGAACTGCAATCCCAACGCATTTCTTCATATTTGGCATATAGTTTGCATTTCATTTGGCAGTATAGTTTGTTTTCACGAAGCTTTTGGAGTACCAAACTTCAAATGGTGCTCATGATCTTACGACTTTTTGAATATATGAGGATGTCATCAATAAAGACAACAACAAACCGATCTAAATATTCCTTGAATACTCGGGTTCATCATATCCATGAAAGTCGCGAGGAGCATTAGTCAATCCGAAAGACATGACTAAGAATTCATAATGCCCGCTTCGAAGTTGAAAGCGCGGTCTTTGGAATATCCTCGATTCTAATCTTGGTGATGATATCCGAGCGAAGATCGATTTTGAAAAGAATTGTGCCTTGCAAATTTGGTCAAACAAGTCATCAATACGAGGTAGAGGATACCTATTCTTGATGGTGACATGGTTCAATTCCGATAGTCAATACTGAAAGTCGCATGCTCCCGTCTTTCTTCTTTACAAATAAAACAGGAGCACCCCAAGGAGATGTCTTTAGGACAAATGAAACCGATGTCCAACAATTCACGTAGTTGGACCTTTAACTCCTCAAGTTCAATAGAGCCATTCGATATGGGGTTTTAGAAATGGGCTTTGTATGCGGGTTCAAGATCGATAAGAATTCAACTTCACGTTCGGGGTGGGCATAGGAAGTTCTTCGGAAATCGTCGAAAGTCAATAACAAAGTGAATATTATTCAAATTTGGCGTGTCTTTATTCAAATCCATAACATGGGCTAAGAAAGCTTGACATCCGTTTTTCAATAAGCGAATAGCTTTATGATTAGATATGATGATGATTGATTTTAATGGTTTAGTTGCTTGAATTAAATACAACAGTTGGTTAGGAATATGAAAACTAACAACCTTACGAAAACAATCAATTTTAAAGCATGATGAGTAGTTAACCAATCAATCCCTAAAATCACATCAAAAGCAAGTATCTTTAAAGAGATAAGGTCGGCGGTAAGGTGATGGTGCCAACTTGAATCAAACAAGATTTATAAACAATGGATGTGATGAAAGTTTCTCCTAACGGAGTTTCCACAGATAGGTCAAAGTCTAATTTCTCCCGAGTCAAGTTTAAGCGTTGAGCACACATGGGAGAGATAAATGAATGGGTAGCACTTAGGTATCAAGTAAGGTATAAACTTCGCAAGAATTTATAAATAGCTTACCGTGATCACCTCGTTTGGGTTCCTCGCATTATGACCATCACAACAAACGCCTTCCCGGAATCGTTGACTTTGACTTTTTCGGGATGATCTTTTGAGTCACCGTCCCATTGAACTAGGTTTCGCCATCGATAATCTCGAGCGATATGTCCTTTCTTTCCATAATTATAGCATACCTTGAGCTGTTGTGGGCGTTTGAATCGATATGTCCCTCTTTCCGCATTTGTAGTATATAACCGGTGGTCGTTCTCCTCCTTAGAACCGATTCTCACTTAAAGACCGCTGCCTTCTTCACATAGTCGTTGTTAAATCTCCTCTTTTAAAATCTCCTCCGACTCGCTTTCTTCTATTTTCATGGCTATGATTACCACCAGAGAGTGGTTACCATTTTGTCCATCTGTTTCTTTTCTCCGTTGGTTATCATTATTCATTGATCGCTATCTCGTGTGTACGATCCACGGTTATGGTCCTCGGTTGGACCAGTACTCGTTATCTCATTTCTAATAATTGAGCCCATTTTACATTATCTCGAATAGAGAAAATTTATGAGAAATGAGATCTTGACGTATGCCGGGTTTCAAACCTCTAAGAAACATCCGCGTCATCGTTCCTCATTCTCCACCAAATGAGGTGCAAACCGGATAACTCTGCAAACTTTGCCTCATAACCGAGACACCATCATGTTGTTCGCTCGGTCTAATAAACTCCACTTCCTTCGTATACGATGTAACACTTTCGGAAAGTATTTGTCATTAAATAGTTCTCAAACGTCTCCCAAGACATCTTTGAGTGCGGTTTGGATGGAGTACGCTTCTGCACTCTCCACCATGATGCGCTGCCGCCACGGAACATAAAGGTGGCGAATGGAACCTTCTGTTCTCAGGTGCATCCCAAGACATCAAATATCTTGGTAATTTGCTTGACCCATGTTTCCATGGCATGATCGGATCCGGCTTTCCCTTAAATTCTCGTGGTCCCAACTCTTTGAATGTCAAATTTGTGACAACCCGTGAATTGCTATCATTTCCTCCTATATTTTGAACACGAGTCTCCTCGTGCGATTTTGCATGAACCGCAAAAAGCTTCTAAACATCCCTCGTTCATCATCACTTTCATTGGTGTTGTTCACGGGAGGAACATTGCCCGACTGTTGCACGCTCTCCTCGTTGGTGAGTCAGGCGTCTCCACGGTCTCATTTCCATTGTTAATATTCTCATCGACATTCTCAAAATCTTCGTCATAAAATAAGGGTTAATTAAGGAAATCAATATATCACATAATATCCCTATATCTTGACCAACTAACAAATAAGCTTAGGTAGGTAGGACACGATGGCGAAGGATTTACTCGTCTCTCCCTCCTAGTTCTATTCTAGATCTCGCATGGAGATCATATCCTAAGCTCGATACCAACCGTGACGCTTCCCAAAATAGGTATACATCACCCATTACGAGTTGTCAATAAATGGTACAAAAAACAACTACAAACTTTATTATTTACAATAAAGCTGTGAGTTTGAATACAAATATTATCTTACAGACAATATCTATACTCAAATAAATCCTCACAACATTTATTGATACATTATTTTACAAAAATGGTGAGGACTACTAAACAACTCTCTCTAGAACCTTCATTCCATACCCCAGGCTACGTCTTTCGTATATTAGCCGCCTCGAGAAGAAAAATGGAACAAAAAGGAAAAGGGTAAGCTCAACTAGCCGGTAAAGAATATTATGACTAAGATAATATACAACAAATTATCGTTAGTCTTCAACGAGGAAAAAATCTAATAGAATACAATAGGCAACAAATTTTAAATCAATATTTGCGGAGAAATAATAATTCATTAGAAGAGTTAAGTAGAATGCAAACTACTATCTTACATGTATGAATTTAAAAGTTCATCATCTATCTTTTATCCTTAGAATGTCAATCAATATATATCACGGAATCAAATATTCATCTTTTTGCACCAAGGGCCAAAGATATTCATCGATTGGTCGTGTTCATCTAAACACTTTCATCTTACACTGGGCGAATATATTCATCGAAAATCATTCATCTTTTGCACTCATAAAAATATTCAATAATATCATCATTTAAGACGAGGATGATGAAAAATATTTTTAAAGAAATGAATCGGTGAAGCAAAATGACAAGGATTAAGGATTAAGGATTCGTACTTTGTTTTATCCATGTTCAAAATACCTCAAAAATAATCATAGTGGTGTAAAATTGAGAATGATCAAAACATGGATACAATCAAGAATTAGTATCAGAATAGATATTTTGAATGAAAAGAAGAAATTTTATTTTTGATTGAATAGTCTTGAGTATCGTGAATAGTCTTAGTATCGTGAATAGTAACTCGAAACACAAAGATAGAAATTTCCCAAAAAACATCTTCAACTTGCGCTGAATAGTACTCGTGAATAGTAACTCGTGAATATAACTCATGAATAGTAACTGCGTGAATAGTAAAATCATGAATAGTAACCCCAATATGAAAAGTTTCAAATTTGATAAAAGTTCAAATGATATTTCAAAGGTAATGATATTGAAGAAATAATATCATTTGAGAAGAAAATAACATCCATACCTCGAAAGATTAGTCCTTAATTTGGAATATAGGGTATAGTGTTCAATCTAACAATACTCAGTATATACTCAAAATACTCACAAGAATAAATCGATAATATAGAGAAAAAAGTTTAAATTGTGATTTTGATTAATTCTATTTATGAAATAGCTATTTATAACAAAAGGAAAATTAATCATATTAATAAAATAATAAATTTATATCGTGAATGAATAGTATAAATTTCCTTAGCCCATCTTTGAAAAAGATCGATTTGATAAAAGCAATTATATTTCATAATTAGCAAAGAAATAATTAAATGCAAAATAACGTTTTCTTTAATAATAATTAAATTAAAACTTAAGTGTTATTATTAAGACTTGATACTCATAATTCACAATAAATAGCCTTATATTCAGAGAAAATTGAATCTCGCTAGATTTTTATAGGAAATTCAATTCTAACACAACGTAAAATTTAAGAAAATTTTTCAATTTCAAACAAAATTAATGAAAATTATCACATGTTAGCCATTTTGCAAAAAACGTATAAATCAAATTAAAACTTCGATAAATGGGGTCCAACTTCAGCATGTTTAAACCCTTTTATCGGAAAATTCGAATCTCGCTAGTTTTTTAGGAAATTCAATTCTCTACAACTTTGCGGAAAAATTTTCCGAATCGTATACTCATATATCCCACATTACGATTTTAAAAAATATCACCATTATTATATTATTAAAATATAATAATATATTTAAATAGATAATTTTATGATTCGCTGTAAAATATCAGAGAAAATTTTAAAATTTTATTTTTTAAACAAATTTATCACATTTAAAATTTTTCCATCTATATCACATAAAATCAGAAAAAGATATTTTCCTCATCATATGAACATTAAAATAATTAATTATTCACATAAAATAATATTTTCCTCATCAATCATCAATATTAATTGACGGGCGGGTCAAGGGTTCCAGGAAGAGGGCTTTCAATAAGAATTTTTCCTTCTTGGTAGCATAATTAGGTGACCAAACCTCTCCTTAATGAGAACTTTCTAGACATTGCCAATAATGTTATCTAATTATATTATTCGAGGATAATATAATTATTAGCTTCGATAATGAAAAATCTTTGTGTGTGTGATTATTGAAACAATGAATATATAAAATATCAACGCAAACAATTATTAAATTAATAAAATCTTTGAGCGAAGAATTAATTCGTAACCATTATTGAGTAGTGCCTTCTTACGTAAGAATCAATAATTGGTGCGATATCGCAGTCTTTTATGTTTTAACCGAGTATTTTAACGATAACTTGATAACACTTCTGTTATTATTTTTAAACAACTTATATCGATTTTTCGCTCGTTATGGAGCCCCTTACACATCGCTATCGTCGTCACGAATATTCCCAGAAATCTGAATATTCCACGACCAAACGAATATTCTCCGACATGACAATGAATATTTTATAACCACTTGCATTTTGAAATATTTTGCGTATTTTACCCTAACTATCCACATTAATCAAATCAACCTTACTATTTCAAAATAATAAATAGAGAAAATTAAATTTCATTAATAATAAGCTGGGATCTTACAACGTCAATGCATTATTACCACTTTTTATGGAACAATGAACATATACATAAAGATTCATAGTACATTTGAATTTGTTTTTGCAAAATATTTCCTCTAAAGTAGCCTTAAAAAACTAATTCAATTTTTTTTTGGCAGTGCAACGTGTTCAACTGACAGTGTGGATTTTAAGTGCTTAGCAGTTACATGGTCTTTGCCTCGGAAGAAGAGGCAGAAGTTTTAGACCCATTTGTAGATAAATTGTATTTGCATGGCCCATGTTGGTAGGGAAGAATGTAGTGTACATGGTTCAGTCTCTCAATAGTTGTACTCTGTTAGTGCCTTGCTTCTTCTTGGGATTTACCCTGAATCATGATTGTCAATAGATGTACAACAATTTTCCCAATTATGAACTATTTTGGATGTTCCCTAATATGCCAACTCTTCATTTTATATACTTTATCAAATCCTTTTGAAGAGTATAAAGTGAAGAGTAAATATGACAATAGATATCCAATTATGACAATAGAGTTTATAAAGTGAAGAGTAAATATTCATAAATCGAATTTATAAAATTACTATTTTTCATGACTAGTGTAGTTGAATAGTCAATTCAAAAATTTAGGAAATTCAGTATACTTTCCCAATTATAATCTTTATTTTCACAACCAACACAGTAATAAGTTAGAATACTGAAAATTGAGTTCCAATATAAATTATATAACTTCAAACACCCGACTTTTCTTGACCCATAATTTTGTAGTGGTTCCGCTTATCATGATTGGTCATCATATTGCATATTGCACACTTTCTCAATTGTTTTTACTTGCAAATTTCTTCGATCCCACTTTTTATTCTTGTAGCTTTTTTTCGCCCCTTTGTTTGCGAACAAATACGATCCAATAACGGGTCATCTTCAACGGGCTGATCATCATCTTCTCGAATATCAGGAACCTCTTTTACATAAATTTCATCTGGGTCAAATTTCTCAACGATGGGTTGATTGTCAATGCACAATTATGCGACATGCTTAAAACCATCAATTGAGCATGATCCCGTAGAAAGTTTAATCGCAAGAAGCAACGTCACCAAATAATTGTAACGCATCGATCGAGATTCCTCGTAGTTGGACATTTCAGTCAAAATCTTTGGTAATTCAGCGTTCACTTTATTACCATCTCTACACCACCGCCTTAAAACATACTTATCAGGTATCTGTGTTGTACTTTTTGCAATCATATGCCTTATTATGTGTTTACAAAGCATACCAGAATGTTCAAATTTTTTACAATTACATTTTATATCTCCAGTTTGAACATTACTAACAACGAGAATATACTATTTGATTCTCCGATGTTGTCATTTTTGCCTTTACAATGCATACGACTTTGTATCCGATGTTGTTAGATGTTGAAGCTTCTACATTACATACTTATGAGATTTTATTATCTCAATCTGAAAGCGTCTAAACATCTCCTTTGTATAAATATTTGCTCCATGTGTTTCCAATGGTGATTCAAGAGTCAAATTTCTGGTCCGATGACAAGTTACGTTGTAAGACCCCAGCTTATTATTAACGAAATTTAATTTTCTCTATTTATTATTTTGAAATAGTAAGGGTTGATTTGATTAATATGGATAGTTAGGGGTAAAATACGCAAATATTTCAAAATAAGCAAGTGGTTATAAAATATTCATCATTGTTTGGGAATATTCGTTTGGTCGTGGAATATTAAATCGCTTGTGGGAATATTAAATGCGACAGTAGCAGAACCAATGTGTGGGCCTTATAACTGGAAAAGCGATTGGATGAAGAAAACGACAAATATAAGTTGTTTAAAAATAACAACAGTAGTTATTACTGCTAATTATCTTTGTTAAAAAATACTCTGTGGTTAAAAACACGAAGAGCATTACCAGATTCCACCAATTATTGATTCTTACGTAAAGAAGGCACTACTCAATAATGGTTACAAATTAATTATCGCTCAAGAGATTTTATTGATTTAATAATTTCTTGCCTTGATATTTTATATTGTTGTTGTTTCAATAATTGTCATTACACGATTTTTTCATTATCGAAGCTTAATAATTCATATTATCTGAATAATATTATTAGATAACATTATTGGCAATGTCTAGAAAGTTACCTAAGGAGAGGTTTGGTCACCTAATTGCGGCGCACCTAAGGAGAAATTCTTATTGGGAAAGCCCCTCTTTCCAGGAACCCGCTCGGTTGTCAATATTGTGATTCTAATAATATTTGTGAATAATTAATTATTGATTCATATGATGAGGAAAATATTGATTTTATGTGGATATAGATGGAGAAAAATTTTAATGTGACAATTGTTGAAAATTGAAATTTTATCTTTTCTCGATAAAATAATTCATTTAAATATATTATTATATTTTAATAATATAATAATGGTGATATTTTTACAACGAATGTGGGATATATGAGTATACGAGGAGGAAGAGTATTTTTGTTGCAATAAATGTTTAAAACATGTTAAACATGTTTGTGGACCCCATTTATCGATCGAAATTTGATTATAGCACGTAGAAATCGCACTGTTTGTGGATTTTGGCCAATTTCTGTTTGGAATTCAGTAAAAACTTTCTTCGCAAAGTTGTAGAGAATTGAATTTCCTATAAAACCAATGAGATTCAATTTTCCGATAAAGGGCTATTTATTGTGAATTATTGAAGTTCAAGCTTCAAATAATTGATTTTTGGAAGTTTTAATTATTATTTTAAAGAAAACGCTTTTTTTTTGCATTTAAGTGGGCTAATATGTGATAATTAATTTGAAATCAGATCTTCAAAGATGGGCTAAGGAAATTTATAATATATATTAATATTTTATTAAATTTTCTGCTTGGTGTTCTAAGCATTTTCCTATAAATAGTGCTTAAGTTAGAATTGAAAATCACACCAAAACTCAAGTTTTCTCTCTATATTATCGAGCCGTATTCTTGTGAGTATTTTGAGTATACTTTGAGTATTGTTAGAGCGGTGCAAGTTCCTTCAACACTATACCCTTAGATTCCACCTGTAAGTATTAATCTTTCGAGGTAAGGGATGTTATTTTCTTCTTAAATGATATTATTTCTTCAATATCATTATCTTCGAAATATTGGTTGGAACTTTTATCAAATTTGGAACTTTTTCATGCTTGGGTTACTATTCATGAGTTATTATTCATGAAGTTACTTATTCATGAGTTACTATTCATAGTCTTATTCACGAGTACTATTCATGAAGCGTGAAGATGTTTTTTTTTGGGAAATTTCTATCTTTGGTGCTCTGAGTTACTATTCACATAGATATACGACACTATTCAATCACCGAAAAATAAAATTTCTTCTTTTGTCCAAAATATCTATTCGGATACTAGCTTTGATTGTATCCATGTTTTGATCATTCTTGAATTTTACACCACTATGATTATTTTGAGGTATTTTGAACATGGATAAAACAAAGTACTAATCCTTAATCCTTAATCCTTGTCATTTTGTTTCTTTGGATTCGCTTTCTTTAAAAAATATTTTTCATCATCCCTACCTTAAATGATGATATTATTGAATATCTTTGGCCTGTAGTGCAAAGATGAATGAATCTGATGAATATCTTCGTGCGTAGTGCAAAGATGAACAGTGTGTTTAGATGAACACATGATTAATCGATGAATATCTTTCGCCTATAGTGCAAAGATGAATATTTGATTCCTTATATATATTGATTGATGTTACAGGATAAAAGATAGACGATGAATTTTAAATTCATACATGTAAGATAGTAGTTTGCATTCTCTACTTAACTCTTCTAATGAATTATTATTTCCGTCATGCGAATATTGATTTAAAATTTGTTGTCATTGTATTCTATTAGATTTTTCCTGCTTGAAGACTAACGATAATTTTTTGTATATTATCTTAGTCATAATATTCTTTATCGGGCTAGTTGAGCTCACCCTTTTCCTTTTTGTTCCATTTTTCTTCTCAGAGGCTAGAATATAACTATAATTTAGCTCTGGGTATGGAATGAAGGTTCTAGAGAGTTGTTTAGTAGTCCTCACCATTTTTGTAAAATAATGTATCAATAAATGTGATGAGGATTTATTTGAGTATAGATATTGTCTGTAAGATAATATTTGTATTCAAACTCATAGTTTTCTTGTTGTAATAATAAAGTTGTAGTTGTTTCGTATCATGTAATGACAACCTGAATGGGTGATGTATACCTATTTTGGGGGCGCCACAGCATTATGAATACATGCCTCCTGCACTAGTTGACAAGACCGCCGCTTAATAGAATCAAATTATTCTTATTGATAAACAACTTGAGGCATCACAGTAACACTTACAAAATTCGTGATCGTAATCTTTAAGGCAAGCAAGAAATGGTACAATTATGCACCAAAACACGGCGTATTCAGAGCATCACAAAGACCTGATTCATCCTGCTTGCAATAGAGATGGAAAATTTTGAGAAAATAAGTCAAATTCTAATTATTCGATATTAAGAAGAAGAAAATTGCAGTATATTTTAGACTTCCGGATCCTCTTTCGTGAAAATTGATAATATTTTTACCCGAAAATGACTTGAAACACATAGCCCCAAAAGCCCGCAATTTGGCGATCATGATCTAGTTCATTTCTATCAAAGTTTTTGGCGAGTTGGTATTTTCGCGGGCATACGAAGATTACTTGTTTGAGCGTCTTGCTCAAGATCTCCTCCAAGTTACCCATTCCATAACCACCTACTTTATTGTGATATTTGTAACATCCATACATGGAAATCAAAGATCCAAGCTACAAATTGAAGTGATAGACATTAGCGAATAAACTTGCACTATAGTATCTATTTGTAGTCAATAAAGGATAGGATAGATGATAGAAGGGTGTTGAACATACCCCAAAATATACGGTGAATCGCCAGAAAAGTCCCATCATACAAGACCCAATATCGGGTGATTCAAGACACATGCATGCAAAGAGTGCTTATACAGGTGCGATTTGGATTTAAAGAAGACGGACAACTTCTCGAGTATAGTTGTCCATTATGATGCCACAATCAATCGCAACATTTAAAATCAAGATTATCAAAAGCACAAAAAAGCAACTAATCTATATCCCAAAGAACCAATTTGGATTACAAAAGTTAGTCAAATATACATTCACTAGTCCTCATTTGAATCCAAGTCTACATATATTTTTCGGAGAATGTCCTTGCTTTGCACATCCTAAGCTTCGTGTCTTATTCTAAATCTAAAATTATAAGCCTCGTTAAGAGTCCACCTCGGCCTCCATTATGTTTATACTGAAGTGCAAAAAGAAATCCACGATTTTATAACATATACGCCACAATCGTCTGCTGTTCCATTGTTTTGGTGCATTCACAAAGACTTCAACTTTTGGCTTCGATTTTGGCCACTTTGTCAGTAGGATTTCACGTCGAAGCAACAAAGGAATTAACTCCACCTAAAAACCAGAAACCCATTACTTATAAGTCCAATTTAGGAGAAACTACATGTCTGTGTAATGACATGAAAAACAAGAAATATATTTATGAACTCACCACAACCGCAAAGAAGTTTTGGTATAATTGTGACAATGGCATTAATGGTTTGTCATCATAAAGTGGGTCAAGTAGCATTATTTTCCACTTGTTGACACTCCAAATAAATAAGCAAAAATGACTGTTGGTTTCGTTGAAGACTGGAACGAATATGTAATCACACTCATGTACTGGGGCACCAACTGTAGGATTGATGTAACTTCTGAGAAATTTTCGTATTGTTGGCATGTCTACTCCGGCACTTGGTAAGTTTTGTGTACCTAACAACGCAAAGTACGTTGGCATGAAATAAAATCGAGCCCATCTTTGGGTACCTTCTTTACACATTTTAGCTTCTCTTTCTCGCAACAACAACAGATAAGCATCCAAGACATGTTCCCATAACCAACCATTGGGTCTCAAACAGTTAACATCTTTAAATTCAAACTTGTATAGACCTTCTGGATGGCTATGAGGAAAGTCTGATGGGTCGTGAGTTGGACTAAACCAATGATGATTTAGCCAATTGATTTTTTCCATCTTTAAGTACTTGAAAAAGTGAGTGTGCTTTGTTCCTCCATCATTCTAGCCGCACTTTCTTACTATTTGAGTGAAGGGCCAATGCTAGTTGAGTCTCTTCGAAGTAGGTTGGGATCTTGTCATGTCAATCTCCAATCGCTAAGCTGTAGGTTGGGATCCCGATAATGTCAATCTCCATCCGCCCAACTTGAGGTTGCATTGGATTTGGATTGATTGGAACCCCTCTATAGTCATTCATGAGCAATTTGGTATAATGTATTGAACCATGTGTCATACATGGTTCTTAACTCAAAGTGGATGTCCAATTGACAACAACTTTTCAAATATAGCTTTTGCAGACTTCGATCTACAATTAAATAAAAAATTATATTAATAAAACAACATAATCGGTTAAAAACAAAAACATTAATAAATATTATAAATTTATTTACTCACAGTGTTTACAGCCATATATTGGTCTATGAATACCCGTGGCTCATAATCTTCCCCTTGACGCCTAAATGGTCAAGTATGGTGTATCCGTCGTCGAGTAATTTCTCTATACCACTTCATATAATCCTCGGTAGATATATGCTGCAAAGCCTCCAACACTTCATTCTTCTAAACTCTCTATGTATGCATCCCACAATCGAATATACTTGGCCCTATGATTTTCAAAATTTATTCTCTCAAATAATTTATGTTCCTTCCGCAATTCCACCATATTTTCAGCATTAGATGGATACGACTGCAAATAACCAAATTGCTTCATAAATCATCTGTCGCATTTGGAACTCAACAATGTCGTGAATGTATCAATGGTATACTGAATGGCTCCACCTAACCTTGCCTAAATAAAATCCCCAAGACAAACGATATCAAATAAGCGATATGGACGCCCACACCCCATCTGCTTTCCAACATATTATCGAACTCTCCACCAGTAAAATGTAAGATGGTGATGTGGATTTTTAAAACGATATTGTTTTGAATTAGGATCAAAAGAGGAGTATGCCTCAGGATAATGCCCTCGGTAGCTACTAACGGGACATAGCTTAGGCGTAGGACGCACCGATGTTGAACTGCTCACGAGCCCACATCATAAGAAGAGTTGCACAACTCGCGAATTTTTCGTTGTTTTATGAGTAGCCTCATGCAAAACCCCTATACAAATGCCCTAAAACTGCCGCCCCCCAAGCATATATAACTACGTCTTCCAATCTTTCCAATAACAACAAATATTTAGGATGCACAACATTTTTACACTTGGTTGGAAACAAAATAGCGCCACACAAGTACAACAGATATCCCTTAGTGTGTTTTACGACATCATCTGGAGTTGCATCACCAGGTACTTGACCATATCTCTGTCTTAACCAGGGCAAACTTATGCCTCCCCTTTTATAGCATTGTTCCCACTCATCTACTATAACTTGTTGCCCAAAAACCCTTTTAAAATAGATTTTGGGATTTTCTAATTCTCCGCAAGTCAAAGCTTTTCCTAATACGGGCAACCCAAATAAAAATCCCACGTCCTCTAAAGAAATGGTAATCTCTCCACAATTTAAGTGAAACGTATTTGTTTCACTTCTCCAACGTTCAACTAGTGCAGATACAAGAGTCGATCAATCTTCGACACTATAAATGATGACAAAATATACCAAAACCTACTTGTTCAAAAGAATATTCTTGTTGTTTCGTCAAATTTCATTCAGATTAATTTTGCGAGACATTTGACAAATTTCTAACACACCCCTATCCTACACGTCCAACAACATAAAAACATTAACCGTCACAACATGAATGTTTCTAACAAATGTTTAACAAAATGAAAGTTGTTATACATTAATAAACTTACAATATTTTGCCATAAGTCTGACGATACGTGATTTTCTTGGTCCCATAACACAATAGGATTAGCAGGTCCGGGATTAATGTGAGACCCCAGATTTTATCAATAAAGATTTAAATTTTGTTGAAATAATTTTTTAATATTATGGTGTGAATTTAAGATAATATTATAGTTGTGGGTAGTATTTATAAATTTTGCAAAGTATGCAAGTGGTTATATTATATTCGATTGGTTTGGGAATATTCGGTTTAGCGAGGAATATTACATACAACTACTCAATCATTGGTGGACCCCCAAATGTAATTATTATCGGATCGAGAAAATGACAAAAATATTTTATTGAAATAACGGAAGTTTTACCGTAGTTCTTTGCTGAACTACTCGGTAGTAAAAGTATAAAGAATAATGTGGTGTTGCATAAAGTAGCATACCGGTATTGATTATTGATGCTTATGTGAGAAGTCACCGGTTTGATTCCATTATCAGCCGATTAATAATATGAATTATTATAGCGATAATGACGCTTTTGTTTTATTCGTATTATTAACGTAATAAAACAGTAAATATCTTTTATATAAAATAGAATACTTTATTAAAGTTATTCTATAAATAGAATATATTATATTTTATTATGCGATGTAGTGTTGTATAGTGTTTTGCGTATAATTGCATAGTGTTTGCATAAGTAAAATGTTTTATATAAATAGAATATATTATATTTTATTTAAAAGATTTTCTTTAAATACGGACCGTCAGATTAAAGTAAATCAATCCTGGACCGTTCATGGATTAGCCATTATGCATTCCATTTTCCTATAAATAAGCTCATTCCTTCATTATTTTCTTATTTAATTCATTGAAACTCTGAGAGAGAAATTATAGAGAGAAGTTTATAGAGAGAAAGTTATAAGTTAAGAAGAGTATTCTGCTACTTCACTACTTCTATATTCAGGTTCTTTTACTACGGTAAGGGTGTTATTCTTTCTTCTTGAAGAGAACTTCATTATTCCATTCATTATTATTACATTGAATAACCTCGTAAAAGTGGTATACCTTATACATAACTGTGACACGCCATGATACCCTATACTTGGTGAAATCCTTTATGTTATTCCATTGCTTATTATTCTCGTTGGAATAACTCAGATACGCTGATTTTACCCTATACTTGGTGACATTCTTCATTATTACATTGAACATCCTTTCTCGGTGGTTTTTTGTAGGACTCGGTTCCGCTTTTTTATTATTCTCATTGGAACATCCATGTCATGGTGTTTTACAGGACCGGTTCCGCTTTTTATCATTTCATTGGAATATCCTATCCGTGTGTTTTACACCGGATCAGTTCCATCTTTATTATTCTCATTGAACATCCGCTCACCGATTGTGAATTTCACCGACCGACTGGTTCGATTATTATTATTCTCGTTGGAATAACTCGTCACAAGCAATCGCATGCATGGTGATTTCTTTTGTTATTCCATTCTTTATTATACCCAAAATGGTTAAAACTTTAACTTCTATACTCCATGAAATTAGTAGAATATCCTTGATATTTGCGTTTCATCCAAGATTCTTTCATGGAAATATTCTTCTAATCATTCTTGAATTTTACTCATTTAAACAAAGATCGTGTCGATAATTTGGACGTTAATAATTCATGGATTAAATAATTCTTGAACTTGTTTTATTGAATTACTATGTCATTCAATCATCATCCTCATGTTATATTATGTTATCTTTGGCTTACGTGCATAGATGAACTTAGTATGATTATGACCAGGATCATTCGGTATAATCATTGACTTGATATAAATGATGTGACAAAAGTCCTCGCGGTGGCCTGTAGAATGCAGTTGATGGATAGTTTTTTGGTGGTATGATTATGACAAAGGGGTGATTGGGTAGTAATAGTCAATTGTGACCATTGATAATTTGATGAAAATCCTTGACAGTGTACAGGGATGATTAGATGTGGTGGTTTATTTATTGTCGAGTCTCACGATAAAAATTGATGAAAACCTTTTAAAACCTAAAAGATAGTAGACTTTATTCTCTACTTGATTCTTTTAATGGATTGCTTATTCAGCCTGCAGATTAAACCGGTTGTCTATCATTGTATTTTATCGATTTAACATTGTTGAAGGCTAATGATAATTTATTACGCATTATCTTAGTGTCATAATATTTCTTCGGGCTAGTTGAGCTCACCTTTCTTTCATCGCTGTTCTTCGAGAAAATGAGAACATAAATTGGGACGAAGTCGGAAGCGAAGTAATGGTCCAGGAGGATAGCATTAGTAGTCCTCACTATACGTGAAATAGTGTGATAATAGTTGTAATGAGGACTCCTTTTGAGTTTGTATAATATCTAGTAGACAATATTTGTATTCAAACTCACGGTTTATGTCCGATTGCATATAGGGATAATTCACGTGCATGCGATATATTAGTGTACGAACATGTTATTCAGCGAGAATAATAAATAGCGTCCCGAACCGGAGTGCTGCGGTAAGCGAATGAAGCACATGAGGCTATCCGACGAGAATAAGCTAAAGCAAAGGTAGCAGTGGGAATAGCAAACGAATTTCACCGTGTATGCGATCTTACATAGTAGCAATTCGATATATTAATGGATCGTGGAAATGGAACTAAGGGTGTCAGGCGAACTGTATCGCGTGTATGGGCATTCTTACCCAGCGTAGACATGTTATTGCCAAAGGAATAATAAAAATGGACATAATAAGAAGAGGGTTCAACCAATCACCGATCTGAAGAGGCGTCGGAAGCGGACACAGATTCAGAAATAATAATATAAGAATGAAACATAATAGAACCGGTCACCGGGGATGCTTAATGAGTTTTCGACATCCAGCTTAACTTTGAGTAAATGGAATAATATTCTGGCTGTCTGCTCGTGAATAAAAATCAGCGATACGTAATTGCGGAAGCGGTCTTGAATTTAATGTTTGGTGAAATAAAGTCCGGTTGAGATAGTGATGCATAAGGATGTTCTAGACAAGGGGCCCAAGCCGGCAGTTTAAGAGAGGAGCCCCATTTATAATGTGACGAGGAACACGACGAATAATGCTTAAGTATCTGTTGGAGTATTAGATTGGTTTTACTTTTTAAGCGGATGATTGCGAAGTCTATTTCGTGTTGATACGGTTCTACCGGTCATGCGATTTTTCTCTTGGGCGTTCAGCGTTTAAACCCTGGCGTAAACGAAGAGACATTTCTTGATTAAAACTTGGTAAACCCGTTGGGAAGATACGTTATCGCTAACTTTGATTAAATGGCCTCCGTATTCAAGTGAAAGAGTAGTTTCGCGTTGGCATCGATGCTTCACGAAAAATTAGCGCGTCTCTCGTGGAATATGTGTACGAAATAGTTGATAGAAAAAATATACATTTTACCGTGGGTTGTCGTTTGTGACGTCTTTATAACAGAAATTACCACGAATTAAAGTAACCAGTTAAAAAAGTTAATGACTTTATTTATTATTTTCGAATCTTGGGCCGAGTATGAGTAAGGTTGAACCTTTCGTTAATGGACTAGTCCTAAGGGGTTAAATACATTGAATATGGGACTTTTCAAAATAGCGACTTATGGTGAATAAAGATGGATTACGTTATAGATAGGGAATATTCGTTTTGATGGAATATTACCCTAGGCGTAGAATATTAAATGCAAACGGTATTGGTACGTGTGGGCTATTTACTATGGGAGTCTTGAATGAAACCCACGGTTCTTAAACCGCCGAATATTTAACTGACTAAATAGGATCATTTCACGAGCTGATGGTTATTCTTGAAAGTCATCAATAAAAGTTGGAATTAGGCCCAATCAATTTAACTCTGGCGTTGTTGACCCGGTACAAGCGTAGCATTATTGCTTACCAACCCTCAAGCTGATTACTGATGAGTTATGTTGGCCTTTATGATGAAAACGTCACCGGTAATTAGAAATGCTTGATGATCGAAAATCGATTTGGTGAATTGAAGCATTAACGTAAAATTGCGTGTAGTGATATCTCTATATTAGTATGTTGACTTTGATAATTTCGTAGAAATCACAAAGTGGTCGAGTCTAGAGTTTCATGTGAAAAAAAAAGCATTAACATGATAATTCTTAATGTCAAGACCATGTCTTATTGATATTGGATAACATTATTAGCGATGCGAAAGTTACATCTGAGGTTAGATCTATGGGTACCTTTAATTAGCGTAGGTAAGAAGAACTACATTGGAAAACCCCCTGCTCACCGGAGCGCACGGTTGTCGACTGATTGTGATTACGTAAAGGAGGCCAAAGCTGTAAATTGTGAAAATCTTCTGCCCAGAAACTTCAAGGAGGGGCTGTTTGACCCCACTTAAATTATGAAAAGAATTCTGGGCCTTTTTTTGGGACATGAAGGTATATGGTATAAAGTACCTCCTGATTGAAAATGACGGCTCATTACGACTTAAAATGAGCAAGTTATATTTATTTCGATAAAATTTAGGTTTTAATGACATTTATGTGAGTTCTGCGCTCCATCCGATGACCATAAGAAATTTAAGCCCGGAAGATACTCACGTTAACATGTGTAAGGTCACCTTCCGAGTTAGGGATATGTAGTATAGGAGTTAGCCGAGTGGCCAATTTCTTACGAAATTAATTAGAAATTGATTTTTTTGAAAAATAGAAAATGAATTTAAAATTCCGATTGGAAAATATATGTTTTCATTATGGGGACTATATTATACTTTAAATCGAGGAAAAAGAAATATTTTTGTGGACTGATTTGGTATTTTACATTTCATGAAAAATGGTTTAATTCTACGAACATATGAGTTAAATATGTTAAAACTTCGCCAAGTAACAAAGATTTTTTGAAAATAGGATTTTATAATTTAGAAAGAATCTATATAGAGTATAGGAAACTCGAGAAATAATTTTTGATGAGGATTTGATAATTGAGATGATATGCTTGTATGAGAAAAATGGCATTTTTGAATGATTAAATGGGTTATATGGTAAAAGCGTAAACAATTAAGATAAATTGTTTATAAATTTAAGAAGTGATTAAAATATTATGGTATAATATTAATGATTATTAGATTATTAGATTATTAAGTGATTGGCGTTTTCACATAACATGGGGATATTCTTGAATCCTGGATAAATTATATTATAAATATTTAATAACATCCTTTATCTGTTATTTGATTGATTCTTTATCATCGTATCCTCATGTACTTATATATATTATTTTTTGAAAGAGTAAATACATTTTGTAGATATAAATAGATGGACTTGGTATCCGCGAATTATGACCGAGTTGTTGGGAATGCCATCATGTAAAGTAATTAGAAACTACCTTAATTATCTTTGGCGTGAGGGCATTGGATAATTTGTGGTCGTGTTAATATTAATGAATATCCTGATTATCTTTTGGTAGTGCGGGGATGATTCGTGATGTGGATTAGTGTTGGTAGTCTCGGATGGACTAATCTTCATGTAGGGTTACAGTCATTCGTGGGTTCTTATCTTTGGTGAGTTCTTAGTCCGCAATTATTACCGAGCGAATTTCCCATTAGTGCGATTCTTACCAGTCTTAATCGTGAAAAGCCACAATTATCTTTGGTAGATGTTTTTGCATGGATGAATTTAAATGGTCGTAATCTTAATGAATATCCCTTATCTCACATTATACGGCACTATTCGACGATGTGGATCTAATTATTGGCCCGGTCTGACAATGAAATACTAAATTCGCGTTATTGTTCAAAGTCATCCTTGGCTTCGTTGCATGGTCGTGGATCTGATTCGATTGACCGATGGATTCCGTGGTGAGTCACCGGCTGATGATAATTCTAATTGAATTGGATGTGGTAAACCCTTGTGATTATCTTTAAGTAGTGCATTGATAGTGGACGTGGATAATGACCATGATTGTCGGAATCAGGTCTACTAATCACAACACGATAATATCCTTGGCGGTGGTCGTGGATGTTTCCATTTGGATTATGGTGGTACTTATTAAACTGAAATACCGGTATTCATTGGTTTGCGATCTTACTGATGATCTATTTGGGCTTTGATATGGAGGCCGTTAATAGACATCTTTTTGGCAGTCACCTTGCAAAATGAATATTAATATTTTCAGCGATAAAGGTATATCAAAGCAATCCTCACCTCGTCTTTAGTAGTCGTGCATTGATGAACTTGGTATGATTCCCGAATGAACGGATTAATGGCCGTAGATTGTGAGACCCAGTTTTGCTCATGTAAAGTGTAAATTGTTGAAACGTAATATCCTTAGCGTTGGTGCATGAATTATCTTTCCTTGTGTGTAGTGTTAACGAATAATATGTAGTGTTGTGGTCCTGTAGTATATTATTAGAATGTGCACGAGGTGGTTATATTATATTGATTGGCATAGGCGGAAGATGAATTAGGTTTATCTTTAGGCGGAGGGAATGAAAATGAATTTCAATATTCCTCTCTTAACGACCCCTGGCCTTGAGAATTACCCTTCTTTTATCATGGGATTCACGTACCCTAATAGCAAAAATTTTTATTAAAAATTAGCGGCGGGAAGTTATCAATAGAATTGTGATTCTTGTTGAGCCTTTCGGTTTAAAAATATGGTGTAACGACGTGTGGTTGCGTAAATATTATAGTTGTATTATTAGTATCTTATCGTAATATTATTATGTGAAGTCATTCAAGTGGTTAGTGATTAGCCTATTCGATTAATAATATATGAATTATTTAGCGGGGAATGACGTTTGATTGACTCAATCATTGGTAAACCTGTCGGGATTATTAGCATGGAAGGTTTTAGAAAAGAGGATTGTTTAGTAGTCCAAAACTTATTTTTATTGGAAATAGCAATGGAAGTTTCACGAGTAAATGTTGATGGTTAGTAAGTACGATATATAAATATTGCATAGATAGCACCGCAATATATTATTCAATCTTTATTATGCGTAGTGATTCCATTGTTGTCGTTAATAATAGTGAAGTTGTGCGATAGTATTGTTTTAGTGTATTATTGCATAGTAAAATACATCTTTTATATAAAATAGAATATAATATATTACTTATTTAAATAGAATTTTCTTTAAATATATTGTACATAGTGTACTCGAACTTAGTCAGAGTATGAATCGATCACAGATAAGATTAAATGGATTGAATTCTTATCATTTTCCTTTATAAATAGAAGCTCATTCCTTCATTATTTTTGAGTTAAAGGTCCCAATACGGAATTATTTGGACATTGGTTTCGTTAGTCTAGTACATCTCTTGAGGTCTCTGTTTTATTTGTAAAGAAGAAAAGGCGGGAGTATCGACTGTATTGACTATCGAGAATTGAACCATGTCACCATAAAGAATAGGTATCTCTACCTCGTATTGATGACTTGTTTGACCCGATTCTTGAGGGGCCTGATTCTTTTCAAAAATCGATCTTCGTTACGGATATCATCGGTGAAGATTAGAAGCGAGGATATTCGAAGAGCGCCGAGAACTCGGTATGGGCATTATGAATTCTTAGTCGTGTCTTCGGACTAACTAATGCTCCTGCGACTTTCATGGATATGATGAGCCAAGTATTGAGGAATATTTGGATGGGTTCGTTGTTGTCTTTATTGATGACATCCTTATATATTCAAAAGTCGTGAAGATCGTAGGCACCATTTGGAAAATTTGGTACTCGAAGGCTTCGTGAAAACCAACTATATGCCAAATTGAAGAAATCTGAGTTACGGCTTGAGGAAGTAGCATTTCTTGGGCATAATGAGTGTCAAAACATGGAGTATCTGTTGATCGTGAAGATTGAGCAATCTGAAAGTTAGAGAACAGCCGAAGTCGGTGTTGAAATCGTAGCTTTTGGGAAGCATTTGGTTATTATCGGAGATTAAATGGAAGGGTTTTCTCGATATCGCTACTCCAATCTTTCGGCTTACTTTCGGAAGGATCTGAAATTAGTTTGGAATGAAGAATGCGAGAAAAGTTTCGAGAGCTTAGAGGAGACTTATTTGGCACTGTTACTATGATACCATCTGGTTCGGATGGATTTGTTATCTCTGAATGATCTTGAGGCAAAGGGTTAGGATGTGTTCTCATGCGGCGTGGGAAAGTCATAGCCTATGCCTCATGACGACTTAAAAGAGTATGAGAGGAATTATCCTACTACGTGATCTACAGAGTTAGCGTATTGATCGTTTTGTTAAAGATATGGAAGCCTTATCATATGGGAGAAAGTGGAGATATATTCGGATCATAAAAGCCTTAAATATTTCTTCACTCAAAAGAACTCAACATGCGGTGGCGTGACGTTGGCTCGAGCTATTGAAAGACTACGACCACCTATTGATACCATCACTGGTAAAGCGAGCGTGGTAGGTGCGCGTTGAGTAGAAGATCATATCTTGAGAGCAGAGTGCGATGATGTCAAGTATCGCGTAGAGCCGACTTTAATAGAAAAGTTAAGGTTGCTCGAGCCCTTGGGCCGGGTGATCGTATGAAGAAGAAAGTCTGAAGGGCTATTAGGGCGAGAATTGATGAAGAGGAATACTTGAGTCCACTCTAGACTTTGTGTTCTAGCGACTACGATTTGAAATGCAAGATTATGATGGAGCACGCGATACACCATTTGCAATCCATCTGGAAGTACTAAAATATATCGTGATCTTGACGCTTACATTTTGGTGGAATAATATGAAGAGAGATTGCAAAGTTTATCTCGATGTGTTTAACGCACCAGCGTGTAAAAGCGGGCATCTAGTACCTAAAGGGTCGTTGCAACCACTTGAGATTAGGAATGGAAGTGGGAACACATTACCATGGATTTACGTTACGGGTCTTCTACGGTTTCTCAAGGCATCAATCTTTATTTGGGTTATTGTTGATAGATTAACCAGATCTGCTCATTTCTTGCCGTCACGGAGACTTATTCCTTGAGCGTCTTGCTAGTATATGCGTAAATGAGATTGTGAGGTTGCATGGCATACTGTATCCATAGTTTGGATCGTGACCCGAGATTCACTTCAAGATTTTGGGTTAGCTTGCAAAAAGCTATGGGCGCAGTTTGCGATTTAGTTAGCATACCATCCCCCAAGCAGACAGACAATCGAGAGGACTATTCGAACTCTTGAAGATTTATTAAGACTACGTGTCCTGAACTTGAGGCGGTTGGGATAAGTATTTACCATTGGTGGAATTCTCCTGACAAATTGATTATCGAGCAAGTATAGGTGTGGCTCCATTGAAGCAGCATTATATGGGCGAAAATGTCGTTCTCGATATGTTGGGATGAGGTGGGTGAAGCGACATTATTTGGGACTAGGGTTAAATGCATTATGACTCTAGAAAAAATCGAATGATTGACAGCGTATACAAAGCGGCACAAGATGGAAACCAAAAGTTATGCGGATCTTACGTGAAAGGGCGTGGAATTTAGTGGGATCGTGTATTATTCACGAGTTGCTCGCGTGGAAGGGAGTTCTGATTTGGGGAAGGAAGGAAAGCTTCGATCACGTTTATTGGTCCATTTCAAATTCTTGACGAGTAGGAAATGTAGCTATGACTTGCGCGTTACCTCAAATTATGTCTAGAAGTATTCGTAATGTGTTTCCGTGTCATTAGCCCGTAAAATATGTGGGCGAACAAGAAACCGTCGATTATAAGATGAGGGGAAAATAGGATATGAGATAGACGAAACATGTATGGTGCACTGTGAGATATTGAATGGGAAAGAAACGCATAATCGATGTCTTGAGGTCGTACCTGGTTAAAGTTTTATTGAGAAACCATGTATGGGGAAATGTTTGGGAATTGGAAGCGGAAATGGGCGGTATCCTCATCTTTTAGAAGCACACCGGTACGATAAAACGATCGAATTCGAGACGAAATTCGCGTAAGGAGGGAGGTTATGGGACCAAACATTGATAGTGAAATTTAATTTTCTTTATTTATTATTTTTGAAATAATGAGGACAGTTTGATTAATATTGGATAGTTAGAGTTAAATACGCATATAATCCGAAAGAATAATGATGATTATAAATATTTATTGTTGTATTAGAGGAATATTGGTTTGGTCGTTGAATATTAAATGCGCGTAGAATATTAGATAAATGACGCTGACCGTGTGTGGAGCTATAACGAGGAAGCGATTAGATGAAAGCGACATAAATAAGTTGGTTAAAAAATAACGAGCGTGGTTGTTCGCAATTAAGGCTGTTGTTACTGGAATACCCCGATTGGATTTAAAAATACGGTATCTGGCGTAGATTTACGGTTGCGCTTTAGATTGTATTACTGTTGTTGATGAATGTGATCACTTACGTGAGATGGCCCACTACTCAATGAGCTTCACGATTAGTTCTTTATTCAATGGGGATATTTTATTTTATTGATTCCAATAGTTATTTAATTGGTATTTTATATTGTTATTCAATAATTTAACTGCCCCGCATGTTTTCCATTATCGATTCGTGAATTCGTATTATTTGAAACATATTATTAGATAGCATTATTGGCAATGTCTAGAAGGTTACATCCTAGGAGAGGTTTGGTCACTAAGTGCGGCGCATGATGAGGAGAAATCACATGTGAGCCCCTCTTTCTAAGAGGAGCGACACCGGTTATGCATCGTGTGATTAAGCATTATTTGTGAATAGTAATTATTGATTCATATAAATAGAGGAAATATTTATAAATGATGGATTAAATGATTTATTTGTTTATGTGGTTATTATTGAATGATTTAATGTTGAAATTGTTTATCGGTGACTTTTATCGGAATGGGTATTAAAATGAAATCGTCAGAGGTTTTAAGATATATTAAACGAGTTATGTCGTTTTTAAATCAAAGCCAGATTGGATCGTTATAATTTTGGATATGTTAACCATATATAAATTGAGTATATGTCCACAAATTTTGAGCGAATTAAAAAATACGCGAATGATTTGTTATTAATTTTAAGAGGTAGTGGATTGGAGAAGTGGAGTTTATAATTGATTTTGGTGGAAAATTCTAGGAGTTAGTGCATTTACTTAGCGGATTTGGTGAAGAAATGTCTTTGAATTTGTTTCAAATGTAGTGGGTAGAAATGGCGTGGAGGTAAGATATCGATGGTATGATCCAATGTCTTGGTAAGGCTAACATTTTTCTACAAATAGAAATTTGAGCTAAATTCGTTAATCACACGAAGTAAGGGCTTTCTGCCTAACCTATACTCTATATTATTGGCGTATTTACTGTAGTGTTTAGATACTTTGAGAGTTTATTCCGGCCCGGTGCAAAGTTTCATTAGAAACATCGCTTACGACTTTCTTTAGAAGTCTTGGAATTCTTTGAGGAGTAGGGATGTTGTTTTCTTTTCAATTGATATTATTTCCTTTCAATATCATTATCTTTGAAATAATGGTCACGACTTTTTATCAAAATTTGGAACTTTTTTCATGTCAAGTTCTTATTAAGCGGGTTCTTTGACTACGATTCTTGATAGCGGAGTTCTGATTCACGAATCTTATTCAAAGTCTTCTAGTGAAGCGTGAAAATATTTTTGTGGAATTTCTGTCTTTTGGTGTCCAGTTTATTTACATCTTATCGGCCTTTATTCGCATTATTTACCTCATTCATCGAAAAATAAAATTTCTACTTTTGCGTCGAAAACATCTATTTTGGATACTAACTTGATTGTATCAATGTTTTGATCATTCTTGAATTTTACACCATATAATTATTTTGAAATTATTTTTGGGCGTGGATGAAACCAAGTCACGAATCCTTAATCCTTAATCCTTGTCATTTTGTTTCCTCGGATTCGTTTCTTCAAATATGTTTCATCATCGTGGAGTCTTTAATGATGATGTTATTGAATATCTTTGGCTACCATAGTGCAAAAGATGAATGATTTGAGAGGAATATCTTTTGCTGTGGTGCAGATGAGCAGTGTTGAGATGAACATGTGGAATTGATGAATGATCATCTTTGGCACATTAGTGCGAATATGAATATTTGATTTCAGGGGTGGATATTGAGTTTGATGTTACAGAGATAAGCTAGGCGATGGGCTGACCAAGATTCATGGGTAGTAGATAGTAATTTGCGTTCTCTCATTACTTCTTACTATGAATTATTACTTCATTTAACGAATATTGATCTTAAACTTATTTATCTGTTGTGATACCTTCCCGATTTTTCCACACTGTTGAAGACTAACGATAATTCGTTGTATATTATCTTGAAATGTAGTATTCTTCTTGCAGGTGGATTGAGGCTTGGCTTTTTCACTGTTGTTCATTTTTTTCTTCTCGAGGCGAAATATAGCGAGTATGAGGTGAGGTGTCAGAATGAAGGTTCTAGAAGAGGATTGTTTAGTAGTCTCTCACATTTATTGGCAAAATAATGTATCAGTAAATGTGATGAAGTTTATTTGAGTATAGATGTTATACAGGAGTGTGTTATATTAAAGCTCTGATTTTATTGTTGTGATAAT
>JAINUW010000641.1:0-256651 GCA_020205615.1 Panax quinquefolius
TTTAATTTCAAATTCCTACTGATGCTTCTACAACATTGAGGTTCTTTCATTTCACCTTCACCGAAGGTATTATCTTATTCTTCATGACTTGTCACTTCCTATCGATAATTTGAGTTGGAAGTTAAATACTTATTGACACATTACGTTATTACCCTTTCATTAGCTTTTAACTTAGAATTATTTGAAACTCAAATTCCTCCTTCAAAACAAGATTATACTTGATCTTCTCTTCATCATGCATCCTATTCTTCATTCGCGTACATTCCTCATTACCTAGTTGTAGTTACTTAACTCGTTCAAGTATCGTGGATTGAGTCTATTTGTGAATAACATTTCTACCACTTCATTCCATAATTTAACCTCTAACTCTTGTTTTCGCCATTTCGTTATTAACTCATTCGAGTTGTTAACATCGATAGCTTTTCCTACCCTTTCTTTCTACTTAGCGCTTCAACCTACGTTAACTTTCCGGATTTATATAATATATCAACGTCGAAATCTCTTATCCATTCTAATTACCTTCTCTACCTCATATTCAACTCCTTTTGTGTGAAGATATATTTCAGACTCATAGAGTCCGTGTATATCTCACATTTCTCACCGTATAAATACTATCTTCAAATTTTTAATTCAAAAACTATAGCTGCCACTTATAGATCATAAGTAGGATAGACCTTCTCATAATCCATTAACTGGCGTGATGCATACCTAATGACTTTGCCATGCTACATAAGCACGCAATCTCGTCATCTATGCGAAACATCGAGATATACTACAAAATTCCCCATATCATCTGATAGAGACAATACAGGTACCTTACTTAACTTCCCTTTTTAGTTCCTGAAAACTATTTTTCTGACTTCCCATTTCGACAAAGCTGTGAAGCTAATGGTGCTTTAAATCATAGCACCTCATAAGGGTACCTATCAATTTACCCCCGACTTGCTCAGCGCCTCTTACGAAAAATCTAGCTTCCGTACATTAGTCAACCCAATTGACATAACCAAAACTTGTTATAACTATAACGAGTTCTGAAAGTCATCTTAGGTACCTCCTCCTTCTTCCTTACTTTTAACCGACTATACCCTGTACGCAAATCTATCTTAGAAAAATTCTTTGCCCTCTTTAACTGATCAAATAGATCATCGATCCTGGGCCATGGGTATTCATTCTTAACCGCTAACTTACTTTTATTATGATAGTCAATACGTAACCGTAACGACTCATCCTCTTCCTTAACATCCTCCAAACTTGCTTTATTGTTAGACAACAAGATTGTCGCGGTATTTAATTACCATAAAATACTACCTTGGGTTACTTAGAAAACCGAAGATCCATTCTTTTATTCTAATAATTTATTAAAGTTCTATGGTTAATCAACTCATTCATACCGAGAATTACTTCAATTTCTCTCAACTTTATCGGTACTTATCTACCAATACTTGCTTACATTGCTTATTCGTGAAGCCATTTCCACGGATATATTTAACGAAAGTTATTTCCTCCTCCTCTACCGTAATGTTTAAAGGTACTTATAATCCCTTTCAGATAGACTCCTAGATGAGTCTTTCCACATGTCTTACACACTTTGATCTTACGCTTAGGATCCCCTTGTCCCACTCTAGTATTCCCGGAGTTAAAATTCTTTCTTTTTGGCTTACTATCACTACCATTGGCACTCTCTGCCTTGGTTTCTCCCTTTCCCTTGCTCTTATTCTCCCTTTCTTTTTGATATTGAGTCAACGCCTCACAACCACCCTTGGCTATAATAACCTTTTCCAAAATGGTCCCACAAGAAACACTCTAGAACACAAAAATCCTACTATAGAGCCTGGGTTTCAGGCCCTGTTAAAACCTACGAGCCTTCTTCTCCTTAGTGTCCACTTGATGTGGAGCAAACTTTTCCAGTTCATTGAATCTGGCCGCGTATTGGGGAATCGTCATGTCCCCAAGTTTAAGTTCTAAGAACGTAATCTCTATCCTCCCTTACATGCTTGTAGGGAAATAATTCTCGAAGAAAATCTCCTTGAATTGTTCCCACGTTACCTCATCTATTCTAGCCCCACCTTGGTGAGCCTCCCACCAAAAGTTGGCTTCCCCTTTTATCATGTAAGTCACAAAAGAAGTCTTTTGCGCCTCACCTACATTTGTATTAACGAATGCCTTCTTTATTTCCTTTACCCATATCTGGGCTGCTAATGGGTCCGTCGTTCCTTTGAACTCCGGCGGACCTATGCTTTTAAATTCTTTAAAGGTAGTCATTCTGGCTAACCTAGGTTCGGCGGTTACTCTACCCCTGGTTTAGTTAAATGTAGCCGTTAAAAAATTAACGAACTCTTGCATAGGATTGTTTTGACCCCTTTAATTTTCATTACGTGATTCCGCTTCCTGATTACGTTGTCTTCTACTTGGCGGCATTTTTTGATTAAATAGAATTTCATTATTATCTATTTACTTACTTCGTTATTATTCATCTCATAACAACTCATACCATAACAAAGCATATTAAATGAAAAATTCATTATATTCATATGCTTCTTCATAGTTTGAAACTATTTACACTTTACTTCCATAGCCAACGGCTAGTACATTTCTATCCCACAATTGAACTTCTCAAAAGTTGGGATTTACAAAAAAAAAAAACTACCCTGCTATACAAAAGAGGGTTTTACATCATTACACACCTATTTATAACTCTAGCTTTCTAATAATGCATAACAGCGTCCTCGTGTTTCTCATTCACAATCTTTGCTACAGTATCCCGACTAATAGTATGTCAAGTCTGCCCCGACTCTATAGAATAACGAGCAACTTTAAGCTTGAAATCCTTATGAGCACTCTTATGGATGTAAGACATCCGTGCTATCTTCCGGTCTCTCTTAATCAGCTTTTACGAAGCTTATCGGCTGCTTCTTATAGTCCCTAGCACCGCTTCTATCATAAGCATCCATCTCATCGTGTTCGACTCAAAATCGCTCCAGATACACCTTAGCTTTATGGAGATAATTAATCTCTTCACTCTGATTTTGCACAACTGTACTCAGTTGCAAATTCCTGTCAAGCACTGCCAGATACAATGCTCTCATTGCATATGGAGGTATTGACTCTAGTGTAGGTACCACTGTATTAACCGATGTTACCTCAATTTCCTCCTCCTCATAGACCATCATATTAAGATATGACGCTATATCCATATCTCCCTCGGAGTAGTCCTCCTCAGAAAAGTACTCAACTGTCTCTGACTCCTCTAGAATCACTAATGGTACCTCCGCCACCGGCATAGGTACAGGCTCTACTCTGTTCACAACTTCTTTGCTCACCGCGTGTATATCTCTATACATCAAGCTATCGATCTACATCCCTTGAATAACACATAACATATTGATTAGTACATAACACACCATAGTATAAGCACAAATCACATTTAATTTATTTAGGGTTACTTTCCATCTTTTAAATCTTTCGGTACTGAGTTTCCTCAATACCTTATTAACTCATTCAACTAAAGTAAAGCTTGAGTTTACTTCCTTGGGACTTTTCTTCCTTAACGAGGTTATTAGCCTAAGGTTCTTCCCCCCTTAAGTTTTATAACCTAATGCTTTGATACCAACCTGTGACGCCCCCAAATCCGGGTATCTTCCAACCCGACAGATGGTGCTACACGGAACTTATAACTGTACATTCATTCTATTGAAATGACATCAAAATATGTGTATCAACGACATTCTTATTACATTAATAATATTACATCCCGTTCCTAGGTTCTAAAACCATTACATTCTTTGTTCATCATACTATGATATATACAACTTACTAGTTTATTACAAGGTAAACTAATCGTTCATCTTCGCCTTGACTTTATCCTTGTCAGATCTCTCGGTTCGTTCGGTCCTAGCTGCATTCATATGGTTCAAGCAAGAGTGAGCATAACAAGCTCAGCAAGTACAACAATTTCTTTTAAACAACATGCTTGAAATATAGGAATCGTATATCTTCAATAACTGGATAATAGTTATAAAGTACTATGAATAATTCAAAATAGCATTTCTTTTCCTTCAAAACATTTTACAATAACAATATTCAGTAAAACATCAATTCTGGCTCAAGACCATGAGCATTTCATAATTTCTTTGAAAAGGACAACCCGACACTAAGTCCGTAAGTCCGGTATATCTTACGAGCACTTCTGGGTGATTAGCCCATAGTACTCTATGTCGATCAACACTACATCCATTAAATGTGTGTACGTTTAAGTTTTGGCAACCTCGCGTGCCCATCGAATTTTCGATGAAAATACATTTGTTTATTCATACTCAGGCTTACCTTGAATCCGTACCAAACAATTGGCGTAGGATAGCGTTAACAATTCTATATTGAAAGACTTGTAAATAAATCAATCAACTCTTCAAGATTAGTCTAGCCGAGATAAAACTGGCATCGACCCTTTAGTAAAACACTTCATGCTTCTCATAACATGAATCACAAAAAAACTTGGCTAACACGAAGGTTAGACAAGCGTTTTAAGAAAAACTTGCCTTCAGCGTCTGCTACAGTAAAAATAACTTTTCCTTTTAGTCTTTACGGTCTCTACAATACATAACCACATAACATACCACATTAGGTCATGAATGAACATACATGGTTCCTAATGAATCTTACCCTTCATCTCAATCTAATCCCGTATTAGATTTGTTATTATTGGTTCCGGCTTGCCGTTATAAATTACATCATTCTTACCAACTTTTTTCTCTTCTATGCCTTACGTAGATTTACTTCATTAATCCAACTCGTTTTGAGTTAATCATCCTTCCTCATGGCTTACTTACATTATTAATCGAAACTCGATCGTCATTTGTTAAGTAAACTTTATTGCATATCGTTTACGTTCACGTATTACTTAACAACATTTAGTTATAACTCTCAATGTTATAGTCATTATCATTATTGAATACAGTTCACGTTCCTTATACTTTACGTTCGTCGTTTAACTACTCATTAAACAACATTAAATTCCTAAAGTCATCACTATAACAGTGATTTAGGAAAGGTCTTATCATGTTCATTAAGTAATTACATAACCCATACTGGTATCGTAAACCATTGGATTTATAATCAACTTGGTCAACAAATTTCTATAGCTGACTTATCACATTACGTTGTTCTCATTACGTTCATCTTCAATTTATTATTAACCTTTAATCATCATACATTAAGTGTCTAACAATGCTTTAACAATGTTATATTAACACCTTATTTCATTACTAATGAGTTATCTTTCCTTCTATACTTGTAAACATTCTTGTCTGTCAAAACTCTGGGACTAGCTCCGCGACGCCACACTTAGCTCTTCATCTCGTGTCGCGGCGTGAGTTAGCAGTATTCCCTGACACTGTTATGGCACTGCGACGCCACCATTTGACCTTGGGTTGGCGCTGCGGCGCCAACTCTGTGCCTCAGCTAGTTTGTAAAATTTGAAAATTTTACGAAACTCCCGAACTCATAACTTCTTCGTTATAAGTCCGAATTGGCTCGTTCAAAAGCCTATGGTTCACAAATTACATACTCTACACGTTCATGCAAGAATTTTATCAATTTAACTTCATTTGCTAAAATTTCACCTATTAGTTCATTTTAACGAAAATGATAAACGTTCGTGACCGTTCAACGCTCGTTTCTTCGTTCTAAGTCAGAATCTGATCATTTTCGAGTTCGCAACTCTATAGTGCCAAATATGACTTGTCTCCATCGAAAACCAATGTTTCTGAGTTCTAACACAAAATACGACTTCTATTCCGAGAATTTCACGAATTCGACGCTTAACGTCCAATCGTGTGAATTACGGCATAACTTCGTTACTAACGATTTGATCATTGTTCTAAATGGATTCTAATCATCATATAAACATTTCAAACTACTTATTACATTAACTTATTTTCAAATTAGGTTTTGACTTATTCTTCATAAGTTCATGGCTTATCAACTTATAACTTTCATGATTTCATTTACTTATGACTTATTATTGATTTAAGTCCTTTACTCAATGTTCTCATATCATATCCAACATACTAACTTCATATGACAAACATATTACAAGTTCATCATAAGTTATCAACTTATTTAGGTTCAAGTTGCTTCTTCATAACTTATTTGGCTTAAGTCCATTCATAACTCAATTCTTATATGTTCTTAGCATACATGTTCATTAATTACAGTACTTCTCTTATCATTCTGTTATGATAAAGATGGAAGAATATTGGACACAAGATCATTACCTTTGATGTCTAACTTCTTCTTCTTTGAAAATCTAACAAAGGAAGCTTTGACTTAAAAGTGCTTATTCTCTCTAACCAATAAGTTGCTTAACTTGAGAGGAGTTGGGAGAAATTTTAATCAAGCCATCAAATGAATTGAGAGCTCTCTATTTATAGGCAACCCAAAGTGAGGGTAGAATAGTCATTTAGGCCCTACTCCATCTCCTTAATCCCACCTCCTTATTAACCTCCTTACTATTCATTACTTTGGCTCTAAGTAAACTTGCTAGCCACATTAATTTCTTGTTCACCACAACACTTGATCATCACATAAAGTACTTGGGCATCACACTTACTTATCCATTAAGTTAACTTGTTAATCACATAGCTTATCCTTTGCTTGTTCATCACATAAAAGCACTTTTGCTTGCTCATCACTCATAAGCACTTTACTTAGCCTTTAAGTTACTTAACTTATCATTTGCTTAACCCTTAAGTCTACTTGCTCATCACACAAAGTTCTTGCCCTTCAAGTCTACCCATGGGTTGCACCATGGATCCAACTTATCCAATGGATCATTACATTGGACTTACTTAATTAATCTAGCTTATTCCTTGTTGGGCTTGCATTACAATAGTTTGTGCTTTACCATTAGCTTGCATTGGGCTTACACATTAATTCCTATTGGACTTACCCATTTCTACACTTGGGCCTTATCAATTCTCATTAGACTTCACAATGTTCTACACAATCCTACAAGTCCATTACATTTGGCTTAAAGCCTTATAACGTATCTTTTACGTATTAATCTCGTATTCCACTTCGTATACTTATTCACATACGACATACCATCATTCATTCATACTCGTATAACATCTCGTATTATACTCGTATTCATTACCTCGTACAATGCCTACGTATTATAAGATCAACGCTTTAATTCATTATACGTATTACATTTTCTTCTCGGAACTCACTTTCCCTAATCGTTAGGTTTTAAGTCCGCAGGCGAAAAACTACGCTTTCCATAACTGAAATATTATTGGATATTCTATCTCACCTCGATATTCTATCATTACGTATTTTTCGGAAGTTCAAAAATTATTCCCGAGCAGAAATGCGTGAATAGTATTTTTTCAAAAAATTTATCGGAAAGCTTTTATTTTCGTCTTGGAAATTCAAACACTTTAATTCTATCACGTAGCCAAAATACTACGACATTCCGATATGTCTAGGTCATAGAACGACCTTCAATTAGCTTACTCCCATAAATTATTAATTAAATTCATTTAATCCACATAATAAAAATAAAAATTTAATTCCCAAAAATCCAAAATTTTTGGGGCGTTACAATGGGTATTTGGCTAAACCCTAGTTTTCTATCTCTATAGAAAAAGAACGTACTCTCCAACTATTGGAATTGCGTATGTTGTGAAAAAGTAAACAACAACTCTACACCCATAATAAGACTCCTCTTATTTATAGATGTGGGCAACCCTCCTTAACAATTAAGGATTGGTTTTATTTTAATGAATTAAACTCTTTTAATTAATTAGGCTCCCTAATCTTATTAAGAATAATTAATTAAACTTTTAATTAATTAGCCTCCTAATCTTATTAGGAATAAATGAGAGTACTTTTATTAATTAATTCCCAAACTCCTTTAGGAATTAAATAATAGTAATAGTAATAATAATAATAAGACTCCTCTTATTAATTTATATTTAATATTTCCAAAATATTAAATAATAAATATTAAGCTATTTAATTTATTCTATCACCATAGATTAAATTAAAGATACTTAACTTATTATTACGATTATGCCATTAACTTCCTAAATAATTATTCTTCCTTTTATGGTGTGACCCTTTAGGTTCTCCATATTAAACAGGTTGTGAATAAATCAATTAGAACAATTCTAATCTTATTTAAATAAATAAATTAAATGATTAATTTATTTAAATAAATAATATTTATTCTACAATAGGGATAAGCGTCCCTAGCGATCAACGACTTTCCAGATAATATAGATTTCAACATTAATCATAAAAGAACCTTTGAGTAAATAGTTACCGTATAATTCAATCCTTCCACCATACAATGTCCCAATTAAATAAAAGACATGAAATTACTGTCAAGTCTTATTTATTTAATTATATGTATTTCGACTCTTAAATGCACAACTCCAAATAATGCAAATTAGAAACTCCTTTCTAATTTCATTCGCCTTGCCAAGGATCATTGGGTTGTCATTTATCGAATCACATATGACATTTCTCTTCTTTTAATGGAAGTGGTAGATTCTTTATTGATCATACATTATCTCCATGTACAACTTATTATACCCAAGCATACCCTTTGATATACCCTAAGGGTCTTAAGGAATAAGTCAAAGTATAACTCATCATACACAAGATACTATGATGATCTCAAGTCTAAGGATCACTTGCACTACTATCACTATAGAAATTCCTATTGACAGGCAAGTAAAACTCCATTAGGTATCCCTTAGCGAGTCACGTTCAGTGAAATTATTCTCTAATAAGCACCTACATACTTGCTTTAGTGTCTCCACATAAATGATCATGAAATCAATCATCCTCATCAAATGAGCAAGAAACGTATGTACTAATCTATCCAGATTCACTAATCCCCGATTTAGTAATCCAATGATTGGGAAATATTTTAGTTTTAAGCTTTCTAAGAATTTAGATCTCATTAGAATGATCATCATCATTATTCTGAAAGCATTGCTTAAAACTATGGGTTTATCACATATTATAAAGCAGCATCATGTAGATAATTAAAAGTCTTTAATAAATTAATACTTTTTATTAATAAATGAATAATATTGTTACAAAGTATATGCTTTATCATCAAACATGATTGGCTTGTGTGCATACTACTTTCAATTTATAGATTTTAAACATATTGATTCATTTCAATTGTGAGTTTATCACCACCATTGAAGTAAACTATATCATATGAGACTTGTGTGGTGTTATGATTTGGAAATGGCTTGAAGCTAACCCATTTTTGCCTTTGCCAGTGGGGAACAAGAAAATGCTGTCGTCGTCCCAAAGATTCAAAATGGCAATTCTTGTCGATGTTGATCCGAGAAAGTGAGTTCCTAACAGAAAGTAATCTGAATTGGAGCATTAATATTATATGTGTGACATTAATAAAACATGGGATAAGAATAAATTATGTTGATATGAAGTATCATGTAATGCAATAAAATCATAAGTGATTTTTAAACAAAAATAATTAATATCTGTGTATTCCAGAAATTGGGATAGAAATTATGTGTATACACCGGATAGATAATATTAAATAATATGATAAGGTGGTTATATGCGTAGAAAAATAAAATTATAGAGCTACCCGGACAATAATACCTAACTGTGTTATTTTATTTACGTGTATTTAATGTACATGGATTTTATGATATGAGTATCTAATTAATCCCTAAACTCCCAGTATACTAACACTTGGACATTAAAAACCCATTTTTGGTTAGTAAAGTAACTAAACTTGGAATTTGCTAAGCTTGTTGCTGATATTTGCTCTTGTCCCAAAATGAGTGTCACAATGGTACATGAACAGTAACCTACACCTTATATATGTAACTTCCAAGTCTGTGATTATTGGCTAGGAAGGTAGCTGATGGTGGGTGGTTGAGCAACCCTTTAAAAACCAATGTATTCTCCTTCTACATTTCAGTCTCAACCTTCCATACAAAGCTAATTCCCAGTCCAAAGTTCTTCTATAAATAGTAGCCCAATTTTCAGTTTTTACGTTGTTTTGTTTGTCTGTTGCAACACTGAGAATTTGAGCTTGTGTGTGTATTGTCCAAAGAAGAAGTTAGCAAGCTCAGAAGAAAGAAACTAAGTTCTTTAAGCTTCAAGAGGTATAAAATCTTGACTTTTGTTCTTGAATGGGGTTTTGTCAAATTCGTGTAATTCCTTAAAATTCTTTGTTAATCAAAGTGAATTAACATGCTATAATGTGTTTAGGAAGTAGGCTTACATGTTTGAACTCTCAAATGATGGTATGAAGCATGCTTAAATCAAGGAGAAAGGTTGAGGTTTGATGCTCTAAGCAGGCGAGATTGTTATCGCTTCAGTGCGTGCATGACGTTAGTAATGGCGCTAAATTGCACTCTATTTGTACTAGGGTGCGGCCATGAATCATCTGTAAATACTTTCAGATCCAATTGCCGATTTCTGTTGGTTATATGTGTTACTAACTTGATGTTATGACTTCGATACATACCTATAGAGGAGTATAACATGATATTTAAGGTTTTCTTGTGTAGTATGAAGTGATCAACACATTTTAGTAAGAGATGTATAATGAAAACTTATAGTTTAGAGAACAAACTTTGAAGTAATATATGTCTTACAAGTTCTGAACTTATGAGGCCATATACATGACTGATTTGGAACCTAAATGATGATGATATGTGATTTATAGTTGTTGTATCCATGACCAACTTGATAAGCTTTGTGCTAGAACTTAGTTTGAAAAGAAAAGCTTAGTTAAGGCTAATGAACATGTTTTTAAACATAAGTTACATATTATGTGAGTACTTAGATACTAAAGTACTAAGATGTCATGTTATAACTATAATACCCCTAAACATGATTCACATATATTAAGCATGATGATAACTTAACCGAACATGAGTTTAGAGTATGATTTGAGGTGTTAAACAATGTTAGTTATGAATAAACGATATGAACATCACGAGCATGTGTATTAACAGATTTAGTGATCTCTATGTGGACTTATGACAAGAATTATAAAGCATGATGATTTCATGACCTTTTACGTTTTAATGACATTTAAATTGTAAGTTAAACTTGTGGTAATGAACTCAAGTATGATCATGTGTTATATATGAAACTCTAGCATGTATGTATGTATGTTAATATGTATTTATACGTGTATGTTAGAGTTGGGCTGAAGTTAGGAAGTGCAGAAGCTCAACCTTGTTCAGCGAGGGACGGCCAAGAATCTTGCCAGATCCCTAAGCTTTAGACAGTAGCAATTTGCACTGCCCCTGGTTTTGCCAGATTTTGTTTTTGGTTTGAAGTTTCAAGGCATGCTTATATGATTACTTTACCTTGTAATGTATGACCAATGTGCCATATAATGTGTTGAAAAGCATGCTATGTGATGAATTGATTATTTTAAGTGTAGACTTGTACTAGTTTACACATACTAATTGAAAAGACCGACTTGTTAATATTAGGTCATTTCAACGCAAGTAATTAAAGCTAGAATTAATTATAGCTGAGCAAACAGGCAAGTTTCCTAAACTTACTCCAATTATTATTGAGCAAGTTTCCTGAATTCTTACTCTTTTATTGAGCAAGTTTCCCTAACCTTACTCAAATTTATATTGAGCAAGTATCCGAAAACTATTTTATTGTGTTCCAATGCTTCCTAGCTTACACAACTTTGTTTGTTGTGAAAGTTTTTTATCCTTCTCATATTGTATTGAGAAGGTTATTGTTGAATTGAAAGTTATTCATTTAAGCTTGAATCTTATTTCCAAGCATGCTATTAAGTGGTTTAATTACTTTACAATTATTCCACATCGATATTATTGATATTCGCACTTGGCGCATTTGAGTTCGTATAGTCTTGGACTTTTACATCATTTAAAGTTTAATAATTCTTGAGCTATGTTAGATAGAGTCCGAACCTTTGTTCGGTCAGACAAACTTATGAAGTTTTATATAAGCTATCCAAACCAATTGATGGTAAGGGTTCTTAGACTAAAAGACCACCCCTTCTATGATAGGGGAGTACCCCAGGTATGTAATATAAGATACACAGAGCAGATTTAAATGTTATGCATATACATAGAAATGCATGTAATTTGATCCCTCAAGTACTTATTCTCAACCCCGATAACCAAAGGGTCAATTAGCTATTGATTCCATTGGAGTGTTATAGTTCAAAGTCTACTTGACTAGCAATTATTCTAAAAGCAAATCATTATCTTTGCTTATAATATTCATATTATTGAATCCTTCAGATATTCATATTGTTGAATCCATTGCCAGATATTTTTCCATTCATCATGATATATCCTTATTGTTGTATTTAAACTTGTTGAGCAAACTTATTGCTCATCCTTGCTATATCATGAATTATATTGCAGCTAAGCCCAAGACCTCAGCGAAAGACAGGGGTAAAGGAAAGATGTAGGATAATGGCAAGGAGCAGACATTTCCTTATGCCTAGTTTAAATTACTATTATGTAATATGAACCCTAATGTTTACTTTAGGGTATGTTTGTAATATGATATTAAGGTTATCGTATCTTAAGACTAGTAACACCTTTTGAATGAACGACATACATTTATTATATTCTGCATTTTAGTCACCGTATGTTGTTTAGAGGTGGATGTTTGTATTTTATCTTGATGACCAAACCGGGGTCAGAGGACCCGAATTCGGGGGTGTCACAATATACCAGTATCCATAGTTTCTGATCGAGACTCAAGATTCACTTCACGATTTCGGGTTAGTTTGCAAAAAGCTATGGGCACGGATTTATGATTTAGTTCGGCATATCATCCTCAAACGGACGGGAAATCAAAGAGGACTATTCAAACTCTGGAGGATCTATTAAGACTCTGTGTCCTTAACTTCAAAGGAAGTTGGGACAAGTTCTTGCCAGTAGTGGAATTCTCTTACAACAACAATTATCAAGCAAATATTGGTATGGCTCCATTTGAGGCGTTGTATGGAAGAAAGTGTCGTTCTCCAGTATGCTGGGATAAGGTGGGTGAAGCAACGTTGTTGGGACCAGAATTGGTACGTATGACTACGGAGAAGATTCAAATAATCTGACAACGTATAAAAATCTCACAAGATCGACAAAAGAGTTATGATGATTTTTATTGAAAGGACGTGGAATTCAATGTTGGTGATAATGTGTTGTTACATGTTGCTCCATGGAAGGAGTTACGAGATTTGGAAAGAGAGGAAAGCTCAATCCTCAATTCATTGGCCCATTCGAAATCCTCGATCGAGTAGGAACTGTGGCTTATAGACTCTCCTTACCGCCAAGTATGTCTCGTGTTCATAACGTTTTTCACATATCCATGTTACGTAAATATGTGGAAGACCCGAACCACATTATTGAGTTAGAACCGGACGAAATAGGAAAAGAGTTAACGTATGGAGAGGTTCTTGTTAAAATCTTGGATAAGAAGGAACATATTCTACGCTCCAAGGTTATACCTCAAGTTAAAGTTTTGTGGAGAAACCACGATGTTGAGGAAATGACCTGGGAGTTAGAATATGAAATGAAATCAAGGTATCCTCACCTCTTCGTCATACCTGGTACGTACCCTAATTTCGAGGGCGAAATTTCATAAGAAGAGGTGGTTCTAAGATCCCAACTTTTATGAATAAAGATTAATTTTTCTCAAAATATATTTTTGAATATTATGGTGTGGATTTGATATAATGTTATAGTTGTGGGTAGTATTTATAAATTTTGCAAAGTATGCAAGTTATCATAAAATATTTGATTGGTCGAGAAATATTCGTTTTAACAGGGAATATTCATATGACGACACAATCATTGGTGGACCCCACAACGAAATTATTGTCGGATTGAGAAAACGACAGAAATATCTTTTATGAAATTAACGGCGGAAGTTTTACCGTTAAAACTGTTGAAATACCTTGTGGTAAAAATACAGTAATACGCGTGGTTGTATTGTAGCACACGGTATTGATTATTGATGCTTACGTGAGAAGTCACTCAGTTATATTCAAATATTGCTACAGTAATTGCTGCATAATATCTCACGTTATTTGATTCAATTATTGTTAGTATTTTATATATTATTAAATCAATAATTGACACGACAAAATTATTCATATTATTATTTGCAATATTGATGATGTCTAGAAAGTTCTGTCGAGGAAAGGTTTGGTCACCTAATTGCGCGCCAATAGGGAGAAATCCTTATCGGAAAGCTCCCCTCTTTCATTGGAACGATCTGGTTGTTAAATATTGCGAGTTATAATAATGATGATAAATGTTAAAAATAATAAGGGCATTTTTATGAAGTATTTGAAGTAAATTTTGCTTATTATATAAACCCCCATTTACCCATTTTTTCAAAATAATTGGTAGAAAGTTTTTAGTATATATATGTATATATAATTATTATATATATTATATATAAAATGTGCAGGTGTGTGCATGTGAATATATGATGTCGTGTGTGTGTGGGCGCTTATATATATATACTTGCTATGGTTATATATATATATATATATATATATATATATATATATATATATATATATATATATGATAATGACATTTTGGTGGGGGTGGGGAATGGATGAATGGTCGGGGAGGAAGAAAGGGGGAAGATAACGTAGAATGGAGGGAGTATTATTATTATTATTATTATATATATATTTATATTATAATAAGTTTTTTTTTATGAAAAAAATAGAATATATTATATTTTAATTGCATAGTATTTTACTATGCAGTGCATAGTTAAAAACTTGTGAATTTAGTTCGGCGTCCGTGATTTCGTTCTATTTTTGTACTATGCAGTCCGTAATTTTTAAATTCAAATAGTTTCCTTTCCATTCTCCTATAAATAGGATGCGTATTTAGAATTTAAAATCACACCAGAATCAGAGAATTCTTCTTCTATAGTATTGAACATATTTCTTTTGAGTTTTAGGAAGCTTTTAGTGTAGAAAACAGTTCAAGTTTTCTTCAAGAATATCCCCGCTATACCGGTTGGAATACTCTCCTTTTTAAGGTAAGGGATGTTATTTTTGTTCAGTATTTATATGAAATAATATTTTGTTCCATACTCTGTAGTGTGTAAGTAATATTATTTCGTTTCAGATTTCGAATTGTATACTCATTTTGTTAAAGTTTTGGCTTCTATACTCCATGAAATTAGTATAATATCCTTGATATTTGCGCTTCATCCAGTATCTTTTCATGGAAATATTATTCTTAGCATTCTTGATAAGTTTTAACTTTTTCATGTTGGATTACTATTCACGGGATTAATATTTCTGAAGTTACTATTCATGGAGTACTATTCACCTGGTTACTATTCACCCGCGGTACTATTCATGATAAAAATTGATTTTTTTCGGTCCAAATCATTTTTAATACAATATTATTCTTGAATTTTACTCCACGAAGCAGTATCATGTTGACAATTTGGACATTAGTGAATTCTGGATAAATTAAATTATAAATCTTTAAAATTTATCCTTTACTTTCATTTAATTGAATTCTTATATTATTGTCATCATCCTCATGCTTATATTGTTATGAAAGTCATCTTTGGCCCGTAGTACATAGATGGACTTGGTATAATGATGACCAGGGATTATTCGGTATAATCATGACCGTAATGTTACAAATGATGTGGTAAAAGTCCTCATTGGTCCGTTGTGCATTGATGGACAGTTGTTGGCATGATCATGACCATTGATGAAAACACGAATATCCTTGGCCCGTAGTGCATGGATAATTTATGGTCATGATACTAATGAATATCCTCAGCGATAAAATTGATGATAAACTTTTTAAATCATAGAAGATAGTAGATATCATGCTCTACGTGACTCTTCTAATGGATTGTTTGTTCTGCTGCAGTTAAACTTGATGTCTATTGTATTTTATTAGTTTAACACTTTTGAAGGCTAACGATAATTTATTCTGCATTATCTTAGTCATAATATTTCTTACTGGGCTAGTTGAGCTCACCCTTTGCTTTCATTGTTCTCTTTAGGAAATGAGAACATAGCCGGGACTAGTCAGGGAACAGAGTGATGGTCCGAGATGTTGCATTAGTAGTCCTCACTATTCTGTGAAATAGTGTGATAATAATTGTAATGAGGACTCCATTGAGTGTGGATATTGTCTAGAAGACAATATTCGTTTTAAAACTCCCAGCTTATATTTTGTCGTACTTTTCACGATAATTGTATAATTAAGTTGTATTTGAATTCTGTACCATGTATTTGGCGACTCAGAATGGGTGATTTATACTGTGACGCCCCCAAAATAGGTATACATCACCCATCTTGGGTCGCCAAATACATGGTACTGAATACAAATACAAACTTAATTATACAACATGAACTGTGAGTTTTAATACAAATATTATCTTCTAGACAGTATTCAAACTCAAAATATGTCCTCATTTATTATCACACTATTTCACAGGATAGTGAAGACTACTAATGCTATCATCTGGATCGTCACTCCGTTCCCCGACTAGTCCCAGCTATATTCTCATTTCCTGAAGAGAACAATGAACAAGTAGTCCAGTAAGAAATATTATGACTAAGATAATGCAGAATAAATTATCATTAGCCTTCAACAGTGTTAAACTGATTAATATAATAAACATCAAGTTTAACTACAGCGGAACAAGCAATCCATTAGAAGAGTCAAGTAGAGCATGATATCTACTATCTTCTATGATTAAAAAGATTTTCATCAACTTTATTGTTGAGACTCAGCTGAATAAATAAACCACATCATCGAATCATCCTTGCACCACGACCAAGGATATTCATGTAATCATCAATGGTCATGACTATAAGAATAATCCCGATCATAATCATACCAACAACCGTCCATCAATGAACTACAGGCCAATGAGGACTTTTACCACATCATTTGTAACATTACGGGTCATGATTATACCGAATGATCCCTGGTCATAATCATACCAATCAACAGTTCATCTATGCACGTGAGCCAAAGATGACTTTCATCACAATATAAGCATGAGGATGATGGCCATGATATAAGAATTCAATAAAACATGTTCAAGGATAAATTTTAAAGACTTTAATAATTTAATTTATCCAGAATCAATAATGTTCAAATTGCCAACATGATACTGCTTTGTGGAGTAAAATTCAAGAATGATAATGTATCAAAAATGATTTGGACCGAAAAGAAATCAATTTTTGTCATGAATAGTACTTTGGGTAAATAGTACCCCATGAATAGTACTTCGGGAATAGTACCCCGTAAATAGTACTTTGTAAATAGTACTCATGAATAATACCTCGTGAACAGTACTTTATAAATAGTACTTTATGAATAGTACCCATGAATAGTATTTTTGTGAATAGTACCGTATAAATGAATAGTTTTCCTGGACAGTACTCCGGCATGAAAAGCTTAAAATTTAACAAGAATGTGCAGAAAATATCCTTGTGAAATGATACTAGATGAAGTGCAAATTTCAAGGATATTCTACTAATTTCACGGAGTATAGAAGCAATACTTTAACAAGATGAGGGTATAATCAGGAATACGAGATGAAATAATATTACTCACATACTATAGAGTATGGAAGAAAATATTATTCCTATGAATACTGAAGAAAATAATATCCCTTACCTCGAAAGAAGACTGGATACTCGAGTAGTGAAGTAGCTGACTACTCTTCTTCTATCTCTCTATAGCTTATCTCTCTATAATTGCTCTTGTGAGACTTAGTGAATTGGTGAGAATGAAGGAAAAATTAGCTTCTATTTATAGGAAAATATAGTTTCGATAATTGCACATTTTGGGGCTCAAAATATTACAGTATAATACCTTCATCTTTTCCTTCATTTTTAATTTAGTCATGCAAGTATTATCAAACTTGCACCACCTCCCCTAATAGTACATCATGTGAATTAATAGTTCCATCATGTGAATCAATAGTTCTATACATGTGAAAATATGAATTACAGTATAGTACCTCCATCTATACCTCCATTTTTAACTTAGTCATGCAAGTATTATCAATTTTGCACCACCTCCCCTAATAGTACAAGAATGTGAATCAATAGTACACGCATGTGAACAAATAGTTATAAGCATGTGAATTAATAGCAATTAATTGCTCATTTATCCGATTAATTACCCGATTAATCAGTATAACTTCCAGACATCAATTATTATCGAAATAAATGTCGATTTCCACTAACACTAATAATCCCAACACTATGGAACTATCAATTTCATCTTTAATCAACACGAACTTATTCATCATTAATATTATAACTCACAATATTTAACAACCAGGTTGTTCCCAGGAAAGAGGGGGCTTTCCGATAAGGATTTCTCCTTATTGGCGCGCAATTAGGTGACCAAACCTCTCCTTGACAGAACTTCTAGACATTGTCAATATTACAAATAATAATATGAATAACTTTGTCGTCTCAATTATTGATTTAATAATATAACATATTATAAAGATGATGTTGTGACAATAATTGAATCAATAATATGAGAGATATGATGCAACAATTACTGTAGCAATAATTGAGTATAACTGAGTGACTTCTCACGTAAGCATCAATAATCAATACCGTGTGCTACTATGCAACCACGCGTATCACTGTACATTTACTACCTGGTAGTTCAATAGTTTAACGGTAAAACTTTCGCCATTATTTTTATAAAAAGATAATTTTGTCATTTTCTAACTACGACAATACTTCCGTTATGGGGTCCACCAATGATTGTGCCGTCGTACAAATATTCTCTGTTAAAACGAATATTCCCCGACCAATCGAATATTATATAACCACTTGCTTACTTTGTAAAATTTGTAAATATTACCCACAACTATAACATTATATCATATCCACACCATAATATTCAAAAATATATTTTGAGAGAAATTAATCTTTATTCATAAAAGTTGGGGTCTTACAACCTCCCCTTTTTATGAAATTTCGTCCTCGAAATTAGGGTGCGTACTTGGTATGTCGAAGAGGTGAGGATACCTTGATTTCATTTCAGATTTTAACTCCCAGGTCATTTCCTCAACATCATGGTTTCTCCACAAAAATTTGACTTGAGGTATAACTTTAGAGCGTAGAATATGATCCTTCTTATTCAAGATTTTAACAGGTAACTATTCATACGTTAAATCTTCCTCTATCTCGTCCGGTTCTAATTCAATAATGTGGTTCGGGTCTTTCACATACGTAACATAGATATGTAAAAAATGTTATGAACACGAGACATACTTGGCGGTAAGGCGAGTCTATAGGCCACAGTTCCTACTCGTTCGAGGATTATAAATGGGCCAATGAATCGAGGATTGAGCTTTCTTCTCTTTCCAATTCTCGTAACTCCTTTCTATGGAGCAACACGTAACAACACATGATCTCCAATATTGAATTCCACGTCTTTTCGATGAAGATCAGTATAACTCTTTTATCGATCTTGTGAGATTTTTATACGTTGCCAGATCGTTTGAATATTTTTTGTAGTCATATGTACCAACTCCGGTTCCAACAACGTTGCTTCACCCACCTCATCCCAGCATACTGGAGAATGACACTTTATTCTATACAACGCCTCAAATGGAGCCATGCCAATACTTGCTTGATAACTATTGTTGTAGGAAAACTCCACCAATGGTAAGAACTTGTCCCAACTTCCCTTGAAGTCAAGGACATAGAGTCTTAATAAATCTTCAAGAGTTTAAATAGTCTTTTTTCGATCGCCTCGTCCGGTTTGAGGATGATATGTAGAACTAAATCAGAACTGCGCCCATAGCTTTTTGCAAACTAACCCAAAATCTTGAAGTAAATCTTAGGTCTCGATCAGAAACTATGGATACTAGCATACCATGCAATCTTACAATCTCATTTATGTACATACTAGCAAGACGTTCAAGTGTATAAGTTTCTCGTATCGGCAAGAAATGAGCAGACTTGGTCAATCTATCAACAATGACCAAAATTGCATCTATGCCTTGAGAAACCTTGGGAAGACCAGTAACGAAATCCATGGTAATATGCTCCCACTTCCATTCTGGAATTTCAAGGGGTTGCAATGGACCTTTTTGGCACTTGATGTTCCGCCTTGACTTGTTGACAAGTTAAACATCTTGAGATAAACTGCGCTATCTGTACGACCCCAACTTTTATGAAAAAAGATGAATTTTCTATAAGTATCATTTTTGAATATTATGGAGGGAAATTGATATAATGTTATAGTTGTGTGTAATATTTATAAATTTTGCAAAGTACGCAAGTTGTTATATAATATTCGATTGGTCGGAGAATATTCGTACGATGGCACAATCATTAGTGGACCCCACAACGGAATTATTGTCGAATTGAGAAAACGACAAAAATATTTTTTTATGAAAATAACGGCGGAAGTTTTATCGTTAACTGTTGAAACACCTGGTGTTAAAAGTACAGTGATACGCGTGGTTGCATAGTAGCACACGGTATTGATTATTGATGCTTACGTGAGAAGTCACTCAGTTTTGTTCAATTATTGCTACAATAATTGTTGCATAGTATCTCACGTTATTTGATTCAATTATTGTCGATATTTTATATATTATTAAATCAATAATTGAGATGACAAAGTTATTAATATTATTATCTGTAATTTTGATAATGTCTAGAAGTTCTGTCAATGAGAGGTTTGGTCACCTAATTACGCGCCAATATGGAGAAATCCTTATTGGAAAGGCCCCTCTTTTCTGGGAACGACTTGATTGTTAAATATTGCGAATTATAATGATAAATGTTGTTAAGAATATTGAGGTGATTTTTATGAAGTATTTGTTGTGTTTTTGGACCCCCCATTTACCTATTTTTTAAAATTATCGGTGAAAAATTATCATAGTTTTTGTTTATATTTATATATATATATATATATATATATATGTTAAAATTGACATTTACAGGAGGAAGCAATGTCTGTTCACGGGTGGGAAAGAATGGATGGCCAGGATGGGAGGTTGTGAGACCCCAAATTTTATGAATAAAGATTTAAATTTCTCGAATTTTTTTTTAAATATTATGGTGTGGATTTGATATAATGTTATAGTTGTGGGTAATATTTATAAATTTTATAAAGTACAAAAGTTGTTAAATAATATTCGATTGGTCGGGGAATATTCATTTTAACAGGGAATATTCGTACGACGGCACAATCATTGATGGACCCCACAACGAAATTATTGTCGGATTGAGAAAATGACAAAAATATTTTTTATGAAAATAATAAATGGAAGTTTTACCGTTAAAACCGTTGAACTACTACTCGGTAGTAAAAAAAAATACGATGTCTGGCGTGGTTAAGTAGTACACCAGATTGATTATTGATGCTTACGTGAGAAGTCACTCGGTTTTGTTCAATTATTACTACTGATAATTCTTTGCGATAGTATCTCACGTTATTTGATTAAATTATTGTCGATATTTTATATATTATTAAATCAATAATTGAGATGACAAAGTTATTAATATTATTATTTGCAATATTAACGATGTCTCAGAAGTTCATCAAGGAGAGGTTTGGTCACCTAATTAATGCGCCATGATAGGAGAAATCCTTATTGGAAAGCCTCCTCTTTCCACAGGAACGACACAGTCGATTAATATTATGAATTATAATAATGATGATAAATGTTGTTTAATATATTGAGGTGTCTTTTTATGAAGTCACGGAAGTTTATATATATATATATTATATAAATTTTGTTTTATTAGTATTATTAATGTAATAAAATAGAAAAACTTTTTATATAAAATAGAATACTTTTATAAAGTTATTTGTTTTATTAGACTATAAATAGAATATATTATCTTCTATTATGCGTAGTGTTTTTGCATAGTAAAATCTTTTATATAAAATAGAATACTTTTATAAAGTTATTTGTTTTATTAGACAATAATTAGAATATATTATATTCTATTATGCATAGTGTTTTGCATAGTAAAATCTTTTTATATAAAGCAGTAATACTTTTATAAAGTTATTTGTTTTATTGTATAATAATTAGAATATATATTATATTTTATTATGCATAGTGTTTGCATAGTGTACTGCATAGTATTTGCATAGTAAAATCTTTTATATAAATGTAATACTTTTATAAAGTTATTTGTTTTATTAGACTATAAATAGAATATATTATATTTTATTTAAAAGATTTTATTTTATTAGAATATTTTATTAATAATGCATATAGTAAATCAATATGTATCGTCCGTTTAAAAGTAAATCAATCTGACCGAGTTCATGAATTAGTTACTATTAGGTCCATTCTCCTATAAATAAGCTCATTCCTTCATTATTTCTTACGAATTCATTTGAAACTACAGAGAGAGAAACTATAGGAGAAAGAAGAAAAGTATTACTCGCTACTTCACTACTCCTATATCAGGTTCTTTCTAAGATAAGGGTATTATTTCTTTCAGATTCACGAAGAGAACTTCATTATTCCATTCCTTATTATTTTGTTGGAATAACTCAGATATGCAAAGTACCGCATACATGGTGAAATTCTTACATTATTCCATTCCTTATTATTCTGTTGGAATAACTCAGATATATGAAGTCATCGCATACACAAAGTGAAATTCTTCATTATTCTTATTATTTATCGAGAATATCCACTTTGTGCGTTCTGAATAACCTGGTTCCATTATTTATTATTGTGTTGGAACAACCTGTCTGTGCGGTCTATCGCATGCTTGGTGAAGTCTTCTGTTATTCCATTCCTTATTATTCTGTTGGAATAACCTGTATATGTGAAGTACCGCATACACAATGAAATTTTTCTGTTATTCTTATTATTCTGTCGGAATATCCTGTTTGTGCGTTTACGAATAACCTGGTTCCATTATTTATTATTTTGTTGGAATAACCTGTCTGTGCGGTCTATCGCATGCTTGGTGAAGTCTTTTGTTATTTCATTCTTTATTATTACATTTGGAATATCTTATGCGTGTGTTTCTGCACGATTGGTTCCATTATTTATTATTCTATTGGAATATCTCATTCGTGCATTTATGGATGACTCGGTTCCATTATTTATTATTCTGTTGGAATAACCTGTCTGTGCAGTCTATCGCATGCATGGTGAATTCTTCTGTTATTCCATTCTTTATTATTCTGTTGGAATAACCTGTCTATGTGGATTACCACATGCATGGTGAATGGCCCTTCGTATTCATTTCTTATGAAATTGTGAAAATGATCTGTCTATGTGGATTACCGCATGGCGGGTGAAAATCCATTTGCAGTTTTATATATTTTATTATACTCAATTGGTTAAAGCTTTGACTTCTATACTCCATGAAATTAGTGGAATATCCTCGATATTTGTGACTTCATCCAAAGATCTTTCATGGAAATATTCTTTCGAGCATTCACTCTACAAAGCGAAGATCGTGTTGACAATTTGGGACGTTATTCAATTCGGATAAATTAATTCTTGAACTTGTTTTATTGAATTCTTATATCATTGTCATCATCATCCTCACGCTTATATTATGTTGAAAGTCATACGTGGCTTGTTGTGCATAGATGGACTTGGTATGATTTTGATTAGGATTATTCGGTATAATCGTGATCGTAATGTTACAAATGATGTGGTAAAAGTCCTCATTGGCCCAGTAGTGCATTGATGGACAGGTTGTTGGCATGATCACGACCATTGATGAATACACGAATATCCTCGCCCAGAAAATGCATTGGATAACTTGTGGTTGTGATACTAATGAATATCCTTAGCCGTAGTGCACACTACACCAAAAATGGCCTGTAGTGAAGGACAAATCCTTCACTAGAGGCCCTATCTCTCTCACAAGTGATTTATTGCGAAGAAATATTTCCTTCACACGAGTGCTCGCATTAGACCTCCTCGCAATTGGGTATCCTTCGCTAAGTAGTAACTAAATGTTTTTTGTGAAGGATATATTGTGAATAACTTATTCCTTCACAAATTGTATTTAGTTATGGAATATTATTATTTAGTGAAAGATTGGTTTCTTTCACAAATAATATTTTAAGAAGGACTGTTTAAAATTAGTGAATAACTTTATTCCCTCACAAATAATATATTGTGAAGAATAAATTTATTTAATGAGAGAAAATTTTTCTTCACTAATTATAAATTGAGAATGTATCTTCAAATTAGTGAGGGAAATAATCCTTCATTGATGACTAACTAATTAACTAGAAAAGATTTAACGAGGAAAATAATCCTTCATTAAAATCCATTTCTCAAATAAAATCCTTCACAAATTATAAATTTGTAAAAAAAATTAATTGATAAATAATCAAAATTCATTGCAAATTATAATTAATTTTCAAATAATTGATTTCATATATTATTATTATTATTATTATTATTATTAAATGCTATAATAAATATTAAATTTAATATTTCAAGTTAATATAAATCATGTCATATATACTTGTTTCAAACTAATTGATAAACTGCATAAAGAGCCAAAAATTAAAACTAATACTCCATATATAAATAGATAATGCTCAAGTCACAATAAGTACAAAATTTGTTATTGTATCTTGATCTCCCAAGGATCATATTACTTACAATATTTAATAACTAACATAAGAAAACTAAAAAAATAACGAGCTAGAAGGAATGAAGTGTACATCATATTAGGTCCACTTCATCATCATTTTCTTCAAGGAAATCAAGGTTGGGCCTGTAAAGTTTCTCCTGCAAAAGAAACACCAAAATTCAATTCAACAAGGTAAGGAATAAGAAAAAATAAACCTGGTGAACTTAAATTAATAGATAGAGAGAGATTAATGAAGGACAAAGACAAAAATATAGTTATTAGTAAATACCTCAAGTGAACCATAGTTGGTAAATGTTTGAAGGAAGTTGGTAAACCTCTTCTCTACTAATTTAGTTATATATTCAGTAATATCTATACTAATGGACGGTTGTGGTGTACTATCATTGGTAGAAGCATCATCCATAGACTTTATACCCAATCGATGGAGGACAATATTGTCAATCATATTCTCCAATTCCTTAGGATCAGTAGATTATTGCGGTGAAGAATAACCTATACACGGCGGCACTATAGGAGGAGTACCGAGCACGTCTCGTGCGCGATATCTTGGAAAACCAAGTATCTTATTTTTTTAATCCCACCAGTTTTCTCAATCCAAATAGCGAAGTCATCTACCTCTGGTGTACCATCCTGTACATGACCGCCAACCTCAGTACTATATCCTGACTAAAATACAAAATATGTACAAATTATTAGATCATGTGAAAAGCAAATTATTAGATCCAACAATGACAGGAAACCAACAGAACAACAAAGTCAAATCAATTTCAGTATCAGCATAGCAATTATTTACCAAGTTCAATTCAACAACAATAACCACTGATCTAATAGACAAACAACTAAATTAACTAATCAACTTAATAACATATAGCTAAACATCTATATTATAAAGCGGGTAATTATAAGTCATGTATAACTAATATACAGGTTCATGGATTTGTCGTTCTTAGTCATACAAAATAACTTAAATTCATCATCCAGAAACGTAATGAATACAAAATAAAAGATTGTAAAGCATAAACACGCCCACCCTTGTAAACTGTGATTTCAACTTTCTTGAAAAATTAGAGCTTCCAAAACTACTTTTCTGATTAAAAATTGTTGTGCTAGTTTCTTATGCCATAGCAGTTTTGTAATATTTCAAGTAATTGTTTACTTTGTGTGTAAGCTATATATAGTTCTTGGATCATTAGCAATCAGCCTGTTTATAAGATTTGTGTGGATGTGATGTTAAGAATGTTGAATAAGACAATTAGACAACACTTGAGCAGCTCGCTCTACCTTCTCCTTGAAATGCAATGCTTGATAAATCTATGTACCTAGTACTAGTAGTATATATGAATGTTTGGCTGCAATTATTATAATACTATAAGGATATGCATTGTAGTCACTGGTCAGTCATGTACCCATCCAGTAGCTCAAAACATGTTTCCCACCCAGTAGCTCAAAACATATACTATAATGCTATGCTATGCATTGTAGTCACTGGAAATTATTAAAACATGTTTGAAGTTACTACTGTGCAGTGTGATAAGTAAACAAGAAAAAGTAAATTCTAGTATTCTAGTATTAAGTATAATTTCAGTCATGGTAATAGATTAGAAGCTGATTCTAATTGGGTTTTACTTCAAAGAAGCGAGGGCATCGTGCACCTAGGCCCTTAAAGTGCGTGCCTCACTGAAGCTGCTAGGACTTAAGTAAGGCGAGGCGTCAACCTTGTACCTAGATGGGCCTCAAGCCTAGGTAATCTTATAATCTATATTATTGATTTGAATGAAAAACAAAATCATGTAATCTTATAATCTATATCAGAAGCTAATAAAAAAAGGACTTACTGCAATCTCCTTAGCATGTGAGTTTATATAAACTCCATTACCCTGTTCCTTCTTGTGGGTCCTATCCCATACTTCTATCAAAGTTGGAGCTCTTTTATTAGCCATTGTCAAATCCATCATGTGCTTGGAAAATGGTGCAGAACCACCAGTGTGATCTACTGTCAATTTTGCTCGATTCTTTTTAGACGCTGCACTCCTTGATTTCATAATTCTTTCAGTATAACTATGACACCACATAGATTAAACCCATACCAATCGAAGTGACTAAGGTCGTTGATTCTCTACTCAGAACTTATCCCTGAAGTGATATTTTGCATATCAATATTTATTTACACATAACGTGTTATGATACCAATGTCCAATGTGAGTTTTCATATGAGGCAGATCCATCAATGTGGTGTAGACCCTGAGATATTTTTGGAGGGGAGAAGTTTTATGACATGGTGGAACATATACAAGGGAAGGAAAGGAAGCGAGTACAATTCCCCTTTGGCTAATTATATGATGAACAAAAGTTATCAAAGTTACTCATAATTATATGCTTAGCATAGTAAAAGTTCATGTAAGGCAAGAAGTAATGGCATCTGTTTTCAGTTTTGAACATTGTGCAGTAATAAATCTGATGAGGAAATAATATCCAGTACTAGCTGAGTTTTTCCATGGAGCAGAGTATTTGTAGAGAATCATTGTATAGAAGAAAAAATAATTATAATTACGAGTGTATAGTAGTATTCAATTGTTATAACAGTTTAATTAATTCCTGTTATATTGTTTGTTTGTTTGTTTAGCCCTCTCTATCAAGGCAGGCAGACAGGCAGGCAGGCCAGCCAGAACTAAACTAATGAGGTGTTTAGCTTTGATTCTTCACATTTCGCAGCTCTTATATATATACTAGTAGTAAGTTGCATCTTAATTAATTGCCTACGCAGGCAGGGCAGGTGGCTCAGTGATTGTGAGAATTACTAGTTTTTAACGTGTCCAGGATAGGATTAGTTTCACTTGCTGCATGTTCATTTTTGGATTATCCCTTTTAATCAAATAAACACAAGTCAAGTGTCTTTAACTATTACTACTACATTTCAATGTTATGGAAAAGTTCATTAACATTGATAGAATCAATCAAGGTGATTACTGATAACCGATAGATATGTTGATAAGATCACCCTTGTTGTGTGTGTCTCCCTCTACACTGCTCACCTTTTTGTAAATGGTGACAAGTTTATCCCTCAATTATCAAATAATGAGCAAATAGAGGTTCTAGAAACTACAAAAACTTCCAATGTCAACCAGTTCATTATAATGACTTTGCTTCCCTTTTCCTTAATACCAATGATGATGTTATCCAGTTACTAGCAGTCCAGTTAACACTAACAGTTACTAGCAGTCCAGTTAACACTAACAGTTACAGTTAACACTAACAGTTAACACTAACAGTTACAGTACAATTCACATAATATATCACATAATATATTTTTCTGGTTTAGGTTGATTTTTAAAATCATAAGCATTTCTTGACGATGTTTTCTTGATAAAATAATCACCAAATTAGAAAGGAAAAATAAAAACTTGTACTTACAGAAAACTCCTCCCAACAACCTTCAAAAACATCTTCAGGCACTTGTTTCCAAAGTACCCAAGGCTCATTTATATGGCTTTTCAAAATAGGCCCACACTTATTTCGAGCCTTCTCAGTAATGAAGCTGTAAAAGCAAAATGAACATTAGCACAATTAAACATTGTTAACATTAATAATGTGTGTTTGAGCTAATTAATATTCTTAAAAGAAATACCTATTATCGCTAATCAAACATAGTGGTCGTAACTCCGGATCATTCTCAGCCTGAATCCCACGGGTTACACCTCTTAAACGATGAGGTTTAGCAACAGCAACGGTACGAGTAACAATATTATCAGGTGCATACTCGGACTGCATCTCATGTGCTACATCTCTTGAACTATGGGGCTCTATAACAGGTACCTCAAGAGGAATCACATGATGATGATGATGATGGTGGGGGGGAGGGGGAGGGGGAGGGGGAGGGAGAGGGGGACTGACATGATCTACATGAACATCTACTTGAGAAGCTGAATGAGAAATCAACTTGTCACGACCATATACTTTGCCAAAACTGCTGGCACCTCGACGACCTATATTGGGTCTGTGAATCATCGAGTATAGTTTCCTGCAATAATATGATATAAGAGTTAAAAAAAGTTAAATTAAAATAGGGGCTGCCAGTCAAAGCTAAATTAGAATATTAAGCTGCCGATCAAGAAGACATTAAAGGATGTATATTACCCTGGTCGGATGACTAACGACGTCTTTGAAATGGACCTTTTTTCCATGGAACCTGTTAATACCTCTAAAGTTATAGATAATGGTAAATCAGAAATCTAGAGTCTTAGACAGACACCTAATGTTAACATTGTGCTTTATTATAAGCCGGGGTGTATCCAGGAATTTTGTTTACTATGGCACAAGGGTACAAGAAAAAAAAAACTATTAACACATCCGTAACTGTTTGATACTAGACACATTCGAGTTCGACTTGTAAGATAGGTCCACACTTGAGTTCATTTTAAAGCATGGGGACCATAGCCAATGAGCGCCCAAAGAGTATATTAAAAACTATGTAAAGCAAAAGCTCTAACCATACCAATTTCGAATCCTCTTCATCACAGACCCACAAACCTTAGCGACACATGCTAAAATTCACTAACAACTTTTCACGATCGTAATTAATTTTTTCTTGACAAAAGAACGAAGAATATATTCATGTATCATACTGAATGAAATAACAACACTTAATAACAGAAAAAATCTAAGTTACCCGCCAACCTTCACAAACCAGCACAAAATATAAAGTGTTCCTTATAATAAACAAACATTATGCTACAATGATATAAAAATGCAAGCTACTCAGAAACAAAAAGGACAAAATTCTAACAACAAACAAATAACACTAATTTGTTGAACTACTAAAAATAACATAGGAAACTAGGGGAAAACAATTTAAGCCCTAGATTTAAAGTAGTTTAGTACCAGTCAAATTAAAATCTGTGACTTAAATTGGGTGAATCATCATAGCATAGTGTTTGTTTACAACTAATAAAATTAAATATAAATAGAACTATAATTCCAATTTCATTGTACAAAACCTCTAATTATGATTATTATGACCAACTGAAAACAAATAATTAAACTCAGAAGTTTTCGAAATAAATGAAATAAATTTCAAAGAGCAGAAAATAAGTGCGTACAAAAAATGGTAAGGATTCGAAAGCAATACCTACAAATATTGCCTTCTCATATCGTCTCTTACATAAAAAAATACACACATACATATATGTGTCTGTATATATGAATCATTACAGCAGCTAATGGAATAAGGATGAACAAAGTTGTTGGAAAAAATACCTTCGAACAAATTGATGGGTCTTTGGGTCTTCGAAGTTAGGGATTCTGTAATTGGGACAGAAGGTACAGATTTGAAGATGCAAAGATGAAGTTTGGGGTAAAATTTTGGGATTAATGACAATCCCTTTACTCATACCAAACATTATTCACACAATCAAATCTCGATCTCGCTAATTTTGGGTAAAATTTGGCGCTAATTTTTTATTTCTCCCGCCTAAACTATGGCTAAGGAAGAGAGGGGAAACCAAATTGATAGAAACCTAGTTAGCATCTATCGAAACTTTAATTTTGGCTGATTGAGCAAAATCCTTGATCGATCTGGCTAGCTTCCCTATCTCTGTTTCTCTGATTTTGGCTGATTTTGGCTAGTTTCGCCCTTCCTCTGTATCTCACGAGTCACGATTTGCTACTGTAAAGTTAAGTTAACGCACACACTATACTGGTATTGTAAAGTTAATTAGTTAAGTTTTTTTGATTTTTTTTATGGTTTGAACTAATTAAAAATAAAATAAAATAATCCAAAAGTCTTTCTTAAAGCCCTTCTAAATTGTTATTTAACTGAATATTAAATACAATATTAAAAAAAAATTACTTTAAATTAATCTCCAAAAGACTTTTTGGATTAATATTATATACTTAAAATAAAATTTAAAGTTTTTTGGATTATTTAATTTTATTTTATTTAACTTTTAACTTTATTTATGATCATAAAAATAAATTTTTATGGAGAAATTTTAAAATTTAACATAATATAAAGTTATTTACTTTATAGTTTATTAAAATAAATAGTTGATATTGTAAGTTACTTAAAAAATGTTATTAAAATTAAATTTACTATTGTAATAAATTAAAGGTATTTATATTCACCATAATTAATTATAAAAAATTATTTAAAATAAAATAGCGACCAATTTTATCTCTCGCAAAAAACTTCTGACCAATAATATATAGTGAGTAATAATTTCTTCATTAAATAGATTTTTTCCTCGCAAATTTTCATTATAAATTGGCTCCAAAGATCTTTCTATCGCCCCAATTTTGCTAGGAAAGAAATATAAATTGTGAAGGATATTTCTTTCGCTAATAACTGTATTGTCACTATACTTTTTTCCTTCACTGTTCCTTCGCTAAACAACTCCTCATGTGAAGGAATAAATTCCTTCACAAAATTTCCTTCGCTAGAGGCCATTTTTGGTGTAGTGGCAGGGATAATGTAGATTATTTATTAAGCTGAGTCCCAGCGATAAAAGTGATAAAAAACCTTTTAAATCATAAAAGATAGTAGATTTTATTCTCTACTTGACTCTTTTAATGGATTGCTTGTTCCGCTGTAGTTAAACTTGATGTTTGTTATATTGTATGAATTTAATACGGTTGAAGGCTAACGATAATTTATTCTGCATTATCTTAGTCATAATATTTTTTACTTGGCTAGTTGAGCTCACCCTTTCTTTCACTGTTCTCTTCAGGAAATGAGAATATAGCTGGGACGAGTCGGGGAATGGAGTGACGATCTAGATGATAGCATTAGTAGTCCTCACTATTCTGTTAAATAGTGTGACAATAAATGTAATGAGGACTCCTTTGAGTGTGGATATTGTCTAGATGACAATATTCTTATTAAAACTCTTAGCTATGTTTTGTCATATTGTTTTACACGACGTTTTTATAATTAAGTTGTATTTGTATTTTGTACCATGTATCTGGCGACTCAAGATGGGTGATGTATACCTATTTTGGGGGCGTCACAGTTGTATCAAAGCATAGGGATATGATCCCTGGCTGAGATGTGAGAATAAGGAGGGGAGAGACGGGGAATTCCTTCGCTAGTATGACCTACCTAAGTTTATTTGGCATTTAATTGGTCGGTCAGAGTATAGGGATAATATATTGCATGTCAATTAACCTTTGTTTTGTGGCAGTATTTGAAAATGGCATCCGAGAATGTTGAGAATAGCAATGGAGCACATGAGACCGTTGAGTCTCCACAGATCAATAACCAGGACAATGTGCATCAGGAAGGCAACAATCCACATGCAAACAACAACACTAACCAAATGATGAACGATGGAATGTTCAGAGGTTTTATGAAATTCATGCAACATCATGCGAGAGTGGCTCCTGTCCAAAATACAAGTGGAAACACTGACAACTCTCGGATGGTCACCGCTAAGCAATTCAAGGAGCTGGGACCACCGGAGTTTTTTGGAGAGCCAAAACCACTTAAGGCGGAGACGTGGATAAAGCATATCAACAAGATATTTGATTTCTTGGGATGCTCCAAGGAGCAAAAGGTTCCCTTTGCCACCTTCATGTTGTGTGCAGAGGCAGATTATTGGTGGGAATCTGTAAAGCGTACTCAACCTGCCGCACTGAAGATGTCTTGGGAGAAGTTCCAAGAATTATTCAACGACAAGTACTTTCCTGAAGGTATTCGTCACATGAAGGAGGTGGAGTTCATCAAGCTTGAGCAAAACAATATGACCGTGGTGCAGTACGAAGCTAAGTTTGCCGAGTTGTCTCGATTTGCGTCCCACTTAGTTGATAATGAGGAGAGAATGACGCGGATGTTTCTAAGAGGTTTGAAACCCGAGATACGTCAATATCTTATCTCTCATAAACTGTGTTTGTATTCAGATGTTGTTAATAGGGCTCAATTATTGGAGCGCGATAATGAGTCAAACCAACCAAAAGAGAGCAGCCGGCAAAATGATAATACTAGTGAGAGCAGTCATTGAAGCGGTGATAACAAGCGTGGAGGGAATCAACAGGCCAGAAATGGTAACCTCTTTTGTGGTAATCAGGGCCAAAACAATAAGAATGGACATTTCAAGAAGAGTAGATTCAACAATGATGGAAATACGTCAGCACCAACACCCGTTGTTAAGGAAGGAGAACGACCACTTATCATATGCTTCAAATGCGGAGGGGAGGGACACGTCCGTCCAAACTGTACGCAGCAATCCAAAGCATGTTTTAATTGCGGAAGAGAAGGTCACCTATCTCGATTTTGTCGTATGGTGAAGTCAAGTCCAGTTGGGATAGTGATGCCAAAGGATGTCCCAGACAAGCCAAAGCCGGTAGTTTAAGAGAGAGCATTTTTTTTCCGTGACGAGGAACCTGAATAAAATTATCACGGGTAAGTTAATCATAAATTCTTGTGAAGTCTATACCTTATTAGATACTGGTTCTACCCATTCTTTTATCTCTCTTGCTTGCGCTCAACGTTTAAATTTGACTCCTGAGAAATTCAACTTTGACTTATTTGTTGAAACTCCGTTAGGAGAAACCTTCGTTACCTCCACTATTTATAAGTCTTGTTTGATTCAAATCGACACTTTTACGTTACCTGTCGATCTTATCTCTGTAAAAATACTTGCCTTTGATGTAATTTTAGGAATCGATTGGTTAACTACTCATCATGCTTTTAGTAAGGTTGTTAGCTTTCATATTCCTAACCAACCTGTTATGCGAATTCAAGCAACCAAACTACTAAAGTCAATCATTGTCATATCAAGCCATAAGTAAAGAGCCCCGAGCCTTTCGCTGGTGACTTTCTTGTGTGGAATGCACCGAAGCCAGACTTTCCGTAGGGGACGTCGTGAATAACGGTGGCAAGTTGATAGGTATCAATGTGACGTGCTGTGACGCCCCCAAAATAGGTCCATTCCATCCAACCCATTCTGAGTCGCCAAATACATGGTACAGAAAAACAACTACAACTTTATTACAACAATTGTCGTGCAAAATACAACAACGCATATCTTTGTGAGTTTGGATACAAATATATACCAATCAGAAGACGTCACAATGACACCTTACATAAAGGTATAGTCAAAAAGCTGTTTTAGAAATTAGAATCTTTGGGAAGTGCTCAAGGAAACCTTCATACATGGGAGGCCATGCTTTTTAGGTTATGGTAGATATCATATGGCCACGTAATTATCCTTGGTTGACCTAATAGACCCCAAAGAAAAATGAGAAGATTACTATCATATTCTTCCCAATGGTGAGTCTTCTCTTGACATATCATTATCTCCACTGCCTCTAATTGGGTATTATACTCCAAACAAACACCAAGATTATATAGGTAGTGCTTGTAAATATACTCAGCAAGTGGATGAGCACAACCATGTCTTATGATAACACGAGTTTGTATGTCATTAGACATCTTGTATGATAGTGACAAAACACCCTTCCAAAGTTGGGTTCGCTTCACCCTATTTAATTCACCAAAATAACTATTAAATGATGTATAAAATACAACACACTAAAGTCCTCAATAAAATTATTTCCATACTCTTTAGGGAGAACCTCAACAACTATAGACCACCGTTCTATTCCTTGTTATCCCCGCTTAACCCTTGCCTACACTTTTATTTACGAAAGGAATTGTGAAACAAAAGGGTGAGCACAACTAGCTTCGATAAAGAATATTATGACTAAAGATAAATAAATTATCAATAGTCTTCATCAAGTAATGAATTAGAGATTTAGAACATATGGTAGATGATAAAACTTTTCAACCATAGTTGCAGCGGAACGAGCAATCCATTAAAAGAGTCAAATAGACTATAAAGTCTATTGTCTTCTCCACGTTAAAAGTCCACCAACAATATTTTATCCCTATAACATCAATCAACAGTTCATTTCCACAATCATATGAATAACTCATAATCATAATTGTGATTCTAAATTCGTCTTCTCATCCAGGACGAAGATAATTTTCATCACCTGTCTTTACCTGAAACATCAAATATCACGGTTATACAAAATCACAGTTCCTGTTCATAATCATACTAATAAATTCATCTTTACACCATGGCCAAAGATATTCATCAACAGTTCATCTTTACACTACAGGCTAAAGATATTCATCAACAGGTCATCTTTGCATTACGAGCCAAAGATATTCATCAATAATTCATCTTTGCACTACAAAATTAAAGATATTCAACAACAGTCATCATCTTCAGCATTACGAGCAAAAGATATTCATCAATAATTCATCTTTGCACAACAGGCTAAGATATTCATCAACAAGTCATCTTTGCACTACGAGCCAAAGATATTCATACATCAAAGAAATACATAATCATTTCAGAAGTTATATAACAATAATTATAACCATGTTGATCAATTCACCTTTGCACTTAAGCTAAAAATATTCAATTGTAAATTCAATGGTCATGATCATACAAACCAACAATTCAACTTTTGCACTCATTGGCCAAAGAGAACCTATGGTCACGATCATACCAATAATCTACTCATCTTTACACTTAAGTCAAAGAGAAATATCATCATTAGGGTTATAAGAATGTTATATAAAACAATATAATCAAAACATGGTTTTAATTTCAAGAGTAAGATTCATAAATCAACGATAATTTGGTCGGAGAAGAAACCAATTTATCGTGAATAGTACCGTATTCATACATAGTACGTGATATCATGCGCATAAGTAACCTCTATAATTTAAAAGATAAAGTTTCATAATAAAATTCATATCCATATTTATAACACCTTAATCCAAATGTTATAAATCACTTAGAAATCTCATAATCTAATATTATTAATATTATAATAATATTTTAATCATTTCTTAAACTTATAAATAATTTAATCCAATTATTTACACTTTAATAATTAATGCATTTAATCATCTAAAATGCCAAACTCATAAGATTTCATCATCATTAACCAAAACCCTCATCAAAAATGCAGATATACCTCATATATATGATTCTCAAGCCAATAAATCATATTTTCCAATTTTCTTACTTCACATAACATATTTAATTCATTTACTCATAACTAGAATATTTTCATGAAAATACCAAATCAGTTCCAAAAATATTTTTTTCTGGGATTTAGCATAACATAGTCCCATATTGAACATATATTTTTCTCAAAATTTTAAAAATTCATTTACTATTTTTCATATGGCCAAAACCACCGAATATTTAAACATTTATCATAAATTATACTTTTATCCAAAAATTCTGAAATTTACACGGTATACTGATATTATATAGATGTACTCCCAATAAAAATTTCATCAATTTTGGAGTTAATCACAAGGAGTTATAAATAGTTACTTTTAAAATAGTCTTTTCTCATAAAATCCATAACTCCTAATCTATACATCCAAAATCGCCATTTTGGACACACTCTAAAACTCATCAAAATATCATTTCAAATTTTTCCAGAATTTTTGAAGGTTCAGAAAAATTTTGAAACTAAAAACATAATAACCCTTAAAATCCCACTTACTATCCCTTACCTCAAAAAAAGAAGATTAGAATGTTTGATATATACCGAAGCTAACTTGCACCCGTATAGCAATACTCAAAGTATACTCAAAATACTCACAAGAATATGCTCGATAATATAGAGAGAGAAAACTTCAGTTTCTGGTGTGATTTTCAATTCTAACCTAAGCACCCTATTTATAGGAAATTGTTTAGAACACCAAAGCAGAAAATTGAATATATTAATAATATTATTATCAAATTTCAAGCCCACCTCTAGACATTTGAAATCAGCTGATTTTGCACATGTTTAATGAGGCCACAAAATATAAAAAACATTTTTATTAATAAAAATAAATAAAACTTCCAAAAATCAATTATTTCGGAACTTCAGAACTTCAATAATTCATAATAAATAGCCCTTTTATCGGAAAATTGAATCTCTCGAGTTTTTATAGGAAATTCAATTCTCTACAACTTTTCGAAGGAAGTTTTTCAAATTCCAAACAAAAATTGACCGAAATCCACAAACGGACGATTTTACTGTGCTATAATCAAATTTCAAATCAAGAAATGGGGTCCACAGACACATAAAACATGTTTTAAATATTTTGGTAACAAAATACTTCTCCTCCACATATACTCATATATCCCATATTCATCGTAAAAATATCATCATTAATATATTATTAAAATAATATATTTAAATGAATTATTTTATCGAAAAAAGATAAAATATTAATTTTCAACAATTGTCACTTTAAAAATTTTCTCCATCTATATCCACATAAAATAAATATTTTCTCATCATAAAAATCAATAATTTATTATTCACAAATAATATTACATAATCACAATATTGACAATGTGCGGCCTCAGAAAGAGGGGCTTTCAATAAGAAATTTCTCACTTCTTGGCGCGCGCAATTAGGTGACCAAACCTCTCCTTAGACAGAACTTTCTAGACATTGCCAATAATGTTATTCAATAATATTATTCAGATAATATGAATTATTTCTCCGATAATGGAAAATACTGTGCCGTGATAATTATTGAAACAACAATAATATAAAATATCAACGTAGCAATTATTGAATCAATAAAATAAAATATTGAACAGTAATTACTGTAACAATTATTGAGTAATGCCTTCTTACGAAAAATAAAATAAAATTATCATGCTTCGTGAATAGTACTCGTGAATAGTAACTCGTGAATAGTAACTCATGAATAGTAACTCGTGAATAGTAACTCATGAATAGTAACTCATGAATAGTAATTATAAAAAATTGAATACTTTTATTTCATAAAATTCGGGGTCTTACACGTGCTATCCAAGTCTTGGATGAGGGTCACAGTTTTGAATGATATTTCTTTAGTTAATAAATTTCCTAACGTATTCTTGAAGACTTCTTGGCCTACCCCCGTAGCGTGAAATCGAATTTTGTACTGACCCCAGTATAAAACCCATTTCTTCAACCCTTAAATATTTCTTCAACCAAAACGAACGTGTCATGCGCTAAGGACGTTGGCTCGAGCTGTTGAAGATTACGACCATACCATTCAATATCATCCTGGAAAAGCAAACGTGGTAGCTGACGCATTGAGTAGAAGATTATATGCAAGTATGAGTGCAATATTGTCAACGCAAAGGCCCATTTTGTGTGACTTGCAAAGGATGGAGATAGAGTTAAAGACTCCAGGGACCCATGTAATGATGGCGAATATACGAGTAGAACCGACTTTAATTGATAAAGTTAAAGCCGCTCAAATTACACACCTGGAGTTGATGAATAAGAAGAAGAAGGTTTAAGAAGGCGTTATTCTAAAAGCAAGAGTCGATGAATAGAGGAAATCTCAACCCTCGATTTAATTGGCCCATTTGAAATTCTCGATCGAGTGGGAACTGTGGCCTATAGACTCGTTTTACCGCCAAGTATGTCGCGTGTTCATAACATTTTTTACGTATCGATGTTACGTAAATATGTGGACGACCCGAACCACATTATTAAATTAGAACTAGACAATATAGCAGAAGATTTAATGTATGAGGAGATACGTGTTAAAATATTGGATAAGAAGGATCGTATTCAACACTCAAGGGTTATACCTCAAGAGTTAGAATCTAAAATGAAGTCAAGGTATCCTCATCTCTTCGGCATACCAGGTACGTATGTAAATTTCAAGGGCAAAATTTCATAAGGAGGGGAGATTGTGAGACCCCAAATTTTATGAATAAAGATTTAAATTTCTTAATTTTTTTTTTAAATATTATGGTGTGGGTTTGATATAATGTTATAGTTATGGGTAATATTTATAAATTTTACAAAGTACGCAAGTTGTTAAATAATATTCGATTGGTCGGGGAATATTCGTTTTAACAGGGAATATTCGTACGACGACACAATCATTGGTGGACCCCATAACGAAATTATTGTCGGATTGAGAAAATGACAAAAATATTTTTTATGAAAATAATAGCGGAAGTTTTACCTTTAAAACTGTTGAACTACTCGGTAGTAAAAGTACAATAATACGCGTGGTTGCATAGTAGCACACGGTATTGATTATTGATGCTTACGTGAGAAGTCACTCAGTTTTGTTCAATTATTCTTTGTAGTAATTACGATAAGTATCTCACGTTATTTGATTCAATTATTGTCGATATTTTATATATTATTAAATCAATAATTGAGAGGACATAGTTATTAATATTATTATTTGTAATATTAACGATGTCTAGAAGTTCTGTCAAGGAGAGGTTTGGTCACCTAATTGCGCGTCAATAGGGAGAAATCCTTATTGGAAAGTCTCCTCTTTCCTGGGAATGACCTGGTCAATTAATATTATGAATTATAATAATGATGATAAATGTTGTTAAATATATTGAGGTGTCTTTTTATGAAGTCACAGAAGTTTATATATATATATTATATATATATATAAATTTTGTTTTATTAGTATTATTAATGTAATAAAATAGAAAAGCTTTTATATAAAAGAGAATACTTTTATAAAGTTATTTATTTTATTAAACTATAAATAGAATATATTATATTCTATTATGCATAGTGTTTTTTGATAGTAAAATCTTTTTATATAAAACAAAATACTTTTATAAAGTTATTTGTTTTATTAGACAATAATTAGAATATATTATATTCTATTATGCATAGTATTTTGTATAGTAAAATCTTTTTATATAAAACAAAATACTTTTATAAAGTTATTTGTTTTATTAGATAATAATTAGAATATATTATATTTTATTATGCATAGTGTTTGCATAGTGCCTGCATAGTGTTTGCATAGTAAATTTTTTTAATATAAAATAGAATATTTTTATAAAGTTATTTATTTTATTATACTATAAATAGAATATATTATATTTTATTTAAAAGATTTTGTTTTATTAGAATATTTTATTAATACTGCATAGTAAATCAATATGGACCGTCCGTTTAAAAATAAATCAATCTAAACCGTTAATGAATTAGTTACTATTCAGTCCATTCTCCTATAAATAGAAGCTCATTCCTTCATTATTTCTTACGAATTCACTGAAACTCTAGAGAGAGAAACTATATAGAGAAAGAAGAAAAGTATTCTACTACTTCACTACTCCTATATCTAGTTCCTTCTAAGGTAAGTGGTATTATTTCTTTCGTATTCATGAAGAGAACTTCTGTTATTCCATTCCTTATTATTCTGTTGGAATAACCTGAATATGCAAAGTACCGCATACATGGTGAAATTCTTCTGTTATTTCATTCCTTATTATTCTGTTGGAATAACCTGTATATGCGAAGTACCGCATTTATGGTGAAATTCTTTTGTTATTCTTATTATTCGCTTCCGGAATATCACATGCGTGCGCTTTTACGCATAACCCGCTTTCATTATTTATTATTACATTGGAGTAACTTCGTCGCATGTGGTTATCGCATGTACTGGCGTAAATCTTTTGTTATTTCATTCTTTATTATTATTCGTTGGAATATATCTGTCGTGCGTTTACGCATTGACTCGGTTCCATTATTTATTATTCTATCGAATATCCCGCTCATGCGTGCTTTTACGCATGACCTGGTTCCATTATTTATTATTCTTTTGGAATAACCTGTCTGTGTGGTCTATCGCATGCATGGTGAATTCTTCTATTATTCCATTCTTTATTATTCTGTTGGAATAACCTGTCTATGTGGATTACCCCATGCATGTTGAATGACCCTTCGTATTCATTTCTTATTAAATTATGAAAATGATCTGTCTACGTGGATTACCGCATGGCGGGCAAAAATCCATTTGCAGTCTCATATATTCTGTTATACTCAGTTGGTTAAAGCTTTGACTTCTATACTCCATGAAATTAGTGGAATATCCTTGATATTTGCGCTTCATCTAGTATCTTTTTTTTTGGAAATAATCTTCTGAGCATTCTTGAATTTTACTCTACAAAGTAGTATCATGTTGACAATTTGGACATTATTGAGTTCAGGATAAATTAATTCTTGAACTTGTTTTATTGAATTCTTATATCATTGTCATCATCCTCATGCTTATATTATGTTGAAATTCATCTGCGGCTTGTTGTGCATAGATGGACTTGGTATGATTATGATCAGGGATTATTCGGTATAATCATGATCGTAATGTTACAAATGATGTGGTTAAAGTCCTCATTGGCCCGTAGTGCATTGATGACAGTTGTTGGCATGATCATGACCATTGATGAATACACGAATATCCTTGGCCCGTAGTGCATGGATAATTTGTGGTTGTGATACTAATGAATATCCTTGGCCGTAGTGTAGGGATGATGTGGATTATTTATTGTCGAGTCCCAACGATAAAAGTGATGAAAACCTTTTAAATCATAAAAGATAATAGATTTTATTCTCTACTGACTCTTTTAATGGATTGCTTTGTTCGCGAAGAGTTAAACTTGATGTTTGTTATATCAGTATCGGTTTAATATCTTGTTGAAGGCAAACGATAATTTATTCTCGCATTATCTTAGTCATAATATTTTTACCGGGCTAGTTGAGCTCATCCTTTCTTTCCGTTTCTATTTAGGAAATGAGAATATATTTGGGACGAGTGGGAACGGAGTGACGGTCCAGATGATAGCATTAGTAGTCCTCACTATTCTGCTAAATACTGTGACAATAAATGTAATGAGGACTCTTTTGAGTGTGGATATTGTCTAGATGACAATATTCTTATTAAAACTCTCAGCTACATTTTGTCGTATTTTTTTACACGACGTTTGTATAATTAAGTTATATTTGTATTTTGTACCATGTATTTGGCGACTCAAGATGGGTGATGTATACCTATTTTGGGGGCATCACAGAGGGTGTATTATTATTATTATTATTATTATTATTATTATAAGTTTTTTTTATGAAAAATAGAATATATTATATTTTATTATGCATAGTATTTGCATAGTGTCTGCATAGTGACTGTATAGTAACCTTAAAAATTTTCAGACGATTATTTTCGGCGCCCGTGAACATTGACACTGTGCGTCCGTGATTTTTATTCAAATAGTATCCTTTCCATTCTCCTATAAATAGGATGCTTAATTAGAAAAGAAAATCACACCAGAATAAGAGAAATCTTCTTCTATAATATTGAGCGTATTTCTTTCAAAATTTTAGAAAGCTTTGAGCGTAGAAAATAGTGAAAGTTTTCTTCAAGAATATCCCCGTTATAATAGTTGGAATACTCTTCTTTTCAAGGTAAGGGATGTTATTTTTGTTCAATATTCGCTTGAAATAATATTTTCTTCTATACTCTGTAGTATGTAAGTAATATTATTTCATTTCAGATTTCAAATTCAATACTCGTTTTGTTAAAGTTTTTGCTTTTATACTCCATGAAATTAGTAGAATATCCTTGATATTTGCGCTTCATCCAGTCTCCTTTCATGGAAATATTACTATTCACGGGTTACTATTCCCGAATTACTATTCATGGGGTACTATTCACTCGAGTACTATTCATCTGGGGTACTATTCATGATAAAAATTGATTCATTTTTGGTCCAAATTATTTTTGGTACAATATTATTCTTGAATTTTACTCCACAAAGCAGTATAATGTTGACAATTTGGACGTTATTGAATTCTGGATAAATTAAATTATAAATCTTTAAAATTTATTCTTGAACTTGTTTTATTGAATTCTTATATCATTGTCATCATCCTCATGCTTATATTATGTTGAAAGTCATCTGTGTATTCAGTAGTGCATAGATGGACTTAAGATGATGATTATGACGAGTGGATTATTCAAAGATAATCATGATCGTAATGTTACAAATGATGTGATAAAAGTCCTCATTAGACTATAGTGCATTGATGGATAGTTGTTGGCATGATCATGACCATTGATGAAAACACGAATATCCTTGGCCGTAGTGCATGGATAATTTATGGTCGTGATACTAATGAATATCCTTGGTCAGAAGTCTTGTGGATGATGTGGATTATTTATTGTTTAGTCTCAAATGATAAAAGCGATGAAAACCTTTTAAATCATAAAAGATAGTAGATTTTATTCTCTACTTGACTCTTCTAATGGATTGCTTGTTCCAATCGCTAGATTAAACTTGATGTTTGTTATATTTTATCGGTTTAACATCGTGAAGGCTAACGATAATTTATTTCGCATTATCTTAGTCATAATATTTCTTCGGGCTAGTTGAGCTCACCCTTTTGCTTTCATTGTTCTCTTCAGTGAAATGAGAACGTAGCGAGGACTAGTCGGGAAGGAGAGTGATGGTCCAGATGTTTGCATTAGTAGTCCTCACTATTCTATGAAATGGTGTGATAATAAATGTATTGAGGACTCCCTTTGAGTTTGAATAACATCTAGAAGATAATATTCAGTATTAAAACCCTCGGTTTATGTTTTGTCGTATTTTACACGGCACGATTTGTATTATTAAGTTGTATTTGAATTTTGTACCATGTATTTTGGCGACTCAAGATGGGTGATGTATATACCTATTTGGGTAGTCACACTATCTCTCTTCATATTGCTCCACCAAATGTATGTAGAAGATCACGATACATTTTGGTACTCCTGAGATGGATTGTAAAGCGGTGTGTTGTGCGCGCTCCATCATGATTTTATACTTCAAGTCGTAATCGTTAGAGCATTAAAAGTCCGGAGTTGACTCAAGTATTCCTTCTTCGTCGATTCTTCGCTTCGAATAGCACCTTCTTGCACTTTTTCCTCATACACATTAGCTCCGTGTCCGTAGCTTGGCGCAAAACTTTTAACTTTATCGATTAAAGTTGGTTCTACTCGTATATTCGCCATCATCACATGGGTTCCTGGAGTTTTTAACTCTGTCTCCATCCTTAGTAAGTCATACAAAATGGGCTCTGCGTTGACAATATCGCACTCGCACGCATATGATCTGATCTTTCTATCAATGCGCTACCACTACGTTGGCTTTTCCAGGATGATATTGAATGGTATGATCGTAATCTTTCAACAACTCAAGCCATCGTCGTTGTCGCATGTTGAGTTCCTTTTGAGTGAAGAAATATTTGAGGCTTTTATAATCCGTATAGATCTCCACCTTTTCTCCATATAGATAATGCCTCCAAATCTTGAGCCCAAAAATGACAGCGGCCAACTCTAGATCATGAGTATGATAATTCCTCTCATATTCTTTGAGTTTTTGTGAGGCATAGGCTATGACTTTCCCATGTTGCATGAGAACGCATCCTAACCCTTTGCCTGAAGCATCATTATAAATGACATATCCCTCCGAGCCAGATGGTATTGTCAGAACATGTGCTGAAATGAGTCTCCTCTTGAGTTCTTGAAAAATCTTCTCACATTCCTTGCTCCAACCGAATTTTGTGTCTTTTCGAGTCAGTTGAGTTAATGGAGTAGCGATTCGAGAAAACCCTTCTACGAATCTCCGATAATAACCAATTTAAGCCGAGAAAGCTACGACTTTTGGCCATCGACTTTAGGTTGCTCCGACTTTGAATTGCTTCAATCTTTGCCGGGTCAATAGATATTCCATGATTTGATATCACGTGCCCAAGGAATGCAACTTCCTCAAGCCAGAACTCACATTTTTTCAACTTGGCATATAGCTTGTTTTCATGAAGCTTTTGGAGTATCAGCCTCAAGTGTTGCTCATGGTCTTCACGGGTTTTGGAGTATATGAGGATCTCATCAATAAAGACGACCATAAAGTGATCCAAATATTCCTTGAATACTCGGTTCATCATGTCCATGAAGGTAGCAAGAGCATTAGTCAATCCAAAAAACATGACTAAGAATTCATAATACCTGTACTGAGTTCTGAAAGTAGTCTTTGGAATGTCATCAGTTTTAATCTTCAATTGATGATATCTAGAATGAAGATCCATCTTTAAAAAGAATTTGGCACCTTGCAACTGGTCAAACAGATCATCAATACGAGGTAACGGGTACCTATTTTTGATGGTGACATGATTCAACTCCCAATAATCAATATAAAGTCGCATACTTCCATATTTTTTCTTCACGGATAGAACAAGAGCACCCCAAGGAGACGTACTAGGACGAATGAAAACGATGTCTAACAATTCCTGTAGTTCAGTTTTTAACTCTTGAAGTTCAATAGGAGCCATTCAATATAGGGCTTTGGAAATGGGTTTTGTACCGGATTCAAGGTCGATACAAAATTCAATTTCACGTCTGGGGGTAGGCCATGAAGTTCTTCAAGGAATACGTCAGGAAATTTATTAACAATAGAAATATCATTCAAATATATCTTATTTTTATTTAAATCCGTGACATGGGCTAAGAAAGCTTGACATCCGTTTTTCAATAAACGAATAGCTTTATGGCTTGATATGACAGTGATTGACTTTAGTGGTTTGGTTGCTTGAATTCGCATAACAGATTGGTTAGGAATATAAAAGCTAACAACCTTATGAAAATAATTGATTTTAGCATGATGAGTAGTTAACCAATCAATCCTTAAAATCACATCAAATACAAGTATTTTCAAAGAGAGAAGATCGACAGGTAACGTGCGGTTACCGATTTGAATCAAACAAGACTTATAAATAGTGGATGTGATGAAGGTTTCTCCTAACGGAGTATCAACAGATAAATCAAAGTCTAATTTCTCCGGAGTTAAATTTAAACGTTGAGCGCAAGTAGGAGAAATAAAAGAATGGGTAGAACCAGTATCAAATAAAGTATAAATTTCGCTAGAGTTTATGATTAGCTTACCCGTGATCACCTCGTTCGGATTCCTCGCTTTTTGGGAGGTTACGGCAAACGCTCTCCCTTGAACTACCGGTTTTGCCTTGTCTGGGATACCCTTTGATGCCTCCGTCCCAGTTGGACTTGACTTTGGTGCACGACAAAATCGGGCTAGGTGGCCTTCTTTTCCACAATTGTAACATGCTTTGGACTGCATCACGCAGTTTGGACTGATATGTCCCTCCCCTACGCATTTGAAGCATACAATCGGTGGTGGTTCTCCTTCCTTGAAAACGGGTGCTGGTGCTGCTGTCTTTCCATCGTTGCTGAACATTCTCTTCTTGAAATTTCCACTCCTATTGTCTTGGCCATGATTACCACCGAAGTGGTTACCATTTCTGGCATGTTTATTCCCTCCACGTTTGTTGTCACCGCTTCGATGACTGCTACCACTAGTAGTATCGCTTTGCCAGCTACTATCTCTTGGTTGAACTGACTCATTATCACGCTCTAATAACTGAGCCCTATTTACAACATCTGAATACAAACATAGTTTGTGAGAAATTAGGTATTGACGTATCTCAGGTTTCAAATCTCTTAGAAACATCCGCGTCATTCTCTCCTCATTATCAACCAAGTGGGAATATAAACCGGATAACTTCGGCAAACTTAGCTTCGTACTGTGACACGGTCATATTGTTTTGCTCCAGCTTGATAAACTCTACCTCCTTCATGCGACGGATACTTTCGGGAAAGTACTTGTCGTTGAACAGTTCTTGGAACTTCTCCCAAGACATCTTCAGTGCGGCAGGTTGAGTACGCTTTACGGATTCCCACCAGTAATCTGCCTCTGCTCGCAACATGAAGGTGGCAAAGGGAACCTTTTGCTCCTCGGAGCATCCCAAGACATCAAATATCTTGGTGATCTAATTTATCCACGTCTCCGCCTTAAGTGGTTTTGGCTCTCCAAAAAACTTCGGTGGTCCCAGCTCCTTGAACTGTTTAGCGGTGACCGTTCGAGAGTTGCCAGTGTTTCCACCTTCATTTTGAACAGGAGCCGCTCTCGCTTGATGTTGCATGAATTGTATAAAGCCTCTGAACATTCCATCGTTCACCAGTTCATTGGTGTTATTATTTACCTGAGGATTATTGTCTTCCTGTTGCACATTATCCTGGGTATTGATCGTTGGTGACTCAATGGTCTCATGTGCTTAATTGCTTATCTCAACATTTTTGGATGCCATTTTCAAATACTGCCACAAAACAAAGGTTAATTGACATGTCACATATTATCCCTATACTCTGACCGACCAATTAAATACCAAATAAACTTAGGTAGGTCATACTAGCAAAGGAATTCGCCGTCTCTCCCCTCCTAGTTCTTGTCTCACATCTCAGCCAGAGATCATATCCCTAAGCTTTAATACCAACCGTGAGGCCCCCAAAATAGGTATACATCACCCATCTTGGGTCGCCAAATATATGGTACTGAATATAAATACAAACTTAATTATACAATATGAACTGTGAGTTTTAATATAAATATTGTCTTCTAGACAGTATTCAAACTCAAAATATTTCCTCATTATCACACTATTTCACAGGATAGTGAGGACTACAAATGCTATCATCTAGACCGTTAGTCCGTTCCCCGACTAGTCCCAGTTATATTCTCATTTCCTGAAGAGAACAATGAACAACTAGCCCATTAAGAAATATTATGACTAAGATAATGCAGAATAAATTATCATTAGCCTTCAACAGTGTTAAACTGATAAAATATAATAAACATCAAGTTTAACTGCAGCGGAACAAGCAATCCATTAGAAGAGTCAAGTAGAGCATGATATCTACTATCTTCAATGATTTAAAAAAAATTTCATCAACTTTATTGCTGAGACTCAACTTAATAAATAAACCACATCATCGAATCATCCCTGCACCACGGCCAAGGATATTCATGTAATCATCAATGGTCATGATAATAAATCAATAGTTGTGAAGTAATTTGAACCGATAATAATAACATAACAACCCTCTTTCAAAATTTTGAAACTACGTACTGACTATAAATAGGGTTAAGGGGACATACTATGAATATTATTTTTATTTTCGAAAAGGTTAAACAGAACTTCATCTGTAAACCATCATAATATCACTGACGCGGGGTGATCGGTAGGGTGTACCTCAGATTGATCAATACTACATAACAAGAACGATATTATCGTTCACTCTGGCTACCTTGGGCACATAAAATTTTTCCCATGAATGGGATGTTCATACCTGTCGGGGTTCCAAACCAAAGCAATTCAGTTGGATAATGGTAGGTTTTATCTTGTTCAACAATAATCTATAATTCAACATATATATATATATATATATATATATATATATATATATATACTGAGTAATTGACAAAGGTGTATCAACATGTGATTAAATGCAATGATTATCCAAGTGGGGACACTTGTATAACCATTTATAGAAATTAACGAACAAAATATATATCTGAATTACCATATACTTGTGACACCCCCAAATCCGGGTACTTGAAACCCGAACTCGGTGCTTCACGATACCATTTCTATAAGCTGAATAATACTAATAATAATAACAATAATATAAAATTCAAACTTAATTTACATATGCATCAAAGTTTACTCCCAGGTACGATACCTTTAAACATTCATTACATCATAGATAATAAGTATCATTAACTTAATAAACTATAACTATTACACAACATATTATAAATCTCATTCGAACAACTTTCCTTTCCCCTTGTTCTTACCTGAGGCTTCGGGTTGATCATACTTAACTGAAAACATTTAATTTAAGCAAGAGTGAGCATTTGAGTGCCCAACAAGTAATAAAAATTATAAATATTAGCTGAAAGGGTTAAATATTTTTTTTGTACTACCCTTCTACAACAAGTCAATAGTTGTGAAGTAATCTGAACCGATAATAATAACATAACAACTCTCTATCAAAATTTTGAAACTACGTATTGATTATAAATAGGGTTAAGGTGACATACTATGAACATTGTTTTCAATTTTTGAATAGGTTTAGCAGAACTTCATCCGTAGACCGTCATAACTTACGGGCACTGAGGGTGATCAGCCCGTTGTACCATGTATTGATCAATACTACATTGCAAGAATGATATTATCGTTCACTCTTTCCACCTTGGGTCTATAAAAAGTTTTCCCGTGTAAGGGATGTTCATACTTGTTAGGGTTCCAACCAAAGGTTTTATCTTGTTCAACAATAATCTATAATTCAACATATATATATATATATATATATATATATATATATATATATGGGTAATTGACAAAGGTGTATCAACATGTGATTAAATACCATGATTATCCAAGTGGGGACACTTGTATAACCATTTACAGAAATTAACGAACAAAATATATAACTGAATTACCATATACTAACATGTTGATAATTAATGAGCGTATATAATATAGGGTTAATAATTTGTACAGTAATAATATAATTCTGAAAGATTCTTACTCATGTTCATTGCATAAAGAAAATGCAAAGGTAGGATACTTGCCTGATGCGCTGCTTACAATTCGTAACTTAGATTTATCTTTTATGTAATCACCTATTAGTAATAAGATAATTTTACTGATTAGAATAACATATCACAACACATAATATCACGCTTATTGTAAATCAAAGACATAACCTAATCACCTTGTCACACATATCCCCGGTCGTATGAATCACAAACAATCATTAATATATAGTCAAAGTATCTAAGTCCTGATCAATTTTACGAAACATGTCTACTGCATCTACAAGCTTTTTTATCGGGTAAAAATTGAGTCTAAGACTCTATCCATTAGTTCAATAACTGTAATTATCAGTCATATTATTTTTAAATGACTTAAAATAATTTTTAAACACTTATAATAATTTATCATGAATTTTCAAATATCGTAATCATTATTAAATGATTTAAATATTAAACTATTCTATTATCATTAATATTTAAACTATTAATGAAACCATTGTCAAAATATTAAAGTTATTTATAATAACTCAAAAATATTTTAAAGTATTAATATTACCCTTAAATGATTTTTAAAACATTTGAAATCATTTTAAATAATTACCATTAATGTTTAAATATTAATGTACCATTTATCCAAATATTAAAAGTCATTATTTATAACTTAAAATATTTTTAATTCATGAATATCCTTTTTAAATGATTTTAAATTATTAAAACAATTTTAAAACTATTTATTTAATATAATTATTAAATAAATAAAATATCCTTAATATTACATTATTATAATTAATATAAAATTATTAATTAAATTAACCTTAATATTAAAAGTTATGTTTTATAACTCAAAATATCTTTAAACACTTTATTTTCATTTAAAATGAATTTTTAATATTAAAATTATCTTTAAACTAATTTATTTAATATAATTATTAAATAACTTTAATATCATTAATAATAATTAATTAATGAAATTTACCTTTAAATATTGAAAGTTAGATTTTATAACTTAAAATATTATTAAATACCTTATTAACATTTAAATAAAATCATTTTTAATTAAATTATTTAATGCATTTATTAAATAGATTAAATATCAATAATATTCAAATAAATACTAATATTTATGAAAATATTTCAAATTATTAAAAGTTAATTTTTTTATAACTTAAAATAATTTTTGTAATTTTTAGAATTTATTTACTATTTTTAATTGATTTTTAGAAATTAAATTAATTAAATTATAGCAAGTCTGTCGCTAAAGCCCTTTGGCGACAGTAAGTGTTGCCTTAGGTGTTCTTGAGAAACCCAGACATTCATAGTCAGTGTTCGAGTTAGCCTGTTTGACCGAATCTAATTCTTTGTCAATGTCGTTTCGGACGTCTTTAATGGCTAGATTTTGTAGTACTAATGTAATTCTTCATGATCCATCAAGAATCATTACTAAACAACATCACAATCTCTTGTTATAAAGCTTATAAATTCTTTTGTCGACGACGAGTTCTTCAAGTTTCGAGTGCCTTGTAAAATTAAGGTCATGGCCGGTCAACGGTTTTGTTGGCCTTAAATATATCAATATGTTCATGTTAAATTTGTTTTACACGTCGGGCTGTGAAGTATAACCAACAGAGAATATTATTCAAGCAACATACAAGTCTAAAGCTCAACAACAAGAAAGATATAAGTCATCAAACTCACTGTCAGAGCTGTTCTTCATTTCTGGGTTTGCCCAGAAATGAAGAATAGTTCGACTGTTCACTTTCGAGCTCCCACAACTTGAAATCCTTTTGATAGTTTTGTGATCTAAGAGTTCGAGATTGTAGACAACATGTAACATTATATATCTAATATATAAAACACATAAAACAGCAAAAGATCAAGTAGATCGAGAATGGGTTAAAGGTCACGTCGAATCATGTTCTTGATTTTCTGGAAATTCCAGAAAACCAAATCCGTGATCATCTTAGCTGGTTTGACCATTCATAGAGTTCCATATGTTGATGATTTCAAGGATTTAAAAGCATGAACATAAAGTTAACATAACATACTACAACTTAGACTCAATATTCATAACATAACATCAATGTACTGTCAGATCTAATGCTTAGAATATCTTGTCAGACGCTGCAAACTTCTTTCTGGGTTACCCAGATTTCCTCTGGTCATGCCCGGTCAACGGGTTTTGACTGATAATAACTTACAATCTACACATCAAATGACCCTGATTCCTCTTTTAGATTAAAGACCACCTACTAGACTACAATATCCAACACTTAAAACAAAAAAATCAAACACAGAAAGAGATCTATAAGGCCTGACATTCACTATCAGACATCAAAAGTAAAAATTTCCAAATTTTATAAATCTTCAAATATGAGCCTCTAGATGTTATGGATCTAACATCTAGCAACCCAGATCATCATTATATACTACATACTACATGTTTAACACAAAAAAACTAACATCTAACACCAAATCACATAATTTCTAAGTTAGGGTTTTTGAACCTTTTCTAAGCTTTGATTTTGATTCTGTTCTTCTGATCTGCTACTAGTAATCGTGGGACTTGCTTAGGGGACTGCTATGCCTTGTATTTTCAGAGGTTTGGGAGAGAGAAAAGTTGCATGAGAGTTAGATGGCCAAATAAGAAATTTTGGGTAGCTTTCTCTCTCTTAAATCTAGCAAATCATGTATGCAATGAATTTGTAATGGCTGATCATGTGCTGGTAATGCTATAGCTCCTAGGTAGGTCTAGGGTAGGGTGGCTGGCTGGATTTTACAAGGATTTGGCTAGCAAATAATTCAACTAATGGGATAAAAGGGCATTTTAGTAATTTTACTTATAACTTCAAGGGTATTCTTGTCCAAGGTGCTTAAATCTATGGTTTAATCACTAGATTTGAAGTCTCAAAATTTCCCAAATAATTTCTAGGTTTGAAAAATTAAAATAAAAGTGTAATAAAATATTAATTAAAACACATTAATTTAAAATTAGGGTTTTTTTAATAGAAAATTAGGGTTTTTAAATTAGGGTTCCTTAATATTATTAGGGTTCCCAAATTAACAAGTAAGGTTTCCTAATTAACAAGTAGGGTTTCCTAATTAACATTATAATTTACTAAAACAGTAATTACGGTTTCTAATTTCAACAAATTAGGGTTTTCAAATAATAATTAGGGTTTCTCCTAATTACAGAAATTATATAATACACAGTAAAATTCACATAACACAATTACTACATAGTCTTGAACTCACAACTGAGTTTAAAAATTAGGGTTTAATAACATGATATAAGGGTTGTGACATAATTTACCACAATTGACCAACATTAACAGTCTACACATTTACAGTACATATTTATAGCATTGAAAAATTAAAATATAATTAATATTATATTATTATTCTCATCTCTTGATCAAAATCCCAATTTAGGGTTTGGATCCCATATCTGATTTATCTTCCATATACAACATCAATAATTAAGCTAAAATAATTAACTTAAATATTACGAACAAATTCATATAATAAAATATTTATTCTTATAATTCTAAAAATTATTTCATATATTATTTCAATAATATAAAAATCATATTTCTTGGAAAATAATTAATAAAAACATTTACGCATAAAAATTAATTACAATAAGAATATAATTTGTAATGATCAATAATTATTTATAATTTTCATGTACTAAATATATTTGCATTTATCATACACATTACTTGACACATATTCTCATCATTAAAATAAATAATAAATAAAAAAAATTATATGCAAAAATTTTTGATTTATTTATATGAAAAATATCGGGTTATTACAATACTAACATGTTAATAATCAATGAGCGTATATAATATAGGATTAATAATCTGTACAGTAATAATATAATTCTGAAACATTCTTACTCATGTCCATTGCATAAAGGAAATGCAAAGGTAGGATACTTGCCTAATGCGCTGCTTACAATACGCAACTTAGTTTTATCTTTTATGTAATCACCTATCATTAATCAGATTATTCGTTCGATTAGAACAATATACTATAACACATAAGATCTTGTATTTCACAACAAAGACATAACCTAATCACATTGTCACACATATTCAACAGTCATTGGATCACAAACAAATATTAATACTGATACCAAAATATCTAAAGTCAGTAACAATTTTCGAACTCCATGCTTGTACCAACAAACTTTATCGGATAATTATCGAGTCTAAGACTCTATATCAAAGTTCTATATCCATTTAGACTAATTAAATAACTGTCATAACATTTTTAAATGACTTACAATAATTTTTAAATAATTATTATAATTTATCATAAATTTTTAAACACCTAATCATTATCAAATGATTTAAATATCAAACAATTCTATTATTATTAATATTAAACTATTAATAAAACCATTGCCAAAATATTAAAGTTATTTATAATAACTCAAAATACTTTTAAAACATTCACATTACCCTTAAATGATTTTTAAAACATTTAAGATCATTTTAAATAATTACCATTAATATTAAAATATTAATATACTATTTATCCAATATTAAAAGTCATTAATTATAACTTAAAATAGTTTTAATTTATTTACATCCTTTTAAATGATTTTTAAATCAATAAAACTATTTTTAAACTATTTATTTAATATAATTATTAAATAAATTTAATATCATTAATGTTAAATAAATATCATTAATATTAAATTATTAATGAAATTATCCTTTTAAATATTAAAAGTTATATTTATAACTTAAAATATTCTTAAATAACTTATTATTATTTAGAATGATTTTAATATAATAAAATCATTTTTAATCTATTTATTTAATTCATTTATTAAATAACAAAATTATCATTAATATTAATTAATTAATGAAATTCATCATAAAATATTAAAAGTCATTAAAATAACTTTAAATATTTTCTTATACCATAATATAATTTTAAATAATTTTTAAGTATTAAAATCATTTTTAAATAATTTATTTAATATAATTATTAAATAAATTAAATACCTTTAATATTCCAAAAATATATAATATTTGTGAAATATATCCAGAATAATTAAAATATAATTTTCGGACCTTAAAATAATTTATTATGTATTTTCAATAATTAAAAACTAATTTTCTATAATTATTTAATGAAAATATAATTTTTATAAATAAACCGTCGCTAAAGACCACCTATAGCGACAGAACCGTCGCTGTAGGTGTTCTTCGTGTTCTTCATGCAAACTCAGATCTTCATACACAGTTTCGAGGGACCATGTTTGACCGTTAATCATTCATTACTCAAGGTGTTTTTGGACTCGTTGTTGATCAGATCATGTAGTACAAATGCACCACTACAAGACCCAACAACAACCATAATCAAATCATGCATAACGAAAGTGATCTAAGGGCCTAAAGTAGCTGTCAAAGGTTGTTCTTCATTTCTGCCTAAACTGATCGTGTATTGTTTTTGTGATCTATAAGATGCAGTGTGTAACCAGTATGTAAATGAAGAGATCTAACACAAAATAGCAACAAAACATCAACAAATCTAGAAGATATAGCTCGGTCAACGCATGTCAGAGGCAATGTTCATAGGTTTTCTGGGTTACCCAGAAAACTGATTTTGTGCTTAACCCCACTAGTTTGACCGATCACTACATTAAATATATATGTTATATAACTGATCTAAAAGCTTTAAATTGTAGTACTCATACCAAGCTACCATTCTATTACAACAACATAACCCAAACACCAATACACTGACAGATCTAGTCGATCAAAAGCGTTGTCAGACCGATCTGGGCATAATCTGGGCTGCCCAGATTTCTTCCGGTCAATGCCGGTCAACGGTATTTGACCTTGATTATCTTGCAACCTGTTTAAGATATGAACTTGATTCTTGTTCCAGATCAAAGATCACATACCAGACTACACATAACAACTTAAAAACAACAAAAATCATAATCGAGCAAGGATTTGTGGCCATTGACATTCGTTGTCAGACCACAGAACCAAGTTTTTCCAGATTTTGTAGATCTTCAAATCCGAGCTTCCAAATGTTATGGATCCAAAATTTAGCAACCCAAATCATCATTAGACACTATAACCAACATATTCTAACACCCAAACATAACATCTAACACAAAATTTATGGACAAAAATCAAGCTAGGGTTTTATACCTTTTCTTTGATCTATCTTGATTCTAGCTTCTGATTTGTTTATGGTAATGGTGGGGCTTTGTTTGGGACTGGTCTTAGCAATGAATTTCGTGGGTTATGAGTTGAGAGAGATTGGTTGAGGGTGTGTGCACAAAATGAGCTAGCAAGGGATTTTCTCTCTCTCTCTCTCTCAATCTATTTATAGAGGTCTAACAATTGTGTGACTTACTATTATCCCCCATATTTGTGTTGTCCATTAGACAAAACTCCTTATCTTGTTCTTAAGTATGCTTAGTGAGATTTCAACCAATGAGGTGTAGACAACATTGTACTTTTTGTAAGAAAGTAAGGTCATTAGCTATTTAAGGAAACTTGATTAGCCTAATTTGTTGCCTTAAAAGGCCTATAGTGGCCAGCCATTAATTCCTTTATTTAGCATTTATTTTAATGCATAAATTAGATAAATCAAAGGTCTAAAATACCCTTGGTTATGTGGGCTAAGCTTGGGCTTGAATTTGATTTCTTTTTTGGGCTTCTCCCATAATTGTTTTGGGCCATATAATAATCATAGCCTAATAATTTTAATATATGTTACCCAAGTTGCTTATTTAGGTTTTAAAATAAATATAATTAGTTTGCAAAATTTATAATTAGGGTTTTCTTAATTTGATTAGGATTCTAATCATACATGAATATCAGGGTTTATTATATAATAATTATCCTTGCTAATTTAGCAATTAGGGTTTATAATTTTGGTAATTAGGTTTTCAAGAAATTAATAAATCTAAATGTTAATTAGGGTTAATCATAAATCATATAACACAGTTATATAACAGACTTAAACTCACAATTGAGTTTCAAATTAGGGTTTCCCACAGTAAACTAGGGTTTGACATAATACACCATATTAAAAATAAATTTTTTTTTACGCAATATTTCTAATTTATTTGTATAGAAAATATTGGGTTGTTACAAATAATCCCAACACAATGAATCTATCAATTTCATCTTTAATCAATACGAACTTATTCATCATTAATATTATAACTCACAATATTTAACAACTAGGTCGTTCCCAAGAAAGAGGGGGCTTCCCGATAAGGATTTCTCTTTATTGGCGCACAATTAGGTGACCAAACCTCTCCTTGACAGAACTTCTAGACATTATCAATATTGAAAATAATAATATGAATAACTTTGTCGTCTCAATTATTGATTTAATAATATAACATATTATGCAGATGATACTATGATAATAATTGAATCAATAATATGAGAGATATGATGCAGCAATTGCTGTAGCAATAATTGAGTAAAACTGAGTGACTTCTCACGTAAGCATCAATAATCAATACCGTGTGCTACTATGCAACCACGCGTATTACTGTACTTTTACTACCGGGTAGTTCAACAGTTTAACGGTAAAACTTTCACCATTATTTTTATAAAAAGATAATTCAATCGTTTTCTAACTACGACAATACTTCCGTTGTGGGGTCCACCAATGATTGTGCCGTCGTACGAATATTCCCTGTTAAAAGGAATATTCCCCGACCAATAGAATATTATATAACCACTTGCTTACTTTTCAAAATTTGTAAATATTACCCACAACTATAACATTATATCATATCCACACCATAATATTCAAAAATATATTTCGAGAGAAATTAATCTTTATTTAAAAAAGTTGGGGTCTTACATATACCTATTTTGGGGGCATCACAAAAAGGGTGAACTCAATTAGCCCAGTAAAGAATATTATGACTAAGATAATGTAGAACAAATTATCTGTAGTCCTCAATAGGGAAAAATCTGATAGAATACAATAGACAACAAGTTTTAGAATTACAACTGTAGTGGAAACAATTATCCATTAGAAGAGTCAAGTAGAGCATGATGTCTACTATCTTCTATGATTTAAAAGTTCATAATCAATTTGTAATACCAATAAATAATTATTTCCAGTCAACGAATTATCTATACATTATGGGCCAAAGATAATCGTTTGTATCACCAGTGGTCATGATAATGCCAAATACCTGTCCATCTATGCACTACGAGCCAAAGAGAACTTTCACAACAAACCTTATCTGTAACATTAAAGGTTATGATTATACCAATACTCAATTCCTGGTCATAATCATACTAATCAACATTCCATCTTTACACTACGGGCCAAAGATGACTTTCACTTTCAACACAATATAAGCATGAGGATGATGAAAATAATTTAAATATTCAATCAAGTGAGATAAAAGATAAATATTAGAGATTTCTAATTCAATTTATGCAGAGTTCAAAAATATTCAAATTATCAGCATGATAACTATTTGTGAAGTAAAATTCAAGAATGATATTCACGTATCAAAAATAATTTGGACAAAAAAGAAAATTAAATTCTGTTGTGAACAATACTTATGAATAGTACCGTATGAATAGTATCATATGAATAGTACCGTATGAATAGTACCCATGAATAATACCCAAACATGAAAAGATTAAAATTTAATAAGAATGTTCAGACCAATAATCCAATGAAATGATATTAGATGAATCGCAAAACTTAAGGAATTTTTAATCATTTCAGGATTTATAGAAACAATACTTACCATAGTAAGTTTAAATTTAGGAATATGAAATGAAATAATATCCTTTACATAATATGGAGTATGAAAGAAAATGATATTTCTTACAAGTACTGAAATAAAATAATATCTGTTAGTTCCTAGAGGCACAATAATTATCTAGAGGGGGGTGGTTGAATAGATATATTTTAAAATTTCTTTTTCAAAAAACTTATCAGATTTGATAATGATTTAAGCACAGCTGAATTCGAGATTTGTTTGTTTTCCCTTTAAGATAAAACGAGTTGATAGGAGATAAGCAGTAATAGCAGATATGACAGTTATGACAAGAATATAAGAGACACAGTGTTTTAAGTGGTTCAGAGCACTTAAAACTCCTAGTCCACTCTTCTACTCCTTAAGTAGGAAATCCACTAAGGATATCTTTATAATATTTGAATCTCACATATTCCTTCAAGACCAACAGTCTTGGAACTTCTTAGTTTACTTTAGAACTCTTCAAGTCCAGCAGACTTGGTACTTCTCAGTTCACTTAGAACTCTTTAAGTTCTTATGACTTGGAACTTCTTACTTCTCATGATAATAGTTGAGTTCTTGAATGGTGTTACTCAGTTTCCATTAAGCTTGTGTTCAAAAGAACTGAGTAGCTGAGCAAGCTTTCTTTTCAGATTGTAGCATTGAGCGTTGAGTGTTCTTCAGCGTTTCGTTGTATGCTTGCTTAATCTTTGCATCTGCTTATATTTTGCATATATGATGCCTTTGAAATATATCCATTTGAAGACATCCGTTGAAGCATTAATTGTATTTGACATTTCTAGGCACTGATGGTGACTTTCTGGAAATCTTCTGTCCAACCATCTGGCCCACTGACACTGCAGACTATTATCTCACCTAACACCTAAAAAGGTGTTTTCTGCTGACCCATAGTACTTTCCTTAGCTTCTTCAATAAGTTTATTTGTTACAAACTAAGGATGACTGTTGTGTCATTGGGACTCCCATTAGTCTCAACGTCTATAATCCATTCCACATTTGTTGACTTTTATTTTTAAACAAATGGACAAGGTTCGACGTTTCTGATGCAGACAGATGATACACTACGATAATGATCGTGGTGTCTTTCCACCTTGGAGCTTGATCTGGTATTGATGGATGAGAACACTACGATTTCTCTTAAGTACTGGTACACTACGATGTTCACTTGCTTGACTTGCAGACTTTACGCTTCCGAGATCACTCTACGATTCTTGAGTTTGACTCGGTAGGCGTTTGGACCACTCTACAATTTCATGAGAGGCCCTCCAAAGCAGGTAGACTACTATTCTCGACACTCTACAATTCTGCCTTGGCTTCTGCAATCTTTTGATCAGATTGATAGACTATGATTCTGCTGAAGCCTATCTATTACATCTCAAGATATAGATCAACCTAACAGCCTTAATCTTTTCTTCTATACATTCATTTACAGAATGATAAATATTAAAGCTTAGATTAACCTAACAAGTTTGATCTACTACTAAGTCCTTGTACATGTATTCCTTGAAGGACTTTACATATAATAATGAATATTGACTTTCAATATCAAATTTAAATATGCAATCTTCCAATAATCTCCCCCAATTTGATGTTGACATAACCAAAGAGAATTGTATCATGATTATCAATTTCTAGATGCAGTTACTTAGAAAGTAAATATGACTTAGTGTTTTAGTGAGCAACTGAAACCTCTATAGAATAAGCATAAATTTATTGATGTTTGTAAAGTTAAATATTATAATAAAGCTTAGTTACATCAATAAGAAATGAGTTCCAACTTATCTCTATTTCTTCTGCCTTTTGTCCCTTGGAGGATTGTCATACTTTGCAGCTCTTCTTCTCCCGCTGGCTTCGTCTCTCTATGCTATATCTTCCAGCTCGCTTTGACTTAGCCTTTCCCAATGATCGTGTCTATTCATGAATGCAGGATCTCCAATTGGTATATAAAGGCCTGTAGTGGTTACCCCTTGTGAGCTGGGAGAAGGCCCTTGACTCCTTAACGGTTGTGCCATTATAATTTTCTACTGTTCAGGTCGTGGAGTTTGATGATGACTTGAAGCAATGAATTTGCCTTTGCCTCTGCCTTTGCCTTTCTCTCCTTCATCCCCTTTATTCTCCCCCTTTATGTCAGCATCAAGGGTTCGAATGTCTTCAAATAGTCAATTTATGACTTGGACGAGCTTGTGGAGCTGATTCTTGGAGTGAGCAATGTCTTCACGGTTTTCTTGGAACAAAGAATCAGTTCGAGACTCTTTCTTTTATAGGATGGCCAAGATAGTTTCTGTTTGTTGCATTTGACCCATGGAGAATGCTTGGAATTCTTTCATTGATGTTCATAGACTTGTGAGACTCTCCATTATAAGCTTATTTTGAGATTCTTGAGTCTTTTGCAGAAGGAGAACTACTTCCGTGTGCTTTTTCGTAGCCTAAAAATGAATTTAATCCCTTTCATTGATACTTTGGATCATTTCCTTGATGATCTCCCTAAGCTTCTTTGTAAGCTCAATACTCAGGTTGCTGGGGAGGGTGTTGGCAACATCGATTAAATGAGTCAGCCTTAGATGAACAAGGTCTGAGTGAACTTCAAGATCATCTTGAATATCCTTGGTCACCTTCTGAGATGCTCTAGACAACTTAGTTTTGGTGGGAAGATCTTATATAAGCTCAAGGAGTTGCTGACTAATTGGAGGAGAAGATCTAGTATATTGATCTTGCAAATTGTAGAGAGCAAGATCAAGATCAAAATAGTTATGGGTTGATGAGGAAGTAATTTCTGATGGAGGAGCAGGTGTGTGTGGTTGAGACTCAGGAGGATGTGACTCTACGATTGGATTTGGATTAATAATCTTAGCATGAGAAATGGTAGGAGACTGGATCAGTACAAAATTAGACATTTTTGGTTCATCAGTTACATAATATTGGGATTCTATAACTGGAAATTGATTTAGTGGATGTAGTATCACTTCCAACCATCTTGGCAATTCATAGAATTGATTGAAGGTTAATGGTGGATAGTGACTAACCCTGAAAGAGATGGGAATAGATTGTACCTCATGCCCATTTTCTGAAGAGGAATCATTAGTGATCAGCTTTTGGGCGAAAGTGAGGTTGCCTGGGAATCCATGAGCTAGCACAGATATTGCTGGATAGGCTTTGAAGGTCCAGAACATGTGATCCCAGGAGTTTAGGATTTGGGCCCTGTGAAAAGATATCATAGGTAAATAGGAGAACAATTAATTGTAGTTATCTCTCCTATGTTCATCCCAGCCCACTGCAATAATCTCAACTTCGTCATCCTCTTCTTCTTCTCTGTCTTCATTTGAAATTTCCACTACATCAATCATCTCCACTTCTCTTCTTTGTTCTTCTGTCTTCCCATCCTCCATAGCTTCAACTTTTTCCATTTCTATAGTTTCTGAAACTAGTATCTCTTGAGGGACTGAGGTAGGTTCAGATAATCTTTTTGCAGTTCCTCCTCAGTTGTAGTCTTCTCTGTCATAGTGACTTCGCAAGGCTCCCCCTCAATTTGATCATCCATTTGAACTTCAAGCAGCTCCCCTCACCGAGCATTTTCTAGTCTGGGAACTTCGTGAAATTCCCCTCAACTCGAAATTTGTATTCTCCTTACTAGCTTCGGGTAGCCCTTTCTCAGCAGCTATTCTTCTGTCCTCCTCCTTTAATACTTCTTCATTAACAAGAATTTATTTCTTGAAAAGCTTTCTCTTTGGTTTCTTAGGCTCAACCATAGCCTCAGAATTCTCTTTTTCTTTAGCTCTAAAGGTTTGACCAGCTTGAGAAACTGTTACAGCATCCACTTTTAGAGTGATGTCAAGTATGGACTCTACGATCGGTAGCGACTCTACGATCGAAGACTTTTTAGATTTATGGCTACTTTTTCCCTTCTTAAGTTGTTAAGAGATGGTAGCTCTGTCTTCTTCTTCTTCTTCAGACTGTTGTTCTCTCCCTTTCATTTTCTTCAGAGTTTCAGGGCCTGAACTCTCTTGAGGTGCATTAGTGGTTGAACCTTGAGGCTCCTTTGTTGTCTGAGCCTTCATTTTCCTCTTTCCCTTGCTTTTTCTGATCAAAGCGATGGGTTCTTCTTTATTGATTTCTTCTTCTTCATTAGTTACCTTCACAACTGACATATTTCCTAGTAGCCCAGACTTCTTTGCTTCACCAGTCCTTCCACTGGATTCAGACATCATTCTGACATTTTCTGCTAGATTTCCAGTTTTGAAATAGCTATTGGGTCATCTTTTTGTTGGGATTGATAGATTCTCTTTCATTATCCCCAATTTTTTCATCCAGTGCTAATTGCAGAATTATGCTTATGAACCGCCCATAAAGCATCTTTCCCGAGCTCTTTGATTTCTTTAAACTAAGTATCCACTTCCCAATCCAATCGATGAGTAGGGCCCCATAGTTGAGTTAAATCCTAAAGCAGATTGTTGTCATAAGCTTCAGTTTAACTTCATTCACAAAGTCATGGCCAGAGCTTTTACAGCATATGCACTTACTAACAATGTCAGCCAAACACTCATAGTTTTGGGGAAACTCTTTCTTCTTGTATCCCTTGATGATCTGAAACTTTTTTTGATGCAACTTTTTCAGTCCTTCATGAAAGTCGATGACCTCCATAGATAAAAGTCCCTTTGATTTGAAACCTAGGGCTAGGTTTATATCTTCAGCTGTGAGTTTAATTTGTACTCCCTTGACCCTTTTGGTGATGATGTTGTTCTTAAAGACTCCATTACTATAGAACTCCTTCACTGTAGAACTCCTTCACCAATTTCGGGTAGATCCATATGCTGGTGCCCAGAGCTTCTTCAAGACCAACTTTCTTTAGTAGAGATAAAATTCTTTGAAATTGAGGGTCAACTGTCTTTAACTCATCGAAGTAGAGTCGGTAACCAGTGATAACGTTTGAAGCTGCCAATGATTCCCTTACACTGAGGTTGGTTGAGCGTTTCTGAAAGCTAGGGTTTCTACTGGTAGAGAGAGAGAGGAATAAACTTTTTGAACTTCTGAGGATAGTTTTCAAAAATGCTTTTTCAAACTGTACTTGTAACTTCCCTCCTCTCGATTTGCATATTGGAGCATGTGTCATCTAGAGGCTTTGTAAAGACATCAACAAGTTGATTTTCAGTAGGGATGTGTTAGTTCCTAGTAGGCACAATATAGATCTAGAATGGGGGGGGGGGGTTGAATAGATCCTTTTTAGTTTGAAAAACTTTTCTCATTTATTTTGTATTGCTCATGAATTAGCATATATGACACACATAAGAATCTTTTCAAGCACAGCGGAATAAGTAAAAGATCCCCTTCATTGATATATTCATAATCAGACATACATTGTTTGTAGAGTTAATTCAGTAGTAAGCAGTTAAAACATACATAGCAGTTATAGCAGTTAATGTACATAAAGTAAATGACATAAAGTAAAAGACATAAGGGATTTTAAGTAGTTTAGAGACTCAAGCTTCTAATCCACTCTTCTGCTTTCAACTAGTAGGATTTCCACTACAAAAGGAATCACTAAGATTCCTTGGGACTTGGAACTTCACTAAGAACTCTTCAAGGCGGTGACCTTGGAACTTCTCTAGTTCCCTAGGAACTCTTCAAGCCCAGCAGGCTTGGAAACTTCATTTAGTCCCTACGGACAAGGACCCCTCAAGCCCTGGCTTCTTGTTGTTGTAGTTGTTGATGTTGTTGGTGCTGAGCTGCTAAGATATCTTTAAGCTCTGAACATCTTCTATACTTAGCAGCTTGGTGTGGTCCTCTTTGCATTCTGCTTCGAGTCTGAACCACATCTTCTTTGGTGCAGCTGATCTTTACTCTTTTCTGCTCATCTTCATCTGATGTCAGCTGTGCACCATCACCATCTGGATTTGCTAAGTCTCTAAGCTTTTAGTAGACTTCGTCTGGCACTTAGCAATCCCTGAAACCTTTTTGAATGTTTTGCAGACATGGTTCTGTACTTGTTCAGTTTTAGCTTTAGGTTCATGGTGATTCGTAGAGTGGCTCTCCTGATCTTCTTTGTACCTTGCCACTTTTCTGAATGTTATCTCCTTGTCCTTCTCGGCTCTCATCTTGGCTGCCATCTTCAGTGGCATTCTCATCTTTGTCAAGTGAAGCTCTATTCTGTTTGAGTCCTTCTTCAAAGCTATTTCACTTCCACCTATGTAGTCTCACTGCCACTGAGCCTTGTTATGTTGATCTTTGGTGGAACTCGTAGAGTCAATAATAGCATTCAACAACTTAACGATTCTGCAACATAGCAATCCTCAACAACTCTTGATCTTTGAAGCTGTGTTGATTTATACTACTTTCCAATCTTCCCGTTGGAAGGTAGCCGTTGAAGGCTATTTAAATTTCTTCACAGATCTCGAGTTATTTGGTGCAGACTGCAGATGTGACATGACATCTTTTACGACTTTCCGACACTGCAGTCTCATCGTTTCACCTACCGTCGCCGATATGTTACTTTGATGTCTCGGGCAGGTCGATGACTTTATTTCCCTTTTCTGATTTCTTGATCAGAGGTTATCCTTGCATTGATGCTCTCAATAAGCTTTTGTCCGAATGCCAGCCTTCAGATTGGACCATTGCTAATGCTTCAATCCTCAGTTGTTCGAACTTAACGATTCTGATGCACTTCTTCTTAGACCTGATCGTAGTGTCTTATTTACTAATGCTTATTGACATGTAGAGTTAGCACTATGATCTTGAAGAGTGTTCACTTGATCTTTAGAGAAGAACAGCTCTTCCTTCTTTCGTGCAGTGCTTCAACACTTCTGTTTTCCTCGACTGCTGTCAGATACTGATGACTTGACTCCTTACTCTGGCCCCTTCTGAATAACAAGACACTTCAGATTTGTGGCGTGTCCAGCTCGTTTTCTCCTTGTGATCTCCCGTTCACTTATCATTAATGCACTGACCCAATGCTTAATCACTTTATCCTTGTTCTTCAGAGGCTGACCAGTATCTTTGTGTATACTCCATCAGTTCCTTCTTCATTTGGCAAACACTACAATCCTGGTTACTTCCAAGATCATTGTCATCTTTCCACTTGACAGCTACTGTAATTGCTGACTTTCCTTAGTTAGCTACTGAAGTCTTCTTATGATCATCTTGTGGAAGACTTCATCTTGAATGGCTTCACAACTCAATCTGGATGCTGATTGGGTTGATGCTTAGATCTTCTATTAGCTTACATGCCATTCGTTGAGTGCTCTCTGGCTTCTTTTAGGTGAGATGTATCTTTGCAGTACCAATCAGAGGCTTCATTCCTTTGGATATTCTGGGAGTGCTCAATTGTTGAGAATCTTGTTTGCTCTACGATTCTACCTTGGCTTTGTGAGCACATCTATTGAGGTCTTAGCTCTGCACTCTACGATTCAGCTTCAGCTGTGCAGATACTACGACTCCGAGATCAGATCTTGACACTACGATTTTTGTCGTTGTGCTTGTTGTCTTCATCTGATCTTGCTCAACTATGATCTCTGCCTTTGATATGATCAGTAGACTCTACGACTCTTAGTGTAGTCTATGATTCTTGACTTGGCTTTGGTAGATGCTCAGTCGGCTTGTAGGCAGGCTGTCTCTACGATTATGAACATGACTTCCTCTGCAGACTACGGCTCCGAGGAAGCTTTACTTGACATACTACGATCCTTCCTCATCTCTCCTGGCAGTCTACGAACTCTGAGATCTACTATCTTGCAGACTACGATTCTACCTCGATAGCTCTCGAGTTATCCCTGACTCTCCTGACAGACTACAATTTTTGGTGCAGTGCTCGATGATCAGACAAACCTATCTATTACATCATACGATCAACCTAACATGCTTGATCTTTCTATGTTTATAGTCCTGGTACATCATTTCTTTTTAAGGACTTTACAAAGCTGTTTATCTTATGTAGGATCAACCTAACATATTTGATCAATTCATTCTAAGTCCTTGTACATATGTTTCTATAATCTATCAGAGGACTTTACAGCTTTTCTTAATGCAAGTATACTTGCACATTCATTCATATATATATATATATATATCATAATCAAATCATATATAAATAGGAATATCATTCACATGCATATTCCTGACAATCTCCCCCTATTTGATTATGACAAAAATAATAAGTGCATATGCATGTTATGAATGAATCTTATATACAGTGAACAGCTATATTTCTAAAACAGATAATCATGAATGTCATTTATAATGATGTGAAATTTAATACACTAACATACACTGACATTTTACATCTTGGATCCAGAACATACCTAACTATTTAGAGATGTACCTCTTTGGCTCCATGTATGCTTCCAGGATGTCTGTTGATCATCTATCCATCTGTTTGATTTTCTTGTACCTGCTCCCCCTGGGATATGGACTTCATCTCTTTTGTCTGTTCCCCCTCAGATGTATGCTTCTCTTCTTCTTCTTCTGGCTCCCCCTTAGCCTTTGCAAACACAGGCTCATCATCCTTTGGCTCCCCCTCGGATGATGACCCAACTTCTTCTTCTCTTGTTTCCTTCTGCTCTTCTTGCCATTTCTTGAATACTTCTTACTTTGCCTCTTTCTATGCCTCTTTTTCTCCCACTTTTTCTCATTAATTACTTAAGAGAGCTGTTCCATGTTGGATATATGCTGCTCCATCAGATAAGAGGAGTTACCAACTTTAATCTTGAGTTCTTGTTGACTTAACTCAAGTTACATAGAGAAAGACTGATTCATGTTGTCAATCTTGTCAGAGAGGACTTGGAGTTTCTCTTTATTGGCCTTCTGTGCTCGTAGAGCTTCTGCCTTCTGATCATTTATGGCTTTTAGATAGATGTGATCTCTCTCGTTGATTTTGAGAGATACATCAGCTATAGTGGCTTCAGAGTGCGTCATGAATCGAAGTTATCTTCATTCTTTATCAACCTCTTTGATTCTTCAGTGATTTGAGATATCTTCTTGATCAGCTCATCAGAATTCTTCAATAGTTCCTGCTCCATAGGAATTTGGTCATTTGGTTGGGCAGCCTCTTCTTGAACACCAGATTGGACTCTATAATTTTCATCCTTTGATAGATTTTCAAAAGCAGTGATAATCTGAAAAATCGTTAAATACCAATCATGATTGGAGGATGAAGGAATGTCGGTCAACATTGTTTGAGCAGATGAAAGCTTCTCATTTTGGATTTGCATGTCATGAGTGGTAGAGTGAACTGACTCTACAATTATCTCCTTGGTCATGATCCTTCTGCCTTCAGAGTCCACTCTACGATCATAAGGAATATAGTGGTTGCCAAGACGTCTCGTAGACTTTTGTAGTGAAAGTTTTGGTCTTTGATCACCAGTGTTTCATAATTCTTCACCTTTGGGAAGTTCTGAGACACCAGTTCTAGGCTTGGAATTTCTGGAAGTACTTCTTATGATTCATTCGAGCCTTCCACTATTCTTCTTCTGTTAATCCTGGTTGGAGAAATGATAGGATAGTTTGTTGGTTCTTCTAATTTCTGATTTGCAGAACTAGAGTCTTTCTCCAATTCTTCACTTCTTGAGCTTGAATCTTGTTGGCTCTTTTCCTCAGATTCATCAGTGAATTCCTCTTGCTAAATTTCATTACCAGAGCCATCTTCATCAGCATCTTCCTTGGATTCATCCTCTTCATTACTAGTCCCATCTTTAACACTTTCTTTCTGTGATTCAGATTCATCATCACTTAATTCAATGATTGCAGTAGAGTGATCATTTCTCTTCTTGGAGGCAAATTGAGCAAGTAATCTGTAGCTCTTCCTTCTCCTTGGGGGTTCAGCTATGGGAGTTTCAGACTCCTCTTCTTCTTCAGAATCCAAAGCTTCTGTACCATCAGACAGACTAGCTTGGTGTTCATCAACAGTAGGAGCATGTTCTTCTTTTTTAGACTCGACATCTTTTGAGTTTGTTGGAGCATTTGCAGTAGATGATGTTGTTGTGTCAACTTGCAACCTTTCTTCATCATTAGAGTGGATGGTCTGAGAGTTAGCCATAGGGCTTGCACGTTCCTTTTCTTCACCATCAGACTTGGCTCTTCCTTTCATAGATTCAACTTCTTCCTCATTGTTGGACTTGCTCTTTGAGGATTCAATCTTAGAGCTTTCAGTTCCCTTCCCATCTTCAAACTCTACATTTTCTTCTTTGTTGGATGGACTTTCTTGGGGAACTGGAACTGATTTCCTCATAACTTTTTCTTTCTTCTTGGGTGACTCTTGGAGTAATCTGTTATTCCTTTCTTCTTTTTGGGTTTTCAGCAATTGATACTAGTTTTTCTCCTGCTCCTTGTTTCTTCTTGTCAGTGGAGACATAGCTTGACGAAGCCTTTGCATTCTTCACATTCTTAGACTTCTTCTTTGCCGGTGTGGCAACAACTGATGTATAGTCATCAGATTCAGAGCTTTCCACCTCCTTTGCCTTTCTCTTCTTTGCAAAGACTTTTCTGCTGCTTTCAGTTTGTGTTAGCCTCCTGTTTTCCTTTGGATTTATCTTCCAGTTTATAAACAACTATGGAGACATTATTTTATGAACATTTAGAGGCTCTCCCTCATCATCCTTGATCTTTCTTCCCAGCTTTTTCTTCATTACAATACTCAGTAGTCTTCCATGAAAGACCTTAGTTAGGGGTCTATCTGTAGACTTCTTTACCTCAGCCCTTTCCACCTATTTGGAGATCTGATCGAATAAGATAGCTCCAAAGTTGATTCACTTCTTTAGAACGATTGCAGACATAATCTTCAACTGCGGATCAAGCACAGTGTCATGTGCAGTATCCTTGCATAGGATACACTTTCCCACTATCTCAGCAAAGAACTCGAATTCCTCAGGAAATTCCTTCTTCTTTATGTCCTTTAGGCTAGGGTTTCTTAGGTACCGCATTATCCTCTTGCCTTCTTCATTGTCGACTTCATCCAGGTTTATCAGACCTTGATTGGGAAACCCTAGACATTGATTGATGTCTGATGCTCTTTTCTTCAGACTTGATCCTTTCACCTTAGTGGTCTGAACCCCAGAATTCGTTGAAGCATTTGAGTAGAACTGCTTTATTAGATCTGTATAGACTGGAGTGTCGGCCTCCAAGCACTTAGAGAATCCAGCTTTCTTTACGAGCTCAAGGATGTTTTTGAACTTCATCTCTGGTTTTTCAAACTTTGTGAAGCCGAGTTGGATTCCAGTTATAACTCTCCATTCTGCCATTTGAAAAGTTCAAGGTATATGGGTGTGTGATTTAGAGAGATTTATGGGATATGGCTTATTGTGATTTGGACTCTGGAAGTATGATTGGTTTGGCTTCGAAGAGGATTCTAGGGTTTAAAAATGGGAGGGAGAGAGGTTCGACAGTTCCTGGTAACTGTTTGCAAATTTTGAATTTGTCTTTATGGCAGTTCTTTTTGACTCTGCATACGCTGTGATGTGTCAACTAGCCATTGGTTGCACGACGCCCAGAAGTGAACTGTATCCCCCCATTAACTTTTTAGTTAGTTGTTTCTTTTAGAAGAGTAGACGTTTGATTGACGTGGATTGACCGTTGACCTCTTTGGTTCGTAGAGTAGCATGATAAGGCAGCTATGGACTCTACGATTTCCTTTGTTGACTCAACGATCAACTTTTGAGAGATGATGCAGTGGATGGTTTTTAACTTTACTTTTCATTTTGAACCTGCATGGCTCAACTACTGATGTACTTCATAAAGTCTTGGGCACTTTTCTTTATCAGGTCATCTTTCCAACCAGCATCCGAACTTATCTCCCATAATCTGAATGGTTGAGCAATTGTCCTGTTCTTCCAAGCTCCTCATGAGTTGGAGTAGCCTCTTGTAAGACTGCACTCGTCGAGTCTGTTTCTATGATCGCCGAGGTTGCACTACGATCGTTGAGGTTATATCACGATCATTGAGTTCTCATAAACTCTACTCTGCGATTGTTGACTGTCTTGGTCTTTGAGATGAACTTGATCAAGCAATCCTTCTGAGTTAAGGTAGCTCAGGAAGGGCCAACCTCTTAGAATGAGCTAAGGGTCATGTTTGTTCCTGAGGCACTTTCCAAATGTAGTACTTTAGGATTAGTTTGCACTGATATCTCATTTGACCTTTTCTAGTGGGGAGGTCCTATCCCAACTTTAGACAATTGCATTCGCTGTAATCGTGGTGTCCTCCTGCTCTTACACTACGATCAGATGTTTGATCGTAGGCACTCCACGATTTTGAGTTGGGTGGCTGATAGGTTATCAGTAGTATGTTTTGAGACGTTTCTACTGACTATGGATCTTCATTTGGTTCATCAGCCACAAAGTTTTGGGACTCTGTAGCTGGTACATTGCTTCATAGAATATTTCAGTGTTGTTGTTCCTTAACAGATCACTGCTCCCCCATGGTTGATGATGTCTTTTCAGTGATGTGTGATTTCTTTTTCTTCATGTACATTAGGAAGCATCTCTACATATCTCTTTCTGACTGAAATCATTAAATCTTCTTATATCGTAGAAATGGGCATCTTCAGGGTTGATCATTCTACGATCCTTTGACAGCACTGCGAACGTAGTCTTCTTTTACAGTTTGTACTTGTGGAGTTCTTCTCCCGTAATGAGTTCCTCATGTTTGATGCTCGATGATCCTCTGTGGTGAGCTTTCGTGAGGATTCTTCTCTTATGACCTACTTTTAATGATTGAGCATCTAAGACCGTTTTACATCTTTGGTTGAATGACTTGCTTCCTTATAAGGATAAACAACAATGTGAGCTTCATTCAGATTAGCTCATCAAGTCTTCCAGGACAGGCTTTGACATATAGGAGTTTTATCATAATCATTTCTGAACAGTCTTAAGCCTTCTGCTGGTTGAATTTTCTTGACTGAAGTCTTCTGCTTCAGCATTCCTTAGTGTGGCCAGATGGACCAGGTACCTGCAGGTTATAAATTTCTATTTTTGGTACCCATGGTTAAATGGGTACTGCTAGGTTAGTTTTCTAAACCCCTGTTCCTCATATATTTGGATAATCATCATATTGATCACCAACAATCATATTCATGCATGTAACTAATTTAGATAATACATTTTGAGATGCATGATGGTGAGTGTGTGTGAGATTTGCTATTTTAATAAAACACTCTTTTTCTTTGATGGTTTCATCATTTGCTAGGTTATGTTCACAGGGTTTAAATGTTCACTGATTGAGAATCAACTCTACAATTTATTTGTATTCGGTTGATTCATGGAGGTGATCAGTTTCTACGAATCTTCAAGATGCTCTTGTAGAACTGATCATACTCTGTGTGTTATTAAACACTTAGACCATAGGTTGTACATACATACTAACCCATTAGCAAAGATTACTTCACATAAAATTATTTTAACCTGTGATGCTATTATGACCCATTTCAGATTTCTTTCAAGATGTCATCTTCAACCTAAAACTTGGATGGAGAGAAAGTTTATAGGTATTTGAGTTTCCACCCTCTGTGTACTTTCTCTCTTCACCTTTTTAGGTAGATTAAGATTCCCTGAAAGAATACTGTTATAGTTCATAAGAAGGTGCAATCATGATGTACATATTTATATTAGTGAGGAACCGTACCTTTTTACTGTCAGTTTCTTAACAGTCATTTATCTAAGATATACTAAGTTTAGGCATTGATGTGCATAGTTTCTCAATTTCTCGTGACAGCTAGCTGCTCTAGTAGACCTTCAATCAATCAGTCGTGGTCTTGAAGATGCACGCTAAGAGAATATCAACATCTTTAGTTCTTTGATATCCTTGAGTTCACAAGGTTTACATCCAGCTGCAGGTTGACCAGACACATGTTTGAGAAGTTTTTCTTTCTTCTCTGGATAAGCATTACTTAGCATGTATGGCCTTTTCATCTTTTCAGGCTAGTGGATGTTTGATTCTTTTCTGTTGATGTCTCCTTGAGCTTTCTAGCCTGATCTTCAGACTACAAGATTGACCGCGAATAAGGATTGGTCTTGTTGATATGACAATCAAGAACATGGACCAATCTGGGCAGCTTCAAGTGCATATGCACATTTACCTGTACATAATATTTCCAACGTGTGAGCTCATCTGCATATAACAAGTGACTTACTACTAAACTAAGTTTAGAATAATGTTCGTGCCTAGGATCAGACTCAAAGCGATTAGCTTTTGAATGTAGCATGAGAACCTGCTCTGATACCAATTATTAGTTCCTAGTAGGCACAATATAGATCTAGAAAGGGGGGGGGGGGAATAGATCCTTTTTAGTTTGAAAAACTTTTCTCATTTATTTTGTATTGCTCATGAATTAGCATATGACAAACATAAGAATCTTTTCAAGCACAGCGGAATAAGTAAAAAATACCCTTCATTGATATATTCATAATCATACATACATTATTCGTAGAGTTAATTCAGTAGTAAGCAGTTAAAACATACATAGCAGTTATAACAGTTAATGTACATAAAGTAAATGACATAAAGTAAAAGACACAAGGGATTTTAAGTGGTTCAGAGACTCAAGCTCTTAATTCACTCTTCTGCTTTCAACTAGCAGGATTTCCACTATGGAAGGGCAGCACCCTGAATCACTAAGATTCCTTGAGGCCGTGAGCCTTGGGACTTGAGTTCACTAAGAACTCTTCAAGGCCGTGACCTTGGAACTTCTCTAGTTCCCTAGGAACTCTTCAAGCTCAGCAGGCTTGGAAACTTCATTTAGTCCCTCCGGACAAGGACCCCTCAGGCCCTGGCTTCTTGTTAGTTGTTAGTTGTTGATGTTGTTGGTCGAGCTTCTAAGATGTCTTTAAGCTCGAACATCTTCTCATACTTAGCGACTTGGTGTGGTCCTCTTTGCATTACGCTTTGAGTCCGAACCACATCTTCTTTGGTGCGGTGATCTTTACTCTTTTTGCTCATCTTCATCGATGTCATTTGCACCATCACCATCTGGATTTGCTAAGTCTACGAGCTTTTGGTAGACTTTATGCGGCACTTAGCAATCCCTGAACCCTTCTTGAATGTTTTGCAGACATGGTTTTGCACTTGTTCAGTTTCAGCTTTAGGTTCATGGTGATTCGTAGAGTGGCTCTCCTGATCTTCTTTATACTCTGCCACTTTTTTGAATGCTATCTCCTTGGCCTTCTCGGCTCTCAGCTTGGCCGCCATCTTCAGTGGCATTCTCATCTTTGTTGAGTGAAGCTCTAGTCTATTTGAGTCCTTCTTCAAAGTTGCTTCACTTCCACCTATGTAGTGTCACTGTCACTGAGCCTTGTTCTGTTGATCTTTGGTAGAACTCGTAGAGTCAACAATAGCATTCAACAACTCAACGATTCTGCAACATAGCAATCCTCAACAACTCTTGATCTTTAAAGCTGTGTTGATTTATACTACTTTCCAATCTTTCCGTTGGAAGGTAGCCGTTGAAAGCTATTCAAATTGCTTCACAGATCTCGAGTTATTTGGTGCAGACTGCAGATGTGACATGACATCTTTTTCTAACTTTCTGACACATCAGTCTACTATTTCACCTACCTTGTCAAAAATATTACTTTGATGTCTCAGGCAGGTCGACAACTTTATTTCCCCTTTCTGATTTCTTGATCAGAGGTTGTCCTTGCATTGATGCTCTCAATAAGCTTTTGTCCGAATGCCAGCCTTCAGATTGAACCGTTGCCAATGCTTCAATCCTCAGTTGTTCGAACTCAACAATTCTGATGCACTTCTTCTTGGACCTAATCGTACTGTCTTATTTACTGATGCTTATTCACATCTAGAGTTGGCACTACGATCTTGAAGAGTGTTCATTTGATCTTATGAGAAGAACAACTCTTCCTTCTTTCGTGCAGTGCTTCAACACTTCTGTTTGCATCGACTGCTCTCAGATACTGATGGCTTGACTCCTTGCTCTGGCCCCTTCTGAATAACAAGACACCTCAGATTTGTGGCGTGTCCAGCTCGCTTTCTCCTTGTGATCTCCCGTTCACTTATCATCAATGGACTGACCCAATGCTTAATCACTTTAGCCTTGTTCTTCAGAGGCTGACTAGTATCTTTGTGTATACTCCATCAGTTCCTTCTTTGTTTGGCAAACACTACGATCCTGTTTACTTCCAAGATCGTTGTCATCTTTTCACTTGACAGCTACTACATATTTTGACTTTCCTTAGTTAGCTACTGAAGTCTTCTTATGATCATCTTGTGGAAGACTTCATCTTGAATGGCTTCACAATTCAATTTGGATGCTAATTGGGTTGATGCTTAGATCTTCTATTAGCTTGCATGCCATTCATTGAGTGCTCTCTAGCTTCCTTTAGGTGAGATCTATCTTTGCAGTACCAATCAGAGGCTTCATTCCTTTGGATATTCTAGGAGTGCTAAATTTTTGAGAATCGTGTTTGCTCTACGATTCTACCTTGGCTTTATGACACATCTATTGAGGTCTTAGCTCTACACTCTACGATTCAGCTTCGGCTGTACAGACACTACGACTCTGAGATCAGATCTTGACAATACAATTTCTATCGTTGTGCTTTTTGTCTTCATCTGATCTTGCTCGACAACTATCTCTGCCTTTGATACGATCAGTAGATTCTACGACTCTGAGTGTAGTCTATGATTCTTGACTTGGCTTCAGCAGATGCTCGGTCAGCTCGTAGGCAGGCTATCTCTACGATTCTGAACATGACTTCCTCAGCAGACTACGGCTCCGAGGAAGCTTTACTCGACACACTACGATCTTTCCTCGTCTCTCCTGGCAGTCTACGAACTCTGAGATCTACTATCTTGCAGAGTGCGATTCTGCCTCGATAGCTCTCGAGTTATTCTTGACTCTCCTGGCAGACTACAATTTCTGGTGCAGTGCTCAATGATCAGACAAGCCTATCTATTACATCATACGATCAACCTAACATGCTTGATCTTTCTATGTTTATAGTCCTTGTACATCATTTCTTTTTAAGGACTTTACAAAGCTGTTTTGCTTATGTAGGATCAACCTAACATATTTGATCAATTCATTTTAAGTCCTTGTACATATGTTTCTATAATCTATCAGAGGACTTTACAGCTTTTCTTAATGCAAGTATACTTACACATTGTGAGCCCCCAAATTTTATTAAATGAAAGTATTCAATTTTCTTATTATTATTTTATTTAGTAACTGGTTAAATTGAGAAAGGTTTAGAGTTAAGGGTGATATTTGAAAATTTTACAAAGTAAGTAAGTTGTTATTCGTTTGGTCAGGGAATATTCTTTTTGTCGAGGAATATCCGTACGACGGTACAATCATTGGTGGACCCCACAATGGAAGTATTATCGTAGTAAGAAAAAGACATAATTATATTTTTATAAAAATAACGGCAAAAGTGTTACTGTTAAAACTGTTGAACTACCCGGTAGTAAAAGTATCGTAATACGTGTGGTTACATAGTAGCACACGGTATTGATTATTGATGCTTACGTAAGAAGTCACTCAGTTATACTCAATTATTGCTACAGTATTTGTTGCATCATATCTCTCATATTATTGATTCAATTATAGTCACAGTATCATCTGCATTATATATTATTAAATCAGTAATTGAGACGACAAAGTTATTCATATTATTATTTGCAATATTGACAATGTCTAGAAGTTCTGTCAAGGAGAGGTTTGGTCACCTAATTGCACGCTAATAAGCAGAAATCCTTATCAGAAAGCCCCCTTTTTCCTGGGAATGACCTAGTTGTTAAATATTGTGAATTATAATATTAATGATGAATAAGTTCGTGTTGATTAAAGATGAAATTGATAGTTTCATTGTGTTGGAATTATTAGTGTTAGTGAAAATCGACATTTATTTCGATAATAATTGATGTCTGGAGGTTATATTGACCAATCGGGTAATGCTTAGGATAAATGAGCAATTAATTGCTATTAATTCATATGCTTATAACTATGTGTTCACATGTGTGTACTATTGATTCACATGATTTACTATTAGGGGAGTTGGTGCAAGTTTGATAATACTTGCATGAATAAGTTAAAAATGGAGGTATAGTTGAAGGTATTATACTATAATTAATTTTTTTTCACATGTTTAGAACTATTGAGTCACATGATTTACTATTAGGGAAGGTGGTGTAAGTTTGATAATACTTGCATGACTAAATTAAAAATGAAGAAAAAGATGAGGGTATTATACTGTAATATTTCGAGCCCCAAAATGTGCAATTATGGAAACTATATTTTCCTATAAATAGAAGCTCATTCCTTCATTATTTTTCACCAATTCACTAAGTCTCACAAGAGCAATTATTATAGAGAAATTATAGAGAGAGAAGCTATAGAGAGAAAGAAGAAGCGAAGTCTGCTACTTCACTATTCTAGTATCCAGTGTTCTTCTGAGGTAAGGAATATTATTATTATAGTAAGGGGTATTATTCTTTCGTATTCATGAAGAGAGTAATTTTCTTTCAATACTCGTAAGGGTTGTTATTCCATTCTTTATTATTATGTTGGAATAACCTGTCTATGCGAAGTACCGCATACATGGTGAAATTCTTCTGTTATTCCATTCTTTATTATTCTGTTGGAATAACCTATCTGTGCGGTCTATCGCATGTCTGGTGAATTCTGTTATTATTCTATTCTTTATAATTCTGTTGGAATATCCTGTCTGTGCGGATTACGCATGACCTGGTTCCATTTTTTATTATTCTATTGGAATATCTTGTCTGTGCGGATTACATATGACCTGGTTCCATTCTTTATTATTCTGTTCGGAATAACCTGTCTGTGCGGTCTATCGCATGCATGGTGAATTCTTCTGTTATTCCATTCTTTATTATTACATTGGAATAACTTTGTCTACATGTGGATTACCGCATGCATGGTGAATGATCCTTTGTATTCATTCCTTATTAAATTGTGGAAATGATCTGTCTACGTGGATTACCGCATGGTTGGTGAAAATCCATTTGCAGTTTCGTATAATCTATTATACTCGTATGAGATATCATTTCTTTTATACTCATCATGGAATATCATTTTTTTTGGTATTTTTTTACGGGTTACTATTCACCCGATTACTATTCACTCTAGTATTATTCACTCGGGTATTCGGGGCACTTTTCCTATCGGAGTACTATTCACGAGTTACTATTCACGGGTTATACTATTCACCCAAATTACTATTCACCCGAATATTATTCACTCGGGTATTTGGGGTACTTTTCATGCCGGGGTACTATTCACGAGGTACTATTCATAGGGTACTATTTACCCAAAAAATATATTTCTTTTCTGTCCAAATTATTTTTGGTACATGAATATTATTCTTGAATTTTACTCCACAAAGCAGTATCATGTTGACAATTTGGATATTTTTAAACACTGGATAAATTTAAAGTCTTTAATATTTATCCTTGATTTCGTTTGATTAATGCTTATATCATTGTCATCATCCTCATGCTTATATTATGATGAAAGTCATCTTTGGCTTACGTGCAAAAGATGGACTATTGAGTATTGGTTTCAGTTGTATATCTTTGGCTTACGTGCAAAGATGAACTATTGATTGATGAGTATCTTTGGCTTATGTGCATAGATGAATTGTTTATTGGTATGATTATAACCAGGGATCATTAGGTATAATCATGACCCGTAATGTTCTAGATGATGTAGTAAAAGTCCTCATTGGCCCGTAGTGCATTGATGGACAGTTATTGGTATGAATATAACCAGGGATTATTCGGTATAATCATGACCATTGATGATTACATGAATATCCTTGGCCGTAGTGCAGGGATGATTCGATGATGTGGATTATTTATTAAGCTGAGTCTCAACGATAAAATATTGATTATACACTTTTAATTCATAAAAGATAGTAGATATCATGCTCTACTTGACTCTTCTAAAAAAATGGGTTGTATGTCTTTGGCTGTAGTGCAAAGATGAATTGTTAATGAATATCTTTGGTCGTAGTGCAAAGATGAATTTACTAGTATGATTATGGCAGAATTGTGATTTGGTATAACCATGATTTTTGATGTTTTGGTGAAGATAGGTGATGAAAATTATCTTCGATCACGAGTGCGAAGAGGAATTTAGAATCACAATTATGATTATGAGTTGTTCATATGATTGTGGGATGTGAATTGTTGATTGATGTTACTGAGGGACAAAACATTATTGGTGGAATTTTAACATATAGAAGATAATAGACACGATGGTTTATTTGACTCTTCTAATGGATTGCTTTCGTTCTATTGCAACTATGGTTGAAATTTTTTATCATCTACCATATGTTCTAAATCTCTGATTTATTACTGATGAAGGCTATTGATGATGTAAATTATCTTTAGTCATAATATTCTTTACTGGGCTAGTTGTGCTCACCCTTTTTGCTTCACAATTCCTTTTAGGTAATAAGAGTGTTCTTGAAGATTCGGCGGGGATAACAGGAGAATAGAACGGTGGTCTATAGCTGTTGAGGTTCTCCCTAAATATTATGGAAATAATTTTATTGAGAACTTTAGATAAGTGTGTCGTATTGTATACACCATTTGATATTTAATTTTGGTGAACCGAATAGGGTGAGGTGAACCCAACTTTGGAAGGGTGTTTTGCCACAATCATACAAGATGTCTAATGACATACAACCTCGTGTTATCATAAGATAGGGTTGTGCACATCCACTTGTTGAGTATATCTACGAGCACTACCTATATGATCTTGGAGTTTGGTTGAAATATAATTTTCAATTGTAGACAGTGGAGATAGTTATATGTCAAGAGAAGACTCACCATTGGAAAGAACATGATAGTAATCTTCTTGTTTTTTCTTTGGGGTCTATTCAAATTGACCAAGGATAATTTTGGGGACATATGATATCTATCATAACCTTGACGCATGGCCTCCCATGTACGAAGGTTTCCTTGAGCACTTCCCAAAGATTTTAATTTCTAAAACAGTTTTTGACTGTACTTTTATGTAAAGTACCATTGTAAGGTTGTGGTCAAGGAACCATGAGAGTTACATACATTTGTATTAAAACTCACAGTTTAATTATGGTCGTATCCTGCACGACAGTTCAACAGTTGTATAAATGAAGTTTGTAAATAATTTTTATAGTGTGATATCTGGCGACTCAGAATGGGTCGTGTGGACCTATTTTGGGGGCGTCACACACATTCATTCATATATATCATAATCAAATCATATATAAATAGGAATATCATTCACATGCATATTCCTGACAGGATGTATTATAAAGATATTGTTCCATTTTAAACATGATCCCTAATGAAATGATATCTTATTTCTATATGCTTAGTCCTAGAATGCATGACAGGATTGTGTGTTATTGCTATGGCACTTGTGTTATCACAATGAACAGGTATAGATTGAAAATCAAACCCATAGTCTGCTAGCTGATTTTTCATCCATAAGATTTGAGCACAACAGCAATTTGCCCGGTGACAATGTATTAAACCTTCTTTGTTGAGGTAGATATTGAGTTTTGCTTCTTGCTAAACGGGACACAAGTCTGTTTTCTAAGAATTTGGCAGTGTGCCACTGGTACTTTTTCTATCGATCTTGCAGCCTGCAAAATCAGCATCTGTATAACCTGTTAGTTCAAAGGAGGACTACTTGGGATACCAAAGCCCCAAGTGAGGTGTGCCTTTGAGATACCTAAAAATTCTTTTTACAGTAGTTAAGTGTGATTCCTTAGGATTAACTTGGAATCTAGTGCATATGCATATTGCAAACATTATGTCTGGTCTACTGGCAGTTAGATTTTGAAGAGAGCCTATCATACCTCTCTATTGAGTTATATCAATACTTTTACCTTTCTCATCTTTGTCAAGCTTGGTTGCTGGAGCAATTGGTGTTTTCATGGGAGAGGCTGACTCCATGCCATACTTTTTAAGTAAATCTTTAATGTACTTGGCTTGGTTTATGAAGATACCTTCACAGTCTGCTTTACTTATAATCTAAGAAAGAAATTCAGCTCACCCATCATGCTCATTTCGAACTTGCTCTGCATAATCTTGGCAAATCTCTTACATAGTTTTTCATAAGTAGAGCCAAAAATAATGTCATCAACATATATTTGAACTAATAGGATTTTGTCTTTGTGTTTTCTAAGAAATAATGTGGTATCTAATCTACCTCTAGTGAAACCATTTTCAATAAGGAAGTTAGTTAATGTATCATACCATGCTCTAGGTGCTTATGTAAGACCATATAAGGCTTTGTCTAATCTATAGACATAATTAGAGAGAGTTAGATTGATGAAACCTGGAGGTTGCTCCACATATACTTCTTCTTGAAGTTCACCATTCAGGAATGCACTCTTGACATCCATTTGAAAGACTTTTAACTTCATGTGTGCAACAAAGGCAAGAAATATCCTGATGGCTTCTAATCTGGCAACAGGTGCAAAGGTCTCGTCATAGTCAATGCCTTCTTCTTGAGAGAAACCTTTGGCTACTAGTCCCCATCTTCATCCATCTTATTTCTGAAGACCCACTTGGTGCCAATGACTGGGTGGTTTCTTGGTCTTGGAACTAATCTCCATACTTTTCTTCTCTCAAACTGATTTAGTTCCTCTTGCATGGCTTCTATCCAACTTAAGTCTTCTATAGCATCTTCTATCTTATTGGGTTCCATTTATGACATAAAGCTTAGATAGAAACACTTATTTTGGGTGGCAGATCTTGTCTTGACTCTTGCATTTGGATCTCCAATGATTAGGTCTTAAGTGTGATCTCTTTCCCATTTGTTTCCTGTTGGAACATCTGACCTGATGCCTTCTTGTCTGAGTTCTTCAAGATCAATCTCTACTTCTTGATGTGGAGGTTCGTTGTCTGGCATATCTCTTTCTACGATCTCCTCTAAAGGCTCGACGGTTTCATTATCTGGAACTACGATCGTGGTGTTGGCCTCGACTGCCTTATTCATAGTGTCTGAGTTGTTGTTCGTAGTGTCTCGAGACACAGTTTTGTCCAAGTCTGTTTCATCAAAAATGATGTGAATCGAGACTTCTACACTTAGCGTCTTCTTGTTGAACACTTTATAAGCCTTACTATCTATGGCATATCCGAGAAAGATTCTTTCGTTTGGCTTGGGTTGGAACTTTGTCAGATACTATTTTCCATTGTTGAGAATATAACATGCACAATCGAATACATGAAAGTAGATGACACTTGGTTTTCTTCCTCTCTACAGTTCGTAGGGGGTCTTCTTTAATGTAGAGTGTACAAGAGATCTGTTTTGAGTGTAGCATGAAGTGTTGACAGCTTCAGCCTAGAAGTATTCAGGCAGACGAGCTACTGCTAGCAGAGTTCTTCCCGCCTCTATAAACATTCTATTCTTTCTCTCAGCTACTTCATTTTACTGAGAGTTTGTGGAGCTGAGAAGTTGTGACTGAAGCCATTGTCTGTGTAGAACTGGTCCATCTCAGAGAAGTCAAACTCTTTACCATGATCACTCCTTATAGCCTTGATTTTCTCCCCTTTCTCGTTCATCACCAGTTTGAACATCTTCATTAGTTGGGAGCTTGTTTCATCTTTTGAGTTTAGAAAGAACACCCATGTGAATTTGGTGTAGTCATCCACTACGACCAATGAGTATCTCTTCCCTCCAAGGCTAGTTGTTAGAATTGACCCATATAGATCCATGTGAAGCAATTGCAGAGGATTGTCAATTGAGTTGACAATTTTGCTCTTGAATGAGCTTCTATTCTGTTTTCCATGCTGACAGGCGTTGCATGGCCTTTCTTTGACAAAGCTGACCCTGGGTAAGCCTGCTACTAAATCCTTGGAGGCCAGTTTTGACATGCTTTTGAAGTTGAGATGAGACAGCCTTCAGTGCCATAGCCAGCTCATCTCTTCAGAAGGTTTAGCCAGAAAACATATTGTCTCGCCAGAACTTAGTTGACCAAGATTAACAGTGTAAACGTTCCCTTCTCTTATTCCATTCAGCTTTATAGAGGATGTCTTCAGATCTCTGACTTGACATTGATTGTTGAAGAAGGTAACTTGATGACCCTTATCGCAGAGTTGGCTTATGCTCAGAAGAATGTGCTTTAGTCCTTCAACATATGCTACTTTACTGAAGGACACTGCACCATTCCCAGCTGAGACATATCCTTTTGTCTTGCCATATCCATTATCTCTGAAGATGACTGATGGACCCTCTTTCTCTATGAAGTTAGACATGAGAGCTTTGTTCCCAGTCATGTGCCTTAAGCATCCACTGTCCAGATACCAGGTTGTGATCGTGGAGCTCTGTTCCTATGGTAAGATTAAACTCTCATTTTGGTACCCATACTTGCATGGGTCCTACCTTGTTAGTACCCTTGGGAACCCAAATTTGCTTGAACTTGGGTCTCATATGCATAAGATTATGGTAGCATATTGCAGCCTTATGACCAATCTTATTACATACAAAACATCTAATTTGATGCATGCTTGTGTGTGTATGTGGATTCTTCCTCCATTTGGACTTAAGTGGGTCCTTAGCAATCCTTCCTATATACTTGTTCTTCTTTTTCCATGTATCCTTGTGATTCATGATTTGTGAAGAGTGAAGCTTAACTCTACTGTTCCTACCCAGTTGGTTCGCAGAGTTGATTTTACTCGACTCTACGACCCTTCGAGGTTGGAGAGCAGTGTCTAAGTTACTCTTCTCTTTTCTGAATCCTAGGGCAGCATGGAATTCGTTATTCCTTGAAGCATGGATTGGATCAGAAAAGCAGGGATGGACTGATTCTTCCTTCTGTGAGGATTTCACAAATGTAATGCTTCTATTAACATTTGAAACATTCTTAGAGCTAGTTTCCTTTATCTTTTCCACATATGGTTCTGAGGTGGATTCCCCAAAACCTAATCACATTACATCGGATGTACTTTCTCATTTGGAGATCGAGGAGTCCAGAAGAAGAGGATTTATTCCATGTAGAGATTGTCTTTTCTAGTTCCTCAATCTTAGAAGTTAGATTTGACTCTCTTTGTGCATTAAGTTCATTGGTCTGTTTTAAGAATTTATTCTCAGCTTCAAATTTGGAGAGAGAGTTAGTACTTAGAAGAGTTATTTCTAGTTCTTCCTGAACTTTCTCTTTCTCTTTTTGAAGAAGAGAATAATCTTTAGATAAAACTTTGAACCATTTCATTTATTGATGCATATCAGATGTTATGCCATGTAGTGCAGTTCTTAAATCATCAATATCTACATCAGGAGAGTTAAAGTCAAATACCTCATGTATACTTACTTCATGATTGTCAGGGCTCTTCTTATCCTTTGCATGTTTGGCCATTAGACAAAGATTTGCTATTTGAGGATCTTCATCGTCTCCAGATTCGGGAGTTGAGTCGTTGTCTGAGTCACTCCACAATCCTCCGGCCATAAGACCTTTATCTTTCTTCTGGAGCCTCTTGTTGCCTTTGAATTCTTTCTTAAATTCGATTTCCCCTTTTGTTCTTCTCTAAGAGGTTTGTTGTAATTTGCAATGAAATGCCAGGCTTCTTGCAGTTGTAACATAAGTCATTTATCTGTTCCTGGCTGTTGTAGTTGTTGAATTTCTTAGGTTTGCTAATTTTGTCTTTACGCATGATCCTTTTGAGTCTTCTAACTAGCATGATAAAGTCCTCATCATCATCTTCATCATAGTCAGAGTCATTTTCAGTGTTAGCTTTAGAGATGTCATCTGTTGCTTTGAGAGAAACCCCTTTGTCCTTCTTTCTTCCTTATGATAAAGTCTCTGCTCGCCGAGTCAACTCCAGTTTATAAGTGAGAAGGTTGCCATATAATTGTTGAACGGTCATTTCATGGAGATTCTTTGATTCTCTAATGGCTGTGGTTTTGGCATCCCATTTGCTAGGTAAAGCTCTAATGAATTTTATGATCAGATCTTTATTTGGATAGATCTTTCCAAAAGCTCGTAGAGAGTTGAGCAGTACATTGAATCTCTCATAAGTGGAAGTGACATTTTCACCTGAACATGGCCAAACATTTCGTATTGTTGAGTCAGAAGAGATTTTTTGTTTTCTCTGACTTCTTCAGTTCCTTCATGCATAATGAGCAATACTTCCCATACTTCCTTTGCTATTTTGCTGTTGACCACATTTTCAAATAGGTCATCTTCTAAAGATTAGAACAAAATGTTCTTGGCCTTTTTTAGAGTTGGACAACTTTCTTTTCGTTGTCAGTCCATTCTTCTTTGATCTTGATCTGAATTCTGTTTGGGTCATCTGAAGTTGGTGCAAGCTTTGTAGGAACGTAGGGCCCATTCTGAACAGTTTCAAATATATCTTCATCTATTGAATCCATATAGGCTTGCATATGAACTTTCCAGTTGGCGAATTTATCTTTATTTCACATAGGTGGATTGCTGCCTCCTCTAGTCTTTGATTCACTTATCAAATGTGCCATTGGATCTACTTAAGCTTTGTAGGTTGTTTGATAGAACCTGCTCTGATACAAATTGTTAGTACCAAGAGGCACAATAATTATTTAGAAGGGGGGTTGAATAGATATATTTAAAAAAAAAATCAAAATACTTATCAGATTTGATAATGATTTAAGCACAGCTGAATTTGAGATTTTTTTGTTTTCCCTTTAAGATAAAGCAAGTTGATAGGAGATAAGAAGTTATAGCAGATCTGACAGTTATGGCAAGAATATAAGAGACACAGTGTTTTAAGTGGTTCAAAGCACTCAAAGCTCCTAGTCCACTCTTCTACTTCTTGAGTAGGAAATCCACTAAGGATATCTTTACAATCTTTGAATCTCGCAGATTCCTTCAAGACCAGCAGTCTTGGAACTTCTTAGTTCACTTTAGAACTCTTCAAGTCCAGCAGACATAGTACTTCTCAGTTCACTTAGAACTCTTCAAGTCCTTATGACTTGGAACTTCTTACTTCTCTTGATAATAGTTGAGTTCTTGAATGGTACTACTCAGTTGCCGTTAAGCTAGTATTTGAAAGAACTGAGTAGCTGAGCAAGCTTTCTTTTCAGATCGTAGAGTTAAGCGTTGAGTGTTCTTCAGCGTTTCGTTGCATGCTTGCTTAATCTTTGCATCTACTTGTATTTTGCATATATGATGCCTTTGAAATATATCCTTTTGAAGACATCCGTGGGAGCATTAATTGTATTTGACATTTCTGAGCACTGATGGGGACTTTCTGGAAATCTTCTATCCGGCCGTCTGTCCCACTGACACTGCAGACTATTATCTCACCTAACACCTAAGAAGGTGTTTTCTGCTGACCCATAATACTTTCCTTAGCTTCTTCAATACGTTTCTTTGTTACAAACTAAGGATAACTGTTGTGTCATTGGGACTCCCGATAGTCTCAACATCTATAATCCATTCTACATTTGTTGACTTTTATATTTAAACAAATAGACAAGGTTCGATGCTTCTGATGCAGACAGATGATACACTACAATCATGATCGTGGTGTCTTGCCACCTTGGAGCTTGATCTGGTACTGATGGATGAGAACACTAAAATTTCTCTTAAGTACTGGTACACTATGATCTTCACTTGCTTGACTTGCAGACTTTACGCTTTCGAGAGCACTCTACGATTCTTGAGTTTGACAAGGCAGGCGTTTGGACCACTCTACGATTTCATGAGAGGCCCTCCAAGGCAGACAGACTACTATTCTCGATGCTCTACAATTCTGCCTTGACTTCTGCAATCTTTTGATCAGCTTGATAGACTACGATTCTGCTGAAGCCTATCTATTACATCTCAAGATATAGATCAACCTAACAACTTTGATCTTTTCTTCTATACATTCATTTACAGAATGATAAACATTAAAGCTTAGATCAACCTAACAAGTTTGATCTACCACTAAGTCCTTGTACATGTATTCCTTGAAGGACTTTACATATAATCATGAATATTGACTTTTAATATCAAATTTAAATATGCAATCTTCCAACAATATCCTTTACCTTAGTAGAAACTAGATTTGACTGGAATATCAGATATTATTCTGAGAAACTCTTGCACAAAAAGCTACACTCAAAGTATCCTTATACTCAAGAGAAATACGCACAATACTATATAATAAGAATTTTTGATATTGATGGTGTGTTTTGGAAGGAAGGGTAACCCCCTTTTATAGTGCAACGCGGAGGAGTAAAACAATTAAGTCTGCCTAACTTGCCTAACTTTCTTCTCTGCTTAACTCCTTTCATTTCCTTATGGTTGGGGCCACACTTTGAAACATGGCTTTGTAGGCAATTCATTCAATGCCTAATTAACATTTTATAATGGTTGGGGCCCACACTATTTGAAAACAAAGGATTACAGGAGAAAGAAACGTGCACGAAAGAAATTCAAAAAATGATAACATTCACTCCACTTTTATTCACATGCTAAAAATTATATATTATTATAATAATATTACCATTTGAATTATAAAAAATGTAATATTATAATAATATATTTGAATGAATATTTTATCGTAGAAGATAATTGTCAAATTTTCAACAAATATTTAATGCTAAATTCCTTCATTTATATCAAAATTGAACCAATATCCACCACATAATAATTATTCATAAATAATATTATAAGCTCACAATATTAACAACCAGATCATTCCCAAGAAAGAGGGGGCTTTCCGATAAGAATTTATCCTTATTGGCACGCAATTATATAACCTAACCCCTTTCCTTGACATAATTTTCTAGACATTGCCAATAATGCTAACTAATAATATGAATAATTGTGTCTTGTCAATGATTGATTTAATAATATAAAATATTGTGCAGATGATACTGTGACAATAATTAAATCAATAATATGAGATACTATCCAGCAATTACTGTGACAATTATTGAATAAAAATGAGTGACTTCTTATGTAAGAGTCAATAATCGAAATCTAATTGTAATACCGTACTCTTTGTGCAACCAGCGATATTCATTGTACATTTTTTATCAAGGGTATTTCAATAGTTAATGGTAAAAGTTTTGCCGTTATTTTTATAAAAATGTTATTTACTGCCGCTTTCTATGTCAAAGCGGTTATTCCGTTATGTGGTCCACCAATGATTGCACCGTCGTACGGATATTCCCCGACAAAAAGAATATTTCTCGACCAAACGAATATTTTATGACCACTTGCTTACTTCGCAAAATTTGCACATTTCACCAATAACTAAAGCATTAAATCAAATCAACACATTATTATTCAAAATAATAATTAGAGAAATTAAATCTTTATTCATAAAAAGTTGGGGTCTTACAACCTCCCCTCCTTATGAAATTTCTTTCTTCAAATTGATGTACGTACCTAGTATGTAGAAGAGGTGATGATACCTTATCAAGATTTTAACAGGTACCTCTTTATACGTTAAATCTTCTGCTATCTCGTCTGGTTCTAATTCAATAATGTGGTTCGGGTCTTTCACATATTTACGTAGCATGGATATGTGAAAAATATTATGAACACAAGACATACTTGGCGGTAAGGCGAGTCTATAAGCCACAGTTCCTACTCGATCGAGGATTTCAAATGGACCAATGAATCGAGGGTTGAGCTTTCCTCTCTTTCCAAATCTCGTAAATCCTTTCCATGGAGCAACACGTAAAAATACATGATCTCCAACATTGCACTCCACGTCCCTTCGATGAGGATCAGCATAACTCTTTTGTCGATCTTGTGAGGTTTGTATACGTTGCCGGATCATTTGAATCTTTTCCATAGTCATGCGTACCATTTCTCGTCCCAATAACATTTCTTCACCCACCTCATCCCAGCATACTGGAGAACGACACTTTCGTCCATACAATGCCTCGAATGGAGCCATGCCTATACTTGCTTGATAACTGTTGTTGTAGAAAAATTCCATCAATGGCAAGTACTTGTCCCAACTTCCTTTGAAGTCTAGGACACAGAGTCTTAATAGATCTTTAAGAGTTTGAATAGTCCTCTCCGATTACCTGTCCGTCTGAGGATGATATGCAGAACTAAATCGTAGATCAGTGCCCATAGCTTTCTGTAAGCTAACCCAAAATCGTGAAGTGAATCTTGGGTCTCGATCAAAAAATGTGGATATTGGCATACCATGCAATCTCACTGAAAGTCCAATAATAATCTAAAAGAGGGGGTTGAATAAATTATTACAGATTTAAAAATTATCTAAGGCCTTTTTGAATTTTTGAATAATTAATTTGCAGTGTTAGAAATTAATATGCAAGACAGTAAAAATTGAATCACACAATGCACAGAGATTTGTCTGGTTCACAACATACATCCCGGGTATGTTGCTACGTCTAGTCTCAAGCTCCTCTCCAGGACTTGAGATCCTATTACTATCAGTAATAAATATTCCTTCAACACGTGGAGAAGCCTTTATAAAGTTTTATAGACAAACTTCTAACTATTCCCAACTAATCTATCTTGGACAGCAAGCTCCCCGCTCCCTCCTCAAGCTTAGTTGTACTTCTTTTGAGTTCAGTTCTATTATATGATCTGGTCTTGAAATAACAACCTCTTAGTACACTAGAGACCCAACTTCCCGCTGACCTATCTAAGACTCTAGTCTTGGTTGAAGAATTACTCATCTTTCTCACAGGTACATAAAATAAATTAACTCTGACCTTTTCTCTTTTTATAAATAATTTTACAATAATATGCTTCTCAAGTAAGAAAATAAGAATTTAGTACAGATGAATGCTTGTTAAATAAGCGGATAGAATTTAGTACAGATTGATGCTTCTCAAATAAGCAGATATCAATTGAGAATGCGTGCTTAAATTCGAGAATGTTAGGAAAAGTGAAGATTTGAATAAATGGATGGTCGTATAATAAGAAAGTTATTATACGAAAGAATGAATACAAATATAATGCAAGGTATGGTACAAGTATATACGAAAGATAATATAACGTATAAGATGAATGTTATACGAACTAACATACGAGAAGAATACGAGGATTGTACGTTAAAGACTTAAGCCATTATTAATGGACTAGTAGGATTTGAATGTGATTTTAGCAAGCCCAAGTGAAAGATGAGTGAGGCCTAAAGATAATATAATTCAAGCCCAATTTTAGGCCCACATTTAATTAAACCTAAGCCCGAAATAAGTACCGAACCCGTGGATAGAATCGATGGGTCATCGGATGAGAAAAACCCATGGGGCAACCCATGTGGGCCCCCCATGGTGAGTCATGGCCGGCCACTTGGTGGCCAAGCAAAGGGAGAAGCTTAGTTTGAAAGTTTTGAATAGTAAGGAGGTGCAATAGTAAGGAGCTTGGGTGACCATTTGACCATTTTGCCCTCACTTTGCCAATTCTATAAATAAGAGGGAGATGTCTTCATTTGTTGGTTTTTTGATTCCCTAACACTTAGAGCTTTATATTGAGAGAGAAGTGAGAGTTATTCAACTAATCAAAGATGAAGAAGAAAGCTAGAACCTCAAAAGGTAAGGTAACTTTAACCTTTAATCTTCATCTCTTCATTTGTAAACTTGATAGAGAAGTGGTTATTGGTGGAGCATGTATCTTAAGAAGTGACAAGGATGGGTATTAGTGGACTTTACACAATAATAATCATGTTACAAGTGGAATCAAAAATAAAAGAAGTAAGAACTAATGAAGAAAATATGAATATTTAACACATATAGTAAGAACTATATGCTTGGTTAGGATGATAGATGTATGAATAATGGAATGAATCCATTTTGAACGGATTAAAAATCTTAAGTAACGAAGTTATGGCAAAATTTACAAGATTAGACGATAATCGTCGAAATCGTAAAATTCTCGAAATGATAGTCGAAAGTCACCGTTTAACTCAAAAAGCTTAGTTTTCGATGGCGTATCGTAGAACTTAACATTTAAGAGTTGTGGACTCAAGAATGGTCGAATTATGACTTAAAATGAAGAAACAAGCTATGAACGTTCACGAACGTTTATCGAATGCGTAATAAGAAATTAAACAGTGAATTTAATGTTAACGGATTCAAAAACTTAAGTTATCCCAATGAAATTGAAGTATGAAAGATATGTGAGATAATGGCTTTTGAACGGGCCAATTCTGACTTATAACGATTAAGTTACAAGCCCGGAAAGGAGATGTAATGAAAAACTTAAAAAACATTCAAAGGCTCAGGTTTGCACCATGACTCCAGCCTTGAATGGGGGACAAGACCTTTGGAGAGATCTTAACGCAACTTGAGTTATACCAAAGAACACGGCACCACATCGCCGATCCTAGACCAAAGGCAGAGAATAATAAAAATAAATACAAAAGAAAGGGAAGTTAATTGGAGGTGAATTATGACCTTAATTAAACCTAAAGTAACATCATAAAGGATGATAAAAACCTTAAGTTTAACATTTAAAAGTTAACAAAAGGTTACGAAAATGTGAATACAAAGTAAGTTAATAAATATGATAAACCATAACGCACGTTAAACGAATAGTTAGATCGAGAAGAAGGAGAAGATAGCTTAATGACAATACTTGATGATTGTTTATGACTTAACATGATATACTATGTGACTATGTATGTAGAATTTATAACGACTCGAAAGGAAAGCGAATTAACAGTAGATGACGCTAAAGGAAAGTGTTCTAAACCCTTGTCTGTACTTATTTTGGACAAGCTTTATGATTCATGTATCCTAAGCATGAATTGATGTACAAAGAAGTCGAAGCCATTCCCTTCGGCTATACTAAACTTAGTGTATTTTGTGGATTTTAATTACAATCTATCAAAATATTATTGATATTGATATCTTCTACCAACTGTTTTGGTATGGATTCAAAGAAAGATAGAGTATGAACAAACAAATGTTTTGTCGTAAAGCGACTGACATGTCAGGTTGCCAAAAATTGAATGTAGATACATGCTCGTAAAAATTATCAGACTTACGGACTTTGTGCCGGGTTATCCTTTTCAAAGAAAGAAAGAATGAATGCTCAAGGTCTTTGACCAAATTAAAGGTTTAAATGAGAATGCTCATCATTAAACATTTTAAAGAAAAGAGAAGTGCTATTTTGAATTATCTATAGTACTTCATGACTATTGATTCAGTTATAGAAGGTATATATATTTGTATGATTCATGCATGTTGTCCGGTTATAATTGTTACACTTGCTGAGCTAGTTATGTTCACCCATACTTTAATTATATAAATACAACTAAAAATGAACAGATTGAAGGATCCAGTAAGGATAAGGGAAAGGCTAAGGCGGACAAGTAGTTGGCATTGTAATAGAATAATATTAATTTTATATTAATTTGATACTATGACGAACAACATATGTAATGGTTAGAAAGAACCTGGGAAGGGATATATTATTATGTAATATATAGAAGACATATTCAATCTATTGATGTATTTCAATTGAATATATATGTGAACAGTAGCACCGTGTAGCACCATCTATCGGGTTGAAAGATACCCAAATTTGGGGGCGTCAGAATGACAAATCCCTCTAAACCTGATGGTACTGTCAGAACATGTGTTGAAATGAGTCTCCTCTTGAGTTCTTGGAAGCTCTTCTCACATTCCTCATTCCATCCGAATTTTGTATCTTTTTGAGTCAGCTGAGTTAATGGAGTAGCGATTCGAGAAAATCCTTCCACGAATCTCCGATAATAACCAGCTAAGCCCATAAAGCTACGTACTTCGGTTACTGACTTAGGTTGCTCTCAACTTTGTATTTCTTTTATATTTACCAGGTCAACTAATATTCCATACATCGATATCACGTGCCCAAGGAATGTTACTTTTTGAATCCAGAACTCGCATTTCTTCAACCTGGCGTATAACTTGTTTTCACGAAGCTTTTGGAGTATCAGCTTCAAGTGTTGCTCATGATCTTCACGACTTTTTAAGTGGATGAGGATATCATCAATAAAGACAACCACAAAATGATCCAAATATTCCTTGAATACTCGATTCATCATATCCATGAAAGCAGCAGGAGCATTAGTCAATCTAAAAGACATGATTAGGAATTCGTAATGCCCGTACTGAGTTCTGAAAGCAGTCTTTGGAATGTCATCAGTTATAATCTTCAACTGATGATATTCAGAACGAAGATCGATCTTTGAGAAGTATTTAACACCTTGAAACTGGTCAAACAGGTCATCAATGCGAGGTAACGGGTACCTATTTTTAATGGTGACATAGTTCAACTCCCGCTAGTCAATGCAAATTCGCATACTCCCATCTTTCTTCTTTACGAATAAAAAAAGCACCCTAAGGAGATGTACTAGGACGAATGAAACCAATGTCTAACACCTCCTGTAGTTGGGTTTTTAACTCCTGAAGTTCAATAGGAGCCATTCGATATGAGGTTTTAGAATTGGATTTTGTAACGGGTTCACACTCTGGGGGTAGGCCAGGAAGTTCTTCAGGAAATACATCAAGAAATTCATTAACAACAGAAATATCATTCAAATCTGACGTATTTTTATTTTAATCTATGACATGGGCTTAAGAAAGCTTTACATCCATTTTTCAATAAACGATTGGTTTTATGGCTTGATATGACAGTGATTGACTTTAGTGGTTTGGTTTCTTGAATTCGCAATACAAGTTAGTTAGGAATATGAAAACTAACGACCTTACAAAAATAATCAATTTTAGCATAATGAGTAGTTAACCAATCAATCCCTAAAATCACATCAAATGCAAGTATTTTCAAAGAGATGAGATCAACAGGTAATGCAAGGGTGCCAATTTGAATCAAATAAGATTTATAAACAGCGGATGTAACAAAGGTTTCTCCTAACGGAGTTTTAACATATAAATAAAAGTCTAATTTCTCAGGGGTCAAGTTCAAATGTTGAGCACAAGCAGGTGAAATAAAAGAATTGGTAGAACCGATATCTAATAAGGTATAGACTTTGCAAGAGTTTATGATTAGCTTACCCCTGATAACTTCGTTCGGGTTCCTCACTTTTTCAGAAGTCACGAAAAACACTCTCTCTTGAACCACCGACTTTTTTTTGTCCGTAGCCGCCTTTGGTGCCACCGTCCCAGCTGGACTTGACTTCGCTACAGGACACAATCAATCTGTGTGACCGTCCTTTGCACAACTAAAACATACCTTGGAAGGCTGTGTAAATTTTGGACTGATGTGTCCCTCCTCTCCGCATCTGTAGCATCTAACTGGCGGTCATTCTCCTTTCCTAGACATTATGGCCGGTGCTGGTGCTGCTGCTGATGTCTTCCCGTTATTATTGAATATTCTCTTTTTGAAATTTCCACTTGACTCATTTCTTCTATTATCTTGGCCAGGATTACCACCGAAGTAATTACCATTTCTGGCACGTTGGTTATCACTACTTCGATGACTGTTGCCATTGGTATGACAATTATCGTGCTACTGGTTGCTGTCTTTTGGTTGAGATGACTCATAATCCCACTCCAATAATTGAGATTTATTCACAACATCTGAATACAAACAGAGTTTATGAGAGATGAGAAGTTGACGAATTTTGGGTTTCAAACCTCTTAGAAACATTCGTTTCATTCGCTCCTCATTATCTACCAAATGAGATGCAAACGGGGATAACTCCGCAAACTTAGCCTCGTATTGCGATACAATCATATTTTTCTGCTCTATTTTGATGAATTCCACCTCCTTCATGTGACGAATACTTTCTGGAGAGTACTTATCATTGAACAATTCTTGGAACCTCTCCTAAGAGATCTTAAGTGCGGACAGATGAGTACGTTTTATATATTCCCACCAGTAATATGCCTCTCCGTGCAACATAAAGGTGGCGAATGGAACCTTTTTCTCTTCCGTGCATCCCAAGACATCAAATATCTTGGTAATCTACGTAATCCATTCCTCTACCTTAAGTGGCTCTAGCTTTCCCAAAAACTCTGGCGGTCCCAACTCCTTGAATTGCTTAGCAGTAACCAGCCGTGAGTTGCCATTGTTTTCACCTGCATTTTGCATAGGAGTCTCTCTTGTTTGGTGTTGCATGAATTGTAGAAAGCTCTTAAACATCCCATCATTTATCATTTGATCGGTGTTGTTGTTTACCTAAGGATTATTGCCTTCCTAATGCACATTATCCTGGTTATTGATTGGCGGTGTCTCAACGGTCTCATGTGCTCCATTACTTATCTCAAAATTTTCAGATGTCATTCTCAAACACTACCACAAAACAATGGTTAATTAAAGAAATTAACATGTCACATATTATCCCTATATTCCGACCGACCAATTAAATAATAAATAAGCTTAGGTAGGATACACTAGCGAAAGTTTTACTCGTCTCTCCCCTCCTAGTTCTAATCCCAGATCTTCACCAGAGATCATATCCCTAAGCTCTAATACCAACTATGACGCCCCTAAAATAGGCCCACACAACCCATTCTAAGTTGCCAAATACATGGTACAGAAACCAAATACAAACTTCATTAATACAACTATCGTGCAAAATATGACAACACATACACTGTGAGTTTTAATACAAATATTTTTTTGTAGACAATATCCAAACTCAAATAAAGTCCTCATTACAATTATTGTTACACTATTTTACAAAATAGTGAGGATTACTAAAATAACCATCTTGGACCACTACTCCACTCCCCGACTAGTCCCAGCTACATTCTCACCTCCTGAGAAGAACAATGTAACCAAAAGGAAAGGGGTGACTCAACTAGCCCAGTAAAGAATATTATGACTAAGATAATGTAGAACAAATTATTCGTAATCCTCAACAGGGAAAAATCTGATAGAATACAATAGATGACAAGTTTTAGAATAACAACTGCAGCAGAAACAACAATCCATTAAAAGAGTCAAGTAGAGCATGATATCTACTATCTTATATGATTTAAAAGTTCATCATCAATATTTTATCCCAGTAATACCAATAAATAATTATTTCTAGTCAATGAATTATCTATGCACTACGGGCCAAAGATAATCATTTGTTTCACCAGTGGTCATGATCATGCCAAACACCTCTCCATCTATGCACTACGAGCCAAAGATGACTTTCACCACAAACCTTATCTGTAACATTAAAGGTTATAATTATACCAATACAAAATTCCTGGTCATAATCATACCAATCAACAGTCCATCTTTGCACTACGGGCCAAAGATGACTTTTAACAAAATATAAGCATGAGGATGATGACAATAATATAAAGATTCAATCAAGTAAGATAAAAGATAAATATTAGAGATTTTTAATTCAATTTATCCAAAGTTCAAAAATTTCCAAATTATTAATATGATAACTATTTGTGAAGTAAAATTCAAGAATGATATTCACGTATCAAAAATAATTTGAACATAAAAGAAAATTAAATTTTGTTGTGAACAGTACTTATGAATAATACCGTAAGAATAGTATCATATGAATAGTATTTATGAATAGTACCCCAACATGAAAAGATTAAAATTTAATAAAAATGTTCAGACCAATATTCCAATGAAATGATATTAGATGAAGCGCAAAACTTAAGGAATTTTAAATCATTTCAGGACTTATAGAAGTAATACTTACCATAGTAAGTTTAAATTTAGGAATATGAAATGAAATAAAATCCCTTAAATAATATGGAGTATGAAAGAAAATGATATTTCTTACAAGTATTGAAATGAAATAATATCCTTTACATTAGTAGAAACTAGATTTAACTGGAATATCGAATATTATTCTGAGAAAATCTTGCACAAAAAGCTACACTCAAAGTATCCTTATACTCAAGATAAATAATCACAATACTATAGCATAAGAATTTCTGATATTGATGGTGTGTTTAGGAAGGAGGGTAACCCCACTTTTATAGTGCAGCGCGGAGGAGTAAAACAATTCATTCTGCCTAACCTGCCTAACTTTCTTCTCTGCCTAACTCCTTTCATTTCCTTATGGTTGGGGCCACACTTTGAAACATGGCTTTGTAGGCAATTCATTCAATGCCTAAGTCACATTTTACAATAGTTGGGGCCCACAGTATTTTCAAAGGATTGTAGGAAAAGAAAACGTGCATGAAAGAAATTCAAAAAATGATAACCTTCACTCCATTTTTATTCACATGCTAAAAATTATATATTATTATAATAATATTACCATTTAAATTATATAAAAAAGTAAAATTATAATAATATATTTGAATGAATATTTTATCGAAGAAGATAATTGTCAAACTTTCAACAAATATTTAATGCTAAATTTCTTCATTTATATTAAAATTGAAACAATATCCACCACATAATAATTATTCATAAATAATATTATAATCTCACAATATTAACAACCAGATCATTCCCAAGAAAGAAGGGGCTTTTCGATAAAGATTTATCCTTACTGGCGCGCAATTATATAACCTAACCCCCTTCCTCGATAGAATTTTCTAGACATTGTCAATAATGCTAACTAATAATATGAATAATTGTGTTGTGTCAGTTATAGATTTAATAATATAAAATATTGTGCAAATGATACTGTGATAATAATTAAATCAATAATATGAGATACTATGCAACAATTACTATGACAATTATTAAATAAAACTGAGTGATTTCTTATGTAAGAATCAATAATTAGAAATACTGTGCAATACTGTGTGCTACTGTGCAACCATGCGTATTACTTTATTTTTATCACCGGGTATTTCAACAGTTAACGATAAAAGTTTTGCCGTTATTTTTATAAAAAAGTTATTTCTGTCGCTTTCTATAACCGACAGTTATTCCGTTATGTGGTCCACCAATAATTGCGCCATCGTACGGATATTCCCCGATGAAAAGTATATTCCCCGACCAAACAAATATTTTATGACCACTTGCTTACTTTGCAAAATTTGCACATTTCACCCATAACTAAAGCATTATATCAAATCAACACATTATTATTCAAAATAATAATTAGAGAAATTAAATCTTTATTCATAAAAAGTTGGGGTCTTACACAATTTGATCACTAAGATCAATACAAAACATTGAGAGATTTACTAAGAATCCGTAAACCTGTAAGTCACTAAAACTTGGCACAATTTGATCACTAAGATCAATACAAAACACTGAGAGTAAAGTGTGTTTAAGCTATTAATAAGTTGGCAAAGAAAGCACAAATGAATGATTTGGCAGCATGACAGTTTTTCTCATATCGTAGAGTCTTCCAACTAAACGATCTTGTCAATTCCGCAGTCTTATAGTTCCACGACAAATTAAAGGGATTCTGTTAAGTCTTCAGCTAAACGATCTTCAACATATAGCATTACAAATTATGTCCACAACTCTACGATCATGAATCTACCTAATAAGTTAGATCATTATCTAAGTTCTTGTACATAAATTTTCAATCTCAATAAGAACTTGACAAAAGGTAACTTTTACGAATATACATTAATTATCATCATCAAATCAAATAAGGTTAAACCAAAACTACAAGTACTAACAAAAAGTATTTCATCTCATTGCACCACATCGCATAACTCCACCAAACATGTACTAAATATATGTCAACTTCATCCGCATTTGGAAACTCCACTTATATAGCTAATTGGAGTAATATGTAAACAAATTTGGTTGACTTGACTTTTAACTTTTCTGGTTGAATTGGACATTAAATGAGTTTAAGTTTTGGTAGACGAACTTGATTTTTTTAGTGTTGAGCTTTAGACGAGTTTAAGGGAGCTAACTTAAGCTGAAGTCTGATTTTTTTGAAGTTTTTTTGTAAGAGCCCAACTTTTATGAATAAAAAATGAATTTTTTATAAATATTATTTTTGAATATTGTGGAATAAATTTGATATAATGTTATAGTTGTGGGTAATATTTATAATTTTTGCAAAGTACGCAAGTTGTTATATAATATTCGATTGGTCGGGGAATATTCGTTTTAATAGGGAATATTCGTACGACAGCACAATCATTGGTGGACCCCACAATAGAATTATTGTCGGATTGAGAAAATGACAAAAATATTTTATTGAAAATAACGGCGAAAGTTTTACCGTTAACTATTGAAACACCCGGTGTTAAAAGTACAGTAATACGCGTAGTTGCATAGTAGCACACAGTATTGATTATTGATGCTTACGTGAGAAGTCACTCAATTTTGCTTATTAGTTGGACCCCCATTTACCCATTTTTCAAAATAATCGGTAGGAAGTTACTTGATATATATATATATATATATATATATATAATATTAATATTGGTGGGGCGCATAAGTGGGGCTAGTGTTGCCCACATGTTGGTGGAAAAATGGGATGATAGAGAATTGCAAATGTTTGCTTTCACGGGTGGTGTATATATATATATATATATATATATATATAATATTATATTTAAAAGATTTTGCTTTAAATATGGACCGTCCGATTAAAAGTAAATCAATCTAGACCATTCATGAATTAGTTACTATTCAGTCAATTCTTCTATAAATAGAAGCTCATTCCTTCATTATTTCTTACGAATTCACTGAAACTCTAGAGAGAGAAAATTATAGAGAGAGAGAAGAAAAGTATTCTGCTACTTCACTACTCCTACATCCAGTACTCTTCTTCTTAAGGTAAGGGTTATTATTTCTTTTGTATTCATGAAGAAAACTTCTGTTATTCCATTCTTTATTATTCTGTTGGAATAACCTATATACTGTGAGCTACCCTATACTTGGTGAAATTCTTACATTATTCCATTCTTTATTATTACATTGGAATATCACATGCATGCGTTTTTCTGCCGGACTGGTTAAAATCTTTATTATTACATTGGAATATCCTCATACGAGCATTTTACTGTGGGACTGGTTCCGTCTCTTTATTATTACATTGGAATATCCATGTCGGCGTTTTTATCTTGGGACGGTTAAAATCTTTATTATTACATTGGAACATCACTGCCGGTGCGTATTTCGCTTTAACTTTGGTTCCGTTATTTATTATTCTGTTGGAATAACCTATCTATGCGAAGTACCGCATGCATGGTGATTTCTTTTGTTATTCCATTCTTTATTATACACAGTTGGTTAAAGTTTTGACTTCTATACTCCATGAAATTAGTGGAATATCCTTGATATTTGTGCTTCATCCAGTATCTTTTCATTGAAATATTCTTCTGAGCATTCTTAAATTTTACTCTACAAAGAAGTATCATGTTGACAATTTGGACGTTATTAGTTCCTGGACAAATTAATTCGTGAACTTGTTGTATTGAATTCTTATATCATTGTCATCATCCTTATGTTTATATTTTTTTTGAAAGTCATCTGTGGCCTGTAGTGCATAGATGGACTTGGTATGAGTATGACCAGGGATTATTCGGTATAATCATAACCGTAATGTTACAAATGATGTGGTAAAAGTCCTCATTGGCCCATAGTACATTGATGGACAGTTGTTGGCATGATCATGACCATTGATGAATACATGAATTTCCTTGGCCCGTAGTGCATGGATAATTTGTAGATTTTATTCTCTACTTGACTCTTTTAATGGATTGCTTGATCCGATGCAGTTAAACTTGATGTTTGTTATATTGTATCAGTTTAACACTGTTTAAGGCTAATGATAATTTATTCTGCATTATCTTAGTCATAATATTTCTTACTGAGCTAGTTGAGCTCACCCTTTCTTTCACTGTTCTCTTCAGAAAATGAGAATATAGTTGGGACGAGTCGGGAAACGGAGTGATGGACCAGATGATAGTATTAGTAGTCCTCACTATTCTGTTAAATAGTGTGACAATAAATGTAATGAGGACTTATTCGAGAGTGGATATTGTCTAGAGAAGGCGATATTTGTATTAAAACTCATGACTCTCTTGTTGTATATTAAAGAATGTATTTATATTACATACCATGTATTTGGCGACTTCGAGAATAGGTGATGTATACCTATTTTGGGGCGCCATGAGTTAATATCAAAGCTTAGGGATATGATCCACGGCTAAGGTGTGAGACAAGAACTAGGAGGGGAGAGACGGGGAATTCCTTCGCTAGTATGACTTACCTAAGTTTATTTAATATTTAATTGGTCGGTCAGAGTATAGGGATAATATGTGATATGTTATTTAACCCTTGTTTTGTGGCAATATTTGAAAATGACATCCGAGAATGTTAAGAATATCAATGGAGCACAGGAGACCGTTGAGTCTCCACAGTTCAATAATCAGGATAATGTGCATCAGGAAGGCAACATTCCTCAGGCAAACAACAACACTGATCAAATGATAAACGATGGAATGTTCAAAGGCTTTATGCAATTCATGCAACATCAGGCAAGAGCGGCTCCTGTACAAAATGCAGGTGGAAATACTGGCAACTCTAGGATGGTCACCGCCAAGCAGTTTAAGGAACTGGGACCACCGGAGTTTTTTGGAGAGCCAAAACCACTTAAGGAAGAAACGTGGATTAAGAAAATCAACAAGATATTTGATGTCTTGGGATGCTCTGAGGAGAAAAAGGTTACCTTTGCCACCTTCGTATTGCGCGTGAGGCGTGATTCTTGGTGGGAATCGTAAGAAACGTACTCAACTTGTCAGATGAAGATGTGGCGCCCCAAAATAGGTATACATCACCCATTACGAGTTGTCAATACATGGTACGTAAACAACTACAACTTTATTATTACAACAAGAAAGCTGTGAGTTTAAATACAAATATTATCTTCTAGACAATATCTATACTCAAATAAATCCTCATCACATTTATTGATACATTATTTTACAAAATGGTGAGGACTACTAAACAACTTTTTCTAGAACCTTCATTCCATACCCAGAGCTACGCATCGCTATATTCTCGCCTCCCGAGAAAAATGGAACAAAAAGGAAAAGGGTGAGCTCAACTAGCTCAAGAAAGAATATTATGACTAAGATAATATACAACAAATTACCGTTAGTCTTCAACAGGAAAAATCTAATAGAATACTGATAGACAACAAATTTTAAATCAATCTTCGCAATGCGTGAAAATAATAATTCATTAGAAGAGTTAAGTAGAGAATGCAAACTACTATCTTCTATGTATGAATTTAAAAGTTCATCATCATCCTTTATCCCTGTAACATCAATCAATATACATCCGGAATCAAATATTCATCTTTGCACTCTGAGCCAAAGATATTCATCGATTAGTCATGTTCATCTAAACACTGTTCATCTTTGCACTACGGCCAAAGATATTCTTCAGAAATCATTCATCTTTGCACTACAGGCCAAAGATATTCCATAATATCATCATTTAAGACTGAAGATGATGAAAAAATATTTTTAAAGAAACGAATCCAGTGAAACAAAATGACAAGAATTAATGATTAAGGATTCGTACTTTGTTTTATCCATGTTCAAAAATACCTCAAAAATAATCATAGTGGTGTAAAATTCAAGAATGATCAAAACATGGATACAATCAAAGCTAGTATCCAGAATAGATATTTTGGACAAAAAGAAGAATTTTCATTTTTAAATTGAATAGTGCCAGATATCGTGAATAGTGCTTAGATACGTGAATAGTAACTCAGACACCAAAAGATAGAAATTCCACAAAAAACATCTTCACGCTTACATGAATAGTACTTCGTGAATAGTAACTTCGTGAATAGTAACTCATGAATAGTAACTCGTGAATAGTAATTCATGAATAGTAACCCCGACATGAAAAAGTTCCAAATTTGATAAAAGTTCCAACTAATATTTCAAAGATAATGATATTGAAGAAATAATATCATTTGAGAAGAAAATAACATCCCTTACCTCGAAAGATTAGTACTTCTAGCTGGAATACCGGATATAGTGCTGAAGGGAACTTTCACCGTCTAACAATACTCAAAGTATACTCAAAATACTCACAAGAATACGCTCGATAATATAGAGAGAGAAAACTTGATTTCGGTGTGATTTTCAATTCTAACCCAAGACCTATTTATAGGAAATTGCTTAGAACACCAAAGCAGAGAAAAATTAATATGATAATATTATATATATTAAAAAATTCTCTACGCACCTAGAACCATCTGAATTCAGCAACTTGCATGTGTTTAATGAGGCTAACCAAACACAAAAAACGTTTTTGTAATTAAAATATTTTAAACTTCCAAAAATCAATTATTTGAAGCTTGAACTTCAATAATTCATAATAAATAGCCCTTTTTCATCAGAAAATTCGAATCTCATGAGTTTTATAGGAAATTCAATTCTCTACAACTTTACAGAAGAAAGTTTTCCAAATTCCAAACAAAATTGACCGAAATCCATAAACGGGCAATTTTACAAAAGTTATAATCAAATTTCAAATAATAAATGGGGTCCACCGAGCATGTTTAACATGTTTTAAACATTTATTGCAACAAAAATACTCTTCCTCCTCGTATACTCATATATCCCACATTCGTTGTAAAAATATCACCATTATTATATTATTAAAATATAATTATACATTATCTTATCGTAAAAAGATAAAATTTCAATTTTCAACAATTGTCACATTAAAATTTTTCACCATCTATATCCACATAAAATCAATATTTTCCTCATCATATGAATTAATAATTAATTATTCACAAATAATATTACAGAATCACAATATCGACAAATGAGCAGTTCAAGGAAGAGGGGGCTTTCAATAAGAATTCTCTCCTTCTTGGTTGCAGCAATTAGGTGACCAAACCTCTCCTTAAACAGAACTTTCTAGACATTGCCAATAATGTTATCTAATAATATTATTCAGATAATATGAATTATTGCTTCGATAATGAAAAATATTGTGTAATGATGATGAGTAGGTTTTATACCTATGAATGAGATATTATTAAACTTAATTATTGCTATCTTTAATTGTTTTTAGTATCTTTTTATCTATTTTTGTGTTTATTTTGTGTAGGTTGGAATTTGGAGGGACAAATTGGTCATTTGGAGAAGAAAAAGGTCAAAAATCATTAAAATTAGAGTGAGTGGCATTTTTGTAATTACGTGGGTCTGGTGGCGCTTTAAGCGCTTGGAAATAACTTGTGTTGAGCGCTAGGCGCTTCATATGCAACAAAAGGAGGATTCTCTACTTCCAAGTGGGTGGTTGAAGCAAAGAGGAATCGAATGAGAGGGAGACTAATACAAATAGGAGGAGACTTTAGAAAAGACGTATCACTCAATTTTTCAAGGGTTTCACAGAGAGAACTACGAAGAAAAACACGAAGGAAAATTGCAAGGGCTGAAGATCAAAGAGAGAGTATTGGAGAAAATTCATAGTTTCTTCTTCTCTTCTCTAGTTTTATCTTTTGTAGCAATTATACGGGATGTTTGGATTATTAATCTGGATGATGTTTTTCTTTATTATTAGCATGAACTAAATTTTCATTAAGATTGCAACGGAACTTGGTATGTAGTTTAAATTGAACCTTCCCATTGAATGAAGTTGGTTTTTATTGAATTGTTTATTATATCTTTTGCTTATTGATTAATTGTTTGGCCAACAATTATTGTGATAATCTATATAAAATTGGAAGATGGAGTATAGATTAAGATCTGGATATGATAACATCTGTTCATATAATCTGAATAGGGTTAATATGATTAGCATGTAGGATAGGAATATACCTATGTGTCTTTTGTATCCTTTGAAAGAATTTATGCGTAAACCCTAATTAACTTGATTCACATAGGAATATAGTGAATTAATTGAGAAGGGTGTTCCTTGTAATTTTGTGTCTTAAGGATCGGAATTAGGAGGATTTGTTCACGTGTTTTGGAAAAAGTGTGTGAATTTTATAAATCATTCTTGGATAATGATTCATATTAATTAATTGCTTTAAATGGGAAGTGAATTGATTTAAATGAAATACCAAGGGAAGTTGTAATCTTAACCTATTAAATCTGCAGTTATTCTTGTGAAATTTTGATTCTTAATCATTAGTTTTGTTAAGTTTAAATTTCAAATCAAAAACAAAATTTAAGTAGTTTAAAATAGGATTAATTGCATTAGAATTAGTAATTGATAAATATTAGTCTATTTTTCTCGTGGGAACGATATCCTTGCTTCTTTGAATATTATAATAATGAGCGCGTATATCTTGCGTGGTAAAGTCTTTATTAAAAATTAAGGCAACAAGTTTTTTGCGTAGATCTTGGGAAATTAGTTTATTATTTTGTCATTATTGATTTTTATAGCGTTAATCTTAATTTAAACTTTTCTTTTTTCTGTTCTATTCAGGTGTTCTTGACTAGTGTATGCAAACGCGATCGAAGAAGCTAGATTTATTGCCTTACGAGGACGACATCGATAAAAGGTTTCAGCGGTTGCGTAAGTGGGTTAAAGAAACCAAAGAGGCACTTGATAAGAAAGATACTATGGCTGAAGAAGAGCAAAAAGCACTGCGGGATTATCTTCTGCCATGTGAGTTCTTGAAATTCAGTCGAGTATTACGAGGCCTGCCATTACTGCTACAAGTTTTGAGATAAAATCGGGGACAATACAGATGATTCAAAATTCATGTCAGTTTGGAGGGTTACCAAATGATGATCCGAACGATCACATAGTCAGCTTTATAGAAATCTGCGATACTTTCAAGTATAATAATGTGTCAGAGGATGCAATAAGGCTAAGGCTGTTTCCATTTACTCTCAGAGATAAGGCTAAGAGTTGGCTCCATTCACTACCACCAGGCTCGATTACTACATGGAACGACCTAGCCCAAAAATTTCTTGCAAAGTTTTTCCCGCCTGCAAAAACAGCAAAGTTGAGGAACGATATCTTCTCTTTCGTTCAGCACGATTCAGAATCACTATATGAAGCATGGGAGAGATTTAAAGACTCATTGAGAAAATGTCCACACCATGGGATTCCTAAATGGCTTCAGGTGCAAACTTTTTATAACGGTTTATTCAGCACAGTAAGATCGAGTATAGATGCTGCAGCGGGAGGAGCTATTATGGCCAAGAATTGTGATGAGGGTATCAATTGCTTGAAACCATGGCGACTAATAATTATCGGCACAACAAAGAAGAACAACTTCGACCCAAAGACGGTGGGGTTTATGAAGTGGATGCGATAGCGGCATTATCATTCTCAGTGATGACTTTTTACGCTCTTACAAAGAAGATAGATGCACTTGGGGTACAAACGATTCGAAAATGGAAACTATTTGTGAAAATATGCGGGTAGCCACTCAAGTGATCGATGTGTGCAATAAATCACGAGTCACCCGGTTTTTTCCGGTTATAACGAGAAGCGAGGCAATTATCCAAACGATCGCAATCCGAGTGAGAAACAACTCAAATTTTTCTTGGAGTAATAATCGGTCACATGTTCAAGCCCAAGCTCCAAGGCAATCATATCCACGGATTTGACCACATCAACAATCTCAACAACACCCACAACCTCATCAACACGATAAGCTATCACAAATGGAAGAATTGTTGGCAAGATTGGCAACTCGGTTTGAAACCACAACAAAAAACCAATCAGCTGCAATAAAGAATCTTGAGAACCAAATTGGGCAGATAGCTAGTGCTTTGAATACTAGAACTCCAGGTTCTTTACCTAGTGATACGGAGAAAAATCCAAGGAATGATGGAAATGAACATTGTAAGGCAGTTACACTCAGAAGTGGGAAGGAGTTGACTACAGATTTAGACGGACAAAAGAAAATAATTTCAGAGGATGGTGAAAAGAGAGTGGAAATTCAGAAAGTAAATCTGGGGAAAATGTTGTGAAAAAACAACAAGAAGATAAGCAAACAACAGTCGTACCACCCGTGCCGTTTCCTCAAAGATTTCAAAAGCAGAAATTAGATAGACAATTTTCAAAATTTTTAGAAGTGTTCAAAAAGCTGCAAATCAACATTCCATTCGCAGATGCTTTAGAACAAATGCCTAGCTATGCAAAATTCATGAAAGATATTTTAGCAAGAAAGAGGAAGCTAGGGGATTTTGAAAACGTAGCGTTGAACAGAAGAATGTAGCGCAATTCTGCAAAGAAAGTTACCACCGAAGTTGAAGGATCCGGGTAGCTTCACCATACCATGTAGTATACGATTGACCCCCAGGTTCTTTAATGGATGTTTGTGTGATTTGGAGTGCAGTATTAACTTGATCGCTTTTTTCGATCTACACGCAGTTAGGATTACCAAGCACCAAAGCCAACAAATATCTCTTCTGACTCATGAGATAGATCAGTGACATACCCTAGGGGCATCGTGGAAGACATATTAGTGAAGGTGGACAAATTCATATTTCCAGTCGACTTCATTGTGTTGGACTATGAAGAGGATAAAGACATACCCATTATCCTTGGAAGACCATTTTTAGCCACTGGAAGGACATTAATTGATGTACAAAAGGGAGAGTTAACGATGAGAGTCCAAGATGAAGAAGTAACGTTTAATGTTTTCAAGGCTATGAAATTCCCGAAGGGAGAGGAAGAGTGCTTTAGAGTTGATCTGATTGAAGAAGCAACTACAGAGGTATTTAGTGAATTTGTGAATGAAGACCCTCTTGAAAGTGCATTGGTTAGTGAAAATTTATTTGATGACTCAATTGTGCTAGAATGGGTTCAAATGTTAGATTCAGCACCGAAGTTCACACGAAGTTTGCAAAAATTTGAACCTATGGATTTTTGGGGAAAGCCGGATGAAAAGGTAAAATCATCTTTAGAAGAACCGCCCACTTTGGAACTTAAGCCATTGCCTAACCATCTACGGTATGCCTACCTTGGTTCTTCTCCTACCTTTCAGTTATTATTTTTGCATCACTTGATAAGGTTCAAGAAGAAAAGCTACTGAGGGTACTTCGGCCATTCAAGACTGCTCTTGGGTGGACTCTTGCGGATATCAAGGGAATAAGCCCATCAATTTGCATGCATAAGATTCTAATGGAAGATGAAGCGAAACCGATTATTGAACAACAACGAAGACTCAATCCCATCATGAAGGAAGTTGTAAAAAGGAAATCATTAAATGGTTGGATGCGGGAATTATCTACCCTATCTCCAGATAGCTCATGGGTAAGTCCAGTTCATTGTGTGCCAAAGAAAGGGGAATAGCGGTGAGTTGCAAATGAGCGTAATGAATTGATCCGAACTTCGAGCGATTCACGGGTTGGCGGGTGTGTATGGATTATAGAAAGTTGAACAATGCCACTCGTAAGGACCATTTTCCTCTACCATTCATAGATCAGATGTTGGACAGGCTTGCAGGACATGAGTATTATTGTCTTATGGATGGATACTCAGGTTATAACCAGATTGCCATTGCACCTGAGGATCAGGAGAAGACGACATTCACATTGCCCATATGGTACCTTTGCTTTTGAGAATGTCTTTTGGATTATGTAATGCGCCGGCGACATTTCAACGGTGTATGATGGCTATTTTCTCCGATATGGTCGAACAAAATCTTGAGGTATTTATGGATGATTTTTCAGTTTTTGGGGATTCATTTGATTATTGTTTGGAAAATCTCACTCTCGTGCTCAAACGGTGTATGGAAACGAATTTGGTTTTAAACTGGGAGAAATGTCATTTTATGGTGCAAGAGGGAATAATCTTGGGTCATCGAGTGTCATCAAAAGGAATTGAAGTTGATAGAGATAAGATCAAAACCATCGAGAGCCTGCCACCACCTATTTCAGTAAAGGGTATTCAAGTTTTTGGGACATTTGGTTTCTATAGACGATTTATAAAAGACTTCTCCAAAATCACGAAACCACTTTGCAATCTTTTGGAGAAGGATGTCCCATTCAACTTTGATCAAGCATGCCTAGAAGCTTTTGATGTGTTGAAAAAAACTTGTTACACTTTTTTGTAATCATAGCGCTTGATTGGAGTATCCCATTGAATTAATGTGTGATGCTAGCGACTTTGCGATTGGCGCGATTCTTTGCCAACGAAAGGATAAAATTTTTCATGCTATATACTATGCTAGTAAGACATTAACGGATGCCCAACCTGAATTATACCACTCTTTGAGAAGGAGCTATTAGCGATTGTTTATGCATTTGATAAATTTCGATCATATTTGATTGGGACAAAAGTGATCGTGTTTACAGATCATTCGGCAATTAAGTACTTAATAGCAAAGAAGGATCTGGCCGAGATTAATTAGATGGGTATTATTGCTACAAGAGTTTGACTTGGAGATCCGGAATGAAAAGGAACAGAATAATCGAGTTCTTGATCATTTATCACGATTAGAGAATGAGAACTAAAAAAAAGATGACACACGGTGATCAATGAATTTTTCCCGGATGAACATTTGTTTTGCGGTAAGGATGGATACTCCATGGTATGCAGATTACGTAAATTTCATTGTGAGTAAGGTGTTTCCACCAGATTTAACAAGTCAACAGAAGAAGAAATTTCTCCATGATGTGAAACAGTATTTATGGGATGAGCCATTTTTATTTAAACAATGTGGAGATCAAGTCATAAGAAGGTGTGTTCCGGAAGTTGAAATGGAAAATATTCTCTACCAATGTCATGCATCTAACTACGGTGGACATTTTGCGGGAGAAAGAACGGCTGACTAAGGTGCTTGATGTGGGTTCTTCCGCCAACACTCTTTAAGGATGCCGTGTGTTTTCATTGAAATGTGACAGATGCCAAAGAGTGGGTAATATATCAAAGCGACAAGAGATGCCACTAAACATGATCTTAGAAGTCGAATTGTTTGATGTTTGGGGCATCGACTTCATGGGACCATTTCCATCATCTTTTAGCAACTCCTATATACTTCTAGCGGTGGACTACGTTTTGAAGTGGGTAGAAGCTATAGCATCGCCCACCAATGATGCTAAAGTTGTGGTTACGTTCATTTGGAAGACTATTTTCTCTAGATTCGGCACTCCTCGTGCAATCATTAGTGATGAAGGCACGCACTTCTGTAATAAGCAGTTCTCACTATTCTCAATTGAAATCACTGAGTCACTCATAAGATAGCTACCGCTTACCATCCACAAACAAGCGGTCAAGTTGAGGTATCTAATCGAGAAGTAAGCGAATCCTCGAGAAGATAGTGAACCCTAATCGGAAAGATCTGGGCTAGTAAGTTGGATGATGCTTTATGGGCATATCGTACAGCTTACAAAACCCCGATAGGGATGTCTCCGTACAGGTTAGTATATGGGAAGGCATGCCATCTTCCAGTTGAACTAGAACACAGTGCTTATTGGGCAATTCGGAAGTTAAACTTTGATATGCATGTCATGGAGAGAAGCGCCTCTTACAATTGAACCAAATGGATGAATTCGGACTCAATCATACGAGCGAAGTTATATAAAGAAAAGGTTAAGAGGTGGCATGATGAGAAAATTCTGGAAAAAAAAGTTTGAAGCGGGGCAAAAAGTGCTATTATACAATTCAAGGCTTAAATTGTTTCCGGAAAGTTGAAATCCCGTTGGTCAGGGCCATTTATCATTACAAAAGTTTATCCTCACGGAGCTGTGGAGGTGGAAGACCCGGATGCTAAACGTAATTTCAAAGTCAACGGTCAGAGATTGAAACACTACTATGGGGGTTGTGTTGATCGTGAAAGGACATCGGTCAACCCTTGCTGATTAGAACAGAGAAGAAAGTCAGGCTGAAGACTATAAACCAAGCGTTAACTGGGAGGCAACCCAGGAATTTTTATTGTTATTTTCTATTTTTACTTTTATTTTGTTTAATTTGCTTTACTGTTAGTTTATTTAGTGGTTAAACTTTTATAATTTAGGTTTTGTTACACCCTTATGTTCTCTAACATGATATTTAATTGATTTCGTGGTAGGAAACATGAATTCTTATTTAAGCGGGTTTGACTAATGGCCACTACGACTACCAGTCAAGAGGGGTCTCGCCCGGTGGCGGAAGCTTGACTCACCAATTGGTGGTGAGTCAGTGGGTCAGCAAGGCGTCGTCCTGAAGCCAACACTTATGAGCTCAATAGAAGAATATCCATTTGTCAAATTCTCATATTTCTAATCATTTCTCTCATTTTTAGTGTTATTGAATTGCTAAAGGGTGTAGGTTGGGAGCACAAAGAAGCAAACAGTAAACCAAAGGCCCAAGACATGCCCAAGCGCCTAGGCGGCCAAGCCAGGCACAAGCCAAGCGCCTAGGCGCCCACTTGCAGTAGCACAGACGAGCACCAAGCGCCTAGGCGCCCATACCTAGGCCAAACCAAGCGCTGGCGCCCAAGTCAAGAGAGCCACTGAAGACCCAAGCGCTGCTGGCCGGTCCAAATAGTAATTCAAGCGCTAGGCGCTCCATACGTACCACACATACTGCCACCTAGCGCCTAGGCGGTCCAGCCAAGGCATACTCAAGCGCCTAGGCGCTCATGCTGCATCTTTAAAAAAAAAAAATATAAGCCCTAATCGGGCAATACAAATCCAAACCCAAATCAAACACTCTCTTGCTCTCCCACTCCAATTCAAACTCACTCAAATCACAACCCTCCTCTAATTTAGCCACTATAATCAACGTTTTCTTGTATAATCCTAATCAAACACTCAATCTCCTACCCAAACCAAGGCACTTAATCTCCATATGGTCATCCTTCATCACCAATTCGGGCACCAACTCACATTCAAGCCACATCTATCTAAAGTAAGTGCTCACCCTCAAAAAAAATTGCTCCTACAACTTTGATTGGAACATCATATCTGGCTATAACCAAGTAATTGCACAAGATTTTATTGCAAATTATTTGGTTTTGCTTGGATAGTAGCTAAGGTAGTAAGTTGAAGTTGGTTATTTCAATGTGTTGGCTCAAGTGGATTTGGGTACTTCTCATTGTTGCTTGTATTGCATTGGACGACTAGTGTGCTTAGTTATTAACAAATTTGGTGAAAATTAAGTTTGGGGGAGTGCTTACCAATAGTGTTCAAAATTTGTGCACACCAAGTGTTCGATACATTGTCACAAAGAGGATTGGCCCATACTAAGCCTCTGAACATCATCTATTGGGCAAGCAATTCACACACAAGACTCATGGCTACTAAAAGGCAAAGAGGCGAGACTTCGGGCACTTCGACTAAGTATGACAAAAAGAGATTTGTAAGTGCTAGTGCATCCGAAAGATATTACAATGTGCTTTCTAGTAAAACGCTAATTCCTGAGCGTGGATTATTGCCAGAGGCAGAAGATGGGGAGTTACTACAAATGATTGGAAGTAGAAGATGGGGTAACTTTGCATCCCAACCGGATTCATCGGTCATTAAAATTGTTAAGGAATTCTATGCCAATGCAAAAGATGTTGTTGGTAACATAATTTGGGTTCGCGGAAAATCAGTGGAGGTCAGTTTTAGGACAATAAATGCTTACTACGGCTTGAACATAATACCCAATAATGGTTACATGCAATATTTAGAGCACGAGCTAGACTACAGTGAGATCATTCAAGCTTTGTGTGTACCTGGAACAACATGGAAATTAACAGATCAACAAGAAGCTGTTTTGTTCCCTGCATCCGCACTAAGCAGTTATGGGAAAGCATGGCATGCCTTTATTTGTGCCAAGTTGATGCCGTGTAGGCATATGAGTGATGTTATAAATCAACGGGCAGCGTTGCTTTTCTGCATTGCACAAGGAAAAACGATAGATGTGGGTCATGTTATACATGATTCAATTGACAAAGCAATTCGAGGAGGGACCTCAGGTGGATTACCTCACCCATCTTTGATCACTGGACTATGTCAACAAGTTGGAGTCAAATGGGATGCCGAAGAAGCTAGACAACCTCCCTTAGCTGCGATTGACCACTCGCTTATTAAGAAGTACAAGGTATGGGGTGGTGGTATACCACACCCGAGAGGGTTAGGGTTCATTATCGTGCCTCCCGAGTCCGCGCTGCAGCCAAGCCTACTCAACAATTACACGATAATCCTCCTGCAGCTGGAAGTTCTGGGCCACCACCAAATTTTTTTGAAGATATTCGCCGAGAATTAAGAAATCAAACTAGAAGGATTGACATGGTGGCTACTAGAGTTCAACAGGGTTTTGACCGGGTTGAAAGAAATCAGGATAGCCTAGCTCAGCGACAAACAGAGATGTATCGAATCAGTAGTGCAAAGATTCTAGAGATGTTTGACCGCGTGAATCCATTTGGCTCCCTACCAATTTCCCCATTGTCTGCGTATCTCCTATTTGATCTACCCCCTGAAGATGAGGTTGATGAAGAAGAAGACGAGGATACTGACGAGGAATAAGGCGTCTATCTTCCAGGGAAGTCCTCAGTGCCTAATTTCTTATGTTTTGTTTGTTATATACAATGAGGACGTTCAGATAGGTGAAGTTTGGGGTGCATTCATGTAGTATTCATTTAGTAGTTTTGCATTCATGTAGTATTCATTTCAGTAGTTTTTCATGTAATTTTTTTCATCGCTTTTCTTAAAAAAAAAAAAAAAAAAAAAAAAAAAAAAAAAAAAAAAATCAAATATTTACATGTTTTCAATTTGTTAGATAGTTTAAGTCTATTTGGCCGTTGATGAGATTGGAATTGAGTAGACAAGTATAATAATCTTGACTATTAAAGGCGTGATGTGATTTCTTGTCATGATTTGAATCTTTACCTATTTGAAACCCGATATAATAAGGATAAGACAAGAAAAACAACTATGTTGGTGATTGAGTCTAAATTGACACATAGTGGACTTCTTGAGGATAATACTAGTTTGAATGAATGAAAGACATGAATAAAGCAGAGATGACTGAATTTAGACAAAAACTTAAGTTTGGGGAAAAATTTGGGATATATAAGCGAAAAAAAAAAAAAAATTACCGTGGCTAGTTTTTGTTTGGGGCCTTTGTTACTTGAGCAAGTACGCCTGGAAGGGTGTCTTAACACCTAAGCGCCCTAAGGTCTTATATGGTGCGGGAGTTGTTGGTTGAAAGCTCGCTAAGGGGTAGCACTGTTAGCCTAATGGAATGAGACATTGCACAGTCATGGTTTAAAAAAACTATATTGACTGATTGAGTCTAAATTGACACATAGTGGACTTCTTGAGGATAATACTAGTTTGAATGAATAAAAAAAGACATGAATAAGTAGGAGATGGTGAATTTAGACAAAAACTTAAGTTTGGGGGAAAAATTTGGGATATATAAGCTTCAAAAGAAAAAAAAAATTACCGTGGCTAGTTTTGTTTCGGGGCCTTTGTTACTTGAGCAAGTACGCCCGAAGGGGTGTCTTAACACCTAGCGCCCTAAGGTCTTATATGGTCTGGGAGTCGTTGGTTGAAAGCTCGCTAAGGGGTAGCACTGTTAGCCTAATGGAATGAGACATTGCACAGTCATGGTTTAAAAAAAAAAAAAAAAAAAAAAAAAAAAACAATAAAACGGGAAAAGAGCAAAAAGCCCCCGTAATGATAAGTAAAGCATAAGTATCCCGGATTGGACTCTTGAATTTGGTGGATGTTTGACTTTAGTTGGATCTAGCTTGTTCTTGAATTTTGTGAGTTGACACTATATGACGCCTTTAAAGAGATCTATTATGTTTTGTATTTAGCATTATATTAGTTAGCATTGTTGTTCAGCACACACACACTATATAAGTAATAACAGGGTAAGATTTGATGATTGACTAGGAAATTATTAATCTGTCTTGATATGATGTACTAGCATGTTTAATCCGATTTCTCCGAGGCTTGATGAATAGATTTTGTTCTGTTTATTTCTTTGAAATTTTAGGCACGTAGATAATTGTATTGCATATTTAGTTATTCAGATTGTGTTTTATTGCTTGAGGACAAGCAATTGGTTAAGTTTGGGGGTATTTGATGAGTAGGTTTTATACCTATGAACCGATATTATTAAACTTAATTATTGCTATCTTTAATTGTTTTTAGTATCTTTTATCTATTTTTGTGTTTATTTTGTGTAGGTTGGAGTGGAGGGACAAATTGGTCATTTTGGAGAAGAAAAAGGTCAAAAATCATTAAAATTAGAGTTGAGTGGCATTTTTGTAATTACGTGGGTCTGGTCAAGCGCCAGCGCTTGAAATAGCTTTGTGTTGAGCGCCTAGGCGCTCATAAATGTGCAAAAAGGAGGATTTTCTACTTCCAAGTGGGTGGTTGAAGCCAAAGAGGAATCTGAATGAGAGGGGAGACTAATACAAATAGGAGGAGACTTTAGAAAAGACGTATCACTCAATTTTTCAACGGTTTCACAAAGAGAACTACGAAGAAAAAACACGAAGGAAAATTGCAAGGGCTGAAGATCAAAGAGAGAGTATTGGAGAAAATTCAGAGTTTCTTCTTCTCTCTCTAGTTTTATCTTTTGTAATTATCGGGATGTTTGGATTATTAATCTGGATGATGTTTTCTTTTTATTAGCATGAACTAAATTTTCATTAAGATTGCAGCGGAACTTGGTATGTAGTTTAAATTGAACCTTCCCATTGAATGAAGTTGGTTTTTATTGAATTGTTTATTATATCTTTTACTTATTGATTAATTGTTTGGCCAACAATTATTGTGATAATCTATATAAAATTGGAAGATGGAGTATAGATTAAGATCTGGATATGATAACATCTCATTCATATAATCGAATAGGTTAATATGATTAGCATGTAGGATAGGAATATACCTATGTGTCTTTTGTATCCTTTGAAAGAATTTGTCGTAAACCCTAATTAACTTGATTCACATAGGAATATAGTGAATTAATTGAGAAGGGTGTTCCTTGTAATTTTGTGTCTTAAGGATCGGAGTTAGGAGGATTTGTTCACGTGTTTTGGAAAAAGTGTGTGAATTTTATAAATCATTCTTGGATAATGATTCATATTAATTAATTGCTTTAAATGGGAAGTGAATTGATTTAAATGAAATACCAAGGGAAGTTGTAATCTTAACCTATTAAATCTGCAGTTATTCTTGTGAAATTTTGATTCTTAATCATTAGTTTTGTTAAGTTTAAATTTCAAATCAAAAACAAAATTTCGTAGTTTAAAATAGGATTAATTGCATTAGAATTAGTAATTGATAAATATTAGTCTATTTCCTCGTGGGAACGATATCCTTGCTTGCTGAATATTATAATTGAACGCGTATACTTGCGTGGTAAAGTGCTATTAAAAATTAGGCAACAAATGACAATTATTGAAACAACAACAATATAAAATATCAACGCAGCAATTATTGAATCAATAAAATATTGAACAGTAATTACTGTAACCATTATTGAGTAGTGCCTTCTTACGTAAGAATCAATAATTGGTGCAATACCGTGTGCTACTGTGTTTTAACCACCGAGTATTTTAACAGTATTAATGGTAACAACTACACCGTTATTTTTAACCAACTTATATTTGTCGCTTTCTTCATCCATCGCTTTCAGTTATGGGGCCCCACACATGTCATTTGTCTTAGCCGCATACGAATATTCCCGACGATCACTGATAATATTCCACGACCAAACGAATATTCCCAAACAACAATGAATATTTTATAACCACTTGCTTATTTTGAAATATTTATGTATTTTACCCTAACTATCCACATTAATCACATCAACCCTTACTATTTCAAAATAATAAATAGAGAAAATTAAATTTCATTAATAATAAGTTGGGGTCTTACAACCTCCCTCCTTATGAAATTTCGTCCTCGAAATTGACGACGTACTGGTGTTTTGAAAAGGTGAGGATACCTCGCTTTCATTTCCGTTTCCAATTCGGTCATTTCCTCTATAGCATGATTCCTCCACAAAACTTTAACTTGTGGTATGATCTTTCTTGGCGTAGGACATGCTCCTTCCTATCCAAGATCTTGACAGTACCTCCTCATACGTTAAGTCTTGACTATTTCGTCCGGTTCTAATTCTATAACGTGGTTCGGGTCTTTCACATATTTACTTAAGTACGGATATGTGAAACACATTATGAACACGAGACATACTTGGAGGTAACGCAAGTCTATAGGCTACATTTCCTACTCGATCAAGAATTTGAAATGGACCAATAAATCGTGGATTGAGCTTTCCTCTCTTCCCAAATCTTGTAACTCCTTCCATGGAGTAACTCATAATAATACATGATCCCCTACACTAAATTCCACGTCATTTCGATGAAGATCCGCATAACTCTTTTTGTCGATCTTGTGCCGGTTTGTATACGTTGTCGAATCATATGAATCTTTTTTCGGTGAGTCATACGTACTTAACTCGGGTCCCAACAATGTTGCTTCACCCACCTCATCCCAACATATTGAGAAGCGACACTTTCGTCCATATAATGCTTTAAATGGAGCCACACCTATACTTGCCTGATAACTGTTGTTGTAGGAGAATTCTACCAATGGTAAATACTTATCCCAACTGCCCTTGAAGTCTAGGACACAGAGTCTTAATAAATCTTCAAGAGTTTGAATAGTCCTTTCTGATTGTCCGTCCGTTTGAGGATGGTATATAGAAAATCAATCAGTAAATCCGCGCCCATTGCTTTTTGCAAGCTAACCCAAAATCTTGAAGTGAATCTTGGGTCACGATCCAAAACTATGGATCTGAGGCATGCCATGCAACCTCACAATCTCATTCACGTACATACTAGCAAGACGTTCAAGGGAATAAGTCTCCCGTAACGGCAAGAAATGAGCAGACTTGGTTAATCTATCAACAATAACCCAAATAGCATTGATGCCTTGAGAAACCGTAGGAAGACCCGTAACGAAATCCATGGTAATGTGTTCCCACTTCCATTTCGGAATCTCAAGTGGTTGCAACGGACCCTTAGGTACTAGATGCTCCGCCTTTACACGTTGGCAAGTTAAACACATCGAGATAAACTTTGCAATCTCTCTCTTCATATTGTTCCACCAAAATGTATGTCGAAGATCACGATACATTTTAGTACTTCCAGGATGGATTGCAAATGGTGTATTGTGTGCCTCCATCATAATCTTGTACTTCAAATCAGAGTCGTTAGGAACACAAAGTCTAGAGTGGAATCGAAGTATTCCTTCTTCATCAATTCTCGCTTAGGAATAGCTCCTTCTTGTACTTTCTTCTTCATACGCATCGCCTCCGGGTCGGTGGCTCGAGCAACCTTAACTTTTTCTATTAAAGTTGGCTCTGTCGTATACTTGACATCATCGCTTTTCGTTCGTGCATATGATCTTCTACTCAACGCGTCAGCTACCACGTTCGCCTTTCCAGGATGGTATTGAATAGTGTGGTCGTAGTCTTTCAATAGCTCGAGCCAACGTCGCTGCCGCATGTTGAGTTCTTTTTGAGTGAAGAAATATTTAAGGCTTTTATGGTCTGAATATATCTCCACTTTCTCCCCATATAGATAGTGCCTCCATATTTTTAGCGCGAAAACGACTGTTGCCAACTCTAGATCATGAGTAGGATAATTCCTCTCATACTCTTTAAGTTGTCACGAGGCATAGGCTATGACTTTCCCACGTTGCATGAGAACACATCCTAACACTTTGCCTGAAGCATCATCAGAGATAACAAATCCATCCCAACCGGATGGTATTGTTAGAAAACAGCCGAAATAAGTCTCCTCTTAAGCTCTTGGAAACTCTTCTCGCATTCTTCACTCCAAACGAATTTTGTATCCTTTTGAGTTAATGAGTTAATGGAGTAGCGATTCGAGAAAACCTTCCATGAATCTCTCGATAATAACCAATTAAGCCCAAAAGCTACGTACTTGACCACCGACTTTCGGTTGCTCCCAACTTTGTATTGCTTCAATCTTTGCGGATCGACGGATACTCCATGTTTCGACACCACGTGCCCAAGGAATGCTACTTCATCAAGCGAACTCGCATTTCTTCAATTTGGCATATAGTTTGTTTTCACGAAGCCTTTGGAGTACCCGACTTCAAATGGTGCTCATGATCTTCACGACTTTTGGAATATATAAGGATGTCATCAATAAAGACAACAACGAATCGATCCAAATATTCCTTGAATACTCGGTTCATCATATCCATGAAAGCCAGCAGGAGCATTAGTTAGTCCGAAAGACATGACTAAAATTCATAATGCCCATCTGAGGGAGTTCAAGGCGTCTTTGGAATATCCTCGATTCTAATCTTGGTGATGATATCCGTAAGCGAAGATCAATTTTGAAAAGAATTGTGCCCTTGCAATTGGTCAAACAAGTCATCAATACGAGGTAGAGGATACCTATTCTTGATGGTGACATGGTTCAATTCTCGATAGTCAATATAAAGTCGCATACTACCGTCTTTCTTCCTTACGAATAAAACAAGAGCACCCCAAGGAGATGTACTAGGACGAATGAAACCGTTGTCCAACAATTCCGTAGTTGGACCTTTAACTCTGAAGTTCAATACGAGCCATTCGATATGGGGTTTTAGAAATGGGCTTTGTGCGAGTTCAAGATCAATAAAGAATTCAACTTCACGTTAAAGGGGGTAGACCGGAAGTTCTTCTAGAAATACGTCGGAAAGTCAATAACAACAGAATATTATTCAAATTTGACGTGTCTTTATTCAAATCCATAACATGGGCTAAGAAAGCTTGACATCCGTTTTTCAATAAACGAATAGCTTTATGATTAGATATGACAATGATTGATTTTAATGGTTTAGTTGCTTGAATTGCATACAACAAAAGTTGGTTAGGAATATGAAAACTAACAACCTTACGAAAACAATCAATTTTGGCATGATGAGTAGTTAACCAATCAATCACTAAAATCACATCAAAAGCAAGTATCTTTAAAGAGATAAGGTCAACGGTGTAAGGTAATGGTGCCAACTTGAATCAAACAAGATTTATAAGCGAGTGGATGTGATGAAAGTTTCTCCTAATGAAGTTTCCACGAGATAGGTCAAAGTCTAATTTCTAGGAATCAAGTTTAAACGTTGAGCACATGCAGGAGAGATAAATGAATGGGTAGCATTGGTATCAAGTAAGGTATAAACTTCGCAAGAATTTATAAATAGCTTACCCGTGATCACCTCGTTTGGGTTTCTCGCATTTTGACCGATCACAACAAACGCTCTTCTGGAATCGTTGACTTTGACTTTTTTGGGACGATCTTTCGAGTCACCGTCCCTCATTGAACTAGGTTTCGCTATCGTACAATCTCGAAAGCGATATGTCCTTCCTTTCCACAATTATAGCATACCTTGAACTTTTGTGGGCGGTTTGACCGATATGTCCCTCTTTTCCGCGTGATTTGTAGCATATAACGACCGGTGGTCGTTCTCCTCCCTTAGAACCGATTCTTCCAAGACCGCTGTCGTCTTCACATGGTCGTTGTTAAATCTCCTCTTTTAAAATCTCCTCCCGACTCGCTTCTTCTATTTTTTTCATGGCCATGATTACCACCGAGTGGTTACCATTTTTGTCTGTCTCGCTTTTCTCATTGGGTTATCATTATTCATTGATCGCTATCTCTGCGATACGATCCTGGTTATGGTCCCTTAGTTGACCGTACTCGTTATCTCGCTCTAATAATTGAGCCCCATTTAACAACATCCGAATAGAGAGAAAATTTATGAGAAATGAGATATATTGTCGTATGTCGGGTTTCAAACCTCTCGAAACATCCGCGTCATACGTTCCTCATTCTCCACCAAATGAGGTGCAAACTGGATAACTCTGCAAACTTTGCCTCGTATTGAGACACCGTCATGTTGTTTTGTTCCAATCGATGAACTCCACTTCCTTCATATAGCCGAACACTTTCGGGAAAGTATTTGTCATTAAATAGCTTCAAACATCTCCCAAGACATGCCGAAAAGGGTGGATGGGTACGCTTCACGAGACTCCCACAAAGTAGTCTACCTCGCCACGGAACATAAAGGTGGCGAATGGAACCTTCGTTTCTCCGTGCATCCCAAGACATCGAATATCTTGGTAATTTTCTTGACCCATGTTTCCGCCATGATCGGATCTCGCTTTCCCTTAAATTGTGGTGGTCCCAACTCTTTGAATCGCTTGGTTTGTGACAACCCGTGAATTGCTATCATTTCCTCCTCAGATTTTGAACACGAGTCTCCTAAATGCGATTTTGCATGAACTACAAAAACTTCTAAACATCCCTCGTTCATCATCTCGCTTTCAATGGTGTTGTTCACGGGAGGAACATTGCCACTGTTGCACGTTCTCCTCGTTGGTGAGTACAAAGCGTCTCCACGGTCTCATTTCCATTGTTAATATTCTCAATCGACATTCTCAAATCATCGTCATAAAACAAGGGTTAATTAAGGAAATCAATATATCACATAATATCCCTATATCTTGACCAACTAACAAATAAGCTTAGGTAGGACACACTAGCGAAGGATTTACTCGTCTCTCTCCCTCCTAGTTCTATTCCCGATCTCGCCAGAGATCATATCCCTAAACTCGATACCAAGTATGACGCCCCCAAAATAGGTATACATCACCCATTACGAGTTGTCAATACATGCATGTATGTAAACAACTACAACTTTATTATTACAACAAGAAATCGTGAGTTTAAATACAAATATTATCTTCAGACAATATCTATACTCAAATAAATCCTCATCACATTTATTGATATATTATTTTACAAAAATGGTGAGGACTACTAAACAACTTTTTCTAGAACCTTCATTCCATACCCCGACTCGTACTCGCTATATTCTCGCCTCCTGAGAAAAATGGAACAAAAAGGAAAAAGGGTGAGCTCAACTAGCTCAGTAAAGAATATTATGACTAAGATAATATACAACAAATTACCGTTAGTCTTCAACAGGGAAAAATCTAATAGAATACAATAGACAACAAATTTTAAATCAATCTTCGCAGCGGAAATAATAATTCATTAGAAGAGTTAAGTAGAGAATGCAAACTACTATCTTCTATGTATGAATTTAAAAGTTCATCGTCTATCCTTTATCCCTGTAACATCAATCAATATACATCCGAATCAAATATTCATCTTTGCACTACTGGGCCAAAGATATTCATCGATTAGTCATGTTCATCTAAACACTTTTCATCTTGCACTACTACCAAAGATATTCTTCAGAAATCATTCATCTTTGCACTACGTGCCAAAGATATTCCATAATATCATCATTTAAGATGAAGATGATGAAAAATATTTTAAAAAGCGAATCGATTGAAACAAAATGACAAGAATTAATGATTAAGGATTAGTACTTTGTTTTATCCATGTTCAAAAATACCTCAAAAATAATCATAGTGGTGTAAAATTCAAGAATGATCAAAACATGGATACAATCAAAGCTAGTATCCGAATAGATATTTTGGACAAAAGAAGAATTTTCATTTTAAATTGAATAGTGTCAGTATCGTGAATAGTGCCAGATATCGTGAATAGTAACTCGACACCAAAAGATAGAAATTCCACAAAAACATCTTCACGCTTTCATGAATAGTACTCGTGAATAGTAACTCGTGAATAGTAACTCATGAATAGTAACTCGTGAATAGTAACTCATGAATAGTAACCCGACATGAAAAAGTTCCAAATTTGATAAAAAGTTCCAACCAATATTTCCAAGATAATGATATTGAAGAAATAATATCATTTGAGAAGAAAATAACATCCCTTACCTTGAAAGATTAGTACTTCTAATTTGGAATAATAAAATTTATAGTCTTTCAAGGAACTTGCAAATCTAACAATACTCAAAGTATACTCAAAATACTCACAAGAATACGCTCGATAATATAGAGAGAGAAAACTTCAGTTTCTGGTGTGATTTTCAATTCTAACCTAAGCACCCTATTTATAGGAAATTGCTTAGAACACCAAAGCAGAAAAATTAATATGATAATATTATATATATTAAAAATTCTCTACGCACCTAGAACCATCTAAATTCAGCAACTTGCATGTGTTTAATGAGGCTAACCAAACACAAAAAACGTTTTTGTAATTAAAAATATTTTAAACTTCCAAAAATCAATTATTTCGGAGCTTCAGAACTTCAATAATTCATAATAAATAGCCCTTTCATCAGAAAATTCGAATCTCGCGAGTTTTTATAGGAAATTCAATTCTCTACAACTTTACAGAAGAAAGTTTTTCCAAATTCCAAACAAAATTGACCGAAATCCACAAAGCAGGCGATTTTCACAAGTTATAATCAAATTTCAAATAATAAATGGGGTCCAATTTGACATGTTTAACATGTTTTAAACATTTATTGCAACAAAAATACTCTTCCTCCTCGTATACTCATATATCCCACATTCGTTGTAAAAATATCACCATTATTATATTATTAAAATATAATTATACATTATCTTATCGTAAAAAGATAAAATTTCAATTTTCAACAATTGTCACATTAAAATTTTCTCCATCTATATCCACATAAAATCAATATTTTCCTCATCATATGAATCAATAATTAATTATTCACAAATAATATTACTGAGAATCACAATATTGACAACTGACAGCGGTTCAGAAAGGGGCTTTCAATAAGAATTTCTCCTCATCTTGGTAGCGCAATTAGGTGACCAAACCTCTCCTTAAGCAGAACTTTCTAGACATTGCCAATAATGTTATCTAATAATATTATTAGAGATAATATGAATTATTGCTTCGATAATGAAAAATATTGTGTAATGACAATTATCAAACAACAATGAATATAAAATATCAACGCAAAGACAATTATTGAATCAATAAAATATCGAGCAAGAATTATCGTAACCATTATTAGAGTAGTGCCTTCTTACGTAAGAATCAATAATTGGTGCAATACTGGTGTGCTACGTCGTGTTTTAAACCATAATTTAGTATTTTAACAAGATTAATGGTAACAACTACTGTAGTTATTTTTAACCAACTTATATTTGTCGTTTTCTTCATCCATCGCTTTTCAGTTATGGGGGCCCACATGGTCGCTGCGGGCCGCATTTAATTTTCCCCACAAAGACATTTAATATTCCACGACCAAACGAATATTCCCAAACAACAATGAATATTTTATAACCACTTGCTTATTTTAAAATATTTGCGTATTTTACCCCTAACTATCCACATTAATCACATCAACCCTTACTATTTCAAAATAATAAATAGAAAATTAAATTTCATTAATAATAAGTTGGGGTCTTCTGAGAAGATGTCTTGGGAGAAGTTTCAGAACTGCATTCAACGACAAGTACTTTCCCGAAAGTATTAAATCACATGAAAGAGGTAGAGTTCATCAAGCTGAAACAAAACAACATGACCATATCGCAGTACGAAGCCAAGTTTACCGAGTTGTCCTGGTTTGCGTCCCATTTGGTTGATAATGAGGAGAGAATGACACGAATGTTTTTAAGAGGTTTGAAACCTAAGATACGTTAATATCTTATCTCTCATAAACTGTGTTTGTATTCAGATGTTGTTAATAGGGCTCAGTTATTGGAGCGTGATAATGAGTCATCCCAACCAAAAGATAGCAACCAGCAAAATGATAATACTAGTGAAAGCAGTCATCAAAGCGGTGACAACAAGCGTGGAGGAAATCAACAGGCCAGAAATGGTAACCACTTCGGTGGTAATCAGGGCCAAAACAATAAGAATAGACATTTCAAGAAGAGGAGATTCAACAATGATGGAAAGATGTCAGCACTATCACCCATTGTGAAGGAAGGAGAACGACCACCTATCATATGCTTCAAGTGTGGAGGAGAAGGACACATCAGTCCCAACTGTGCGATGCCATCCAAAGCATGTTACAACTGTGGAAGAGAAGGTCACCTGGCCAAATTTTGTCGTACACCGAAGACAAGTCCAGCTGGGATAGAGGCATCAAAGGCCGTCCCAGAAAAGTCAAAGCCGGTAGTACAGGGGAGAGCGTTTGTTGTAACCTCCCAGAAAGCAAGGAACCCGAACGAGGTCATTACGGGTAAGCTTATCATAAACTCTAACGAAGTCTATACCTTATTTGATACCGGTTCTACCCATTCTTTTATTTCTCCTACTTGCGCTCAACGTTTAAATTTGACTCCGAAGAAATTGGACTTTGACTTATCTGTTGAAACTCCGTTGGGAGAAACCTTCATTACATCCACGGTTTATAAGTCTTGTTTGATTCAAATCGGTACCTGCACGTTACCAGTCGATTTTATTTCTTTGAAAATTCTTGCATTTAATGTGATTCTAGGGATTGATTGGTTAACTATTCATCATGCAAAAATTGATTGTTTTCATAAGGTTATTAGCTTTCATATTCCTAACCAACCTATTATAATTCAAACAACCAAACCATTAAAATCAATCACTGTCATCTCAAGCCATAAAGTTATTCGTTTATTGAAAAATGGATGTAAAGCTTTCTTAGCTCATGTCACGGATCTAAACAAAAATACGTCAGTTTTGAATGATATTTTTATTGTTAATGAATTTTCTGACGTATTCCCTGAAGAACTTCCTGAAAGTAGTATGCACACAAGCCAATCATGTTTGATGATAAAGCATATACTTTGTAACAATCTTATTCATTTATTAATAAAAAGTATTAATTTATTAAAAGCTTTTGATTATCTACATGATGCTGTTTTATAATATGTGATAAACCCATAGTTTTAAGCAATGCTTTTAGAATAATGACGATGATCATTCTAATGAGATCTAAATTCTTAGAAAGCTTAAAACTAAAATAGTTCCCAATCATTGGATTACTAAATTGGGGATTAGTGAATCCGGATAGATTGGTACATACGTTGCTTGCTCATTGGATGAGGATGATTGATCTCATGATCATTTGTGTGGAGACACTAAAGCAAGTATGTAGGTGCTTATTAGAGAATAAGTTCATCGAAGCATTGGCTCGCTAAGGAATACCTAATTGAGTTTTATTTGCTGTCAATAGAAAATTCTGTAGTGATAGTAGTACAAGTAATCCTTGGACTTGAGATCATCATAGTATCTTGTGTATGATGAGTTATACTTTGACTTATTCCTTAAGACCCTTAGGGTATATCAAAAGGTATGCTTGGGTATAATAAGTTGTACATGGAGATAATGTATGATCAATAAAGAATCTACCACTTCTAAGAAAAGAAGAGAAATGTCCTATGTGATTCGATAAATGACAACCCAGTGAGTCCTTGGTTTAAAGCGTAATGAAATTAGAAAGGAGTTTCTAATTTGCATTATTTGGAGTTGTGCATTTAAGGATCGAAATACATATAATTAAATAAAATAAGACTTGACAGTAATTCCATGTCTTATATTTAATTGGGATATTGTATGGTGGAAGAATTGAATTGTACGGTAACTATTTACTCAAAGGTTCTTTATGATTAATGTTGAAATCTATATTATCTGGAAAGTCGTTGATCGCTAGGGAGGCTTATCCCTATTGTAGAATAAATATTATTTATTTAAATAAATTAATTATTTAATTTATTTATTTAAATAAGATTAGAATTGTTCTAATTGATTTATTCACAACCGGTTTAATATGGAGAACCTAAAGGGTCACACCATAAAAGGAAGAATAATTATTTAAGAAGTTAATGGCATAATCGTAATAATATGTTAAGTATATTTAATTTAATCTATGGTGATAGAATAAATTAAATAGCTTAATATTTATTATTTAATATTTTAGAAATATTAAATATAAATTAATAAGAGGAGTCTTATTAATATTATTATAATTATTATTATTTTAATTTCTAAAAGAGTTTAGAAATTAATTTAATATAAGTACTCTCATTTATTCCTAATTGGATTAGGAGAGGAAAATTAATTAAAGGAGTTTAATTAATTATCCCTAATAAGATTAGGGGAGCCCATTTAATTAAAAGAGTTTAATTAAATAATACCTTATTTATTAAATAAGGTTACTTGATATCTTTATAAGAGGAGTCTTATATCGGATATCAAACGTATTTGACATAATTCCAATTTGTTGGAAGACGCCTTTCTATATAGAGATAGAAAACTAGGGTTGAGCCAATACCCCTTCTTCTTGAATCTTTATTTTTCCTTGGTGGATCACCTCAGAGGCCAAACATATGGGTGTATTAACGTTGATCAAAGGAAGGAACCAAATCCGGTGGATTCAAGTCGAACGCGAAAAGATTTGGAGGTGAACTTGTACACGAGGAAGCTCGATCTTCAAGGGTATGATTTTATTCTTTATCTTTTCGTTTAATTAATAATTATGCATAAAGGGTGATCGGGTATATGGTTTGTAAATTTTTTAAACTCGATTTTTACACGCTTCGCATTATTTTGCAATTTGATCAACGCATGAATAATATTACAAACCGACAGCGGTGGTATCGAGCCAAACCTTTATGCAAATTATTAATTGTTTTAATTTAATATGTATATTGATATGTGTTTAGAACAATTTAATTGGGCATAATTTTATTGTTTAAAATTTATTTTATTAAAAAAAAAATGGCGATTTTTTTTAAGAAAAAAAAAAGGAATTCCGGTCCAGGAGCTTAAAATTGTTCACGCAAATCAAGGAATTTTGGATTTTAGAGAGAGCTTGTTGTTAATGGTGAATTCTAATAAAAGACATTGCTTCCTTGTTAACAGTGGATTTTAGAGAAGCTTGTTAACAGGTGAATTCTAATAAAATTAATATAGTGGTGCACGGAAATCAAGTGAAACATATATTAAAATTCCTTTTGTTCCAAGCATGTTAATGATTTTATCACTTACGGTGGTGAATCATGTTTGATTTAAAAAAAAAATGGATTATATATATATATATATATATATATATATTAATTTATAAAATGGGACGGTTATTATATATTAATAATATATAATATTCTTAATTATTTTATTATTAAAATAAAAGTTTATTTTAATTTTAAAATAAAAAGTTTATTTTAATCTTAAAATAAAAAGGTTATTTTAATTTTAAAATTAAATTTCATGCTAACTAATTAGAGTTGGAATTGGATTCCATGATAACTAATTGGAGTTGAAATTGGATTTCATGTTTTCTAAAATAAAGGAGTTTATTTGTGAATAGGAAAGTGAATCCATGTTTCCTTAAATAAAGGAGTTTATTTAGATATGAAATATGATTTCATATTATTCAAAATAAAAGAGTTTATTTTTGAATAGGAAAGAAAATCCGTATTTCCTTAAATAAAGGAGTTTATTTAGATATGGAATAAGATTTCATATTATTCAAAATAAAGGAGTTTATTTGTGAATAGGAAAGATAATCCGTGTTTCCTTTAATAAAGTTTTTTTTTTTACATGGAATTGGATTCCATAATTAATTAAAATAAAAGAGTTTATTTTAATTAAAGATTTTATATATATGGAATTGGATTCCATAATTAATTAAAATAAAGGAGTTTATTTTGATTAAAGATTTTGATTAAAATAAAATAGTTTATTTTATTCAAAATTGGATAAATTAAAATAAAATAGTTTTATTTTGATTTAAATTTGGATTAAAATAAAGGAGTTTATTTTGATTCAAAAATAGATTTTATACTAACTAAATTTGCCCATTAAATGATATCAATATATATATATTAAATGTTTATTATTCATAAGATGAATGTTATTTATTGATGCATATGGTGATGTGTATGATAATAAATGGGATTGATTATGGACTATTGACCAATATGATTGGATTTTATTTTAGTTGGATGCATGAATGTATGGGTTTTTATTAAATGGGGAATTCTGCGTTCCTCGTCTTCTCTAATTTTTCTTAATGTAAATTTTATCCCCCTCCTATGTATTTCCCTCGATCACGATCAAGGTTTCTATTTATTTTAAAATAGTTTTGTAATAGGAATAATTAGAATTATTTTGAAAAATTGGAGATCAAGGAGCGCTTGAAGACCCGTTTGTAATGGAGCCCGGGTTTAAATGTAATAGTTATATTTAAATATTATTTCTTGCACCCCTAGGGTTTGACCTTTTGGTTCAATTGGTGGTTCTAGTGAACCAAACTAGAATAAAAGTCCATAATCAATTGAAGTAGAATATAGTATTCTATATGTGCATGCTTATATCTATATATATTATATATTATGCAAACATGCTTCGCATGTTAATTAATATGACGCGTATTTTATATATATATATGTGCATGTGCGCTAAACAAGATGAGACAAATTAATAACAAACCCCTCAATTTTTTATATTAAGTCCTAAGCGTTCAAAGATATTTGGAATATCGAACGTCGCCTTCTAGCATGATAAAATTAATAGAGTATTAAATATTTAATATGAGTTTGTTGTGTCACCACAAGGCAAGTATTAAGTATTTAAGATGTTAATTTATCACATTTGATGCTTATAAAGAAAATTGAACAATATTGTTTTTTGTTGTGTCACCACAAGGATTATATTTTTTTTTTGAATATATGGAGTGCTAGGTCGGACTTAACTTGGATAATTTTGATTCGGATGTGCCACCACTTGATCAAAATAATCTAAGAGGCAAAAGAAAAGGAGTTGCATAGTTGATGTAATTGACAAAAGTTGTCTACCTATTTATTTATATATAGTTTGTTGTGTCACCACAAGGCTATATACATTTGAAATGGGATCCTTATTCTCACTAGCAGATCTTTAATTAGATTTTATTTAACTATATATATTGAGGGTAATATAGTTTGAAGAAAATAGTGGGAGATACCAATTTAAAACAAGACCTAATTTATTTTGGTAATTAATAAAAGAATGTATGTTAAAATGTTGTTAATTACAAATTCATTTACAGAATTTTACAATGTCTAAAATTACTATCACTGCGAAGCATATTAGATGCTAAATTAACCGGACCAAATTAAACGGATTGGTTAAGGAATTTGAGAATAGTTCTCATGGCTGAAAAGCTATCTTATGTCCTTAATACTACTATCCTCGCAATGGTTGCGCATAAAGCCTCTCGAGGAAGAGATTGCTACTTTTAGAAAGTGGCAAGATGATGCACAGTTGGCTCAATGCATCATGCTCGCATCCATGAGTAACGAGCTTCAGCGTCAGCATGAAACTATGGATGCTCCTACTATATTCCTACACATCAAGTAGTTGATGGTGAGGAAAGTAGGACTGATAGATATCAGATATCTAAGGAGCTCTTCCGATCTAAAATGGCCAATGGAACTATAGTACAGACAAAAAGTTCTTAACATAATCAATTTGATTGATCAATTAGGACAACTGGTTTTGTCATGGATGGAGAGTTGAGCCAAGATTTGATCTTGCACTCACTCCCGGACTCCTTTCACAATTTTTGTGAATTTTTCATATGAACAAGCTAGATATAACTTCATTTGATTTGCTTAAATATATTGAAAAATGTTGAGAGTCACTTTCAACCAAGAAAGACCAAGTCTACTTGCTAGGGGTGAAGGATCTTCCGAAAAGAAGAAAGATTCAAAGAAGGTAAATGAAAAGGCAAAAACAAAGGATAATAAGAACAAAAGCGTCACGGATAGCAAAGGAGTTTGCTTCCACTGCAATAAGCATGGACAATGGAAAGAAAGCTGAGAAGCATCTTGCAGAGGCTAACCAAAGAACCTTAGTGAAGTTTGATTCATAATACGCTTTTTGTTCATGATTTAAAATAAATTTTTCTTTTAAGTCGAGGTTCTACTTGGGTATTGGATACCGAGCTTTGGTTATCATAAATATAGATTTATGAAGGGACCAAGCAGAAGTAGAAAGTTAAACAAAGATAAGTAATCCTATGTGTAGAAAATGAAGCAAAGGTTGCTGCATATTAGCCATAGAAACTTATAGTTTAGCAATGCCTACGGGCAAATCTATTAAGTCAATAAGTTGTTATTGTATTCCAGTTCTTGTTAAAAATATTATTTCCATTTTATTGTTGGACAATGAAATCTTTGGTATTATAATTAAGAACAATTGTTGTTCTATTTATAATAATAATGTTTTGTATAGAACTGGAATATTACTTAATAAATTTGTATACTTGACTTACGTGAAAAATAATTTTGCAAATTGAACACACTAGAACAAGAAAAAGGAGATGATCATTCAAAGAGTTGAATGTGTGTATTTGCTGAAATACAAGTATGAATTATTTGAAAGGTTCAAACAATTCAGAAGTGAAACAAATTCACAATGTATTAAGATTCTTTGATTAGATCAAGGAATAAATACTTGTGCAATAAGTTTTTAGATCATCTTAAATGGTTTTTTCATAATGGACGCCTCCTGATACGCAATAATTGATTGATGTATTTGAATGAAAAAATCGTACCTTGTTGGAAATGGGATGCGGTCCATAATGATTTTACCGACATTCCGGTATCCTTCTAGGATCATGTCCTAGAAATGACTACATATCTACGGAAAAGGTAACCTCAAAATCCGCCCCAAGACTCCATAAAATTATGGATGGGGAGGATTCCTAATCTTAAGTATGTTAAGATAAGGGTTGTCCAACTTATGTGAAAAGGTTTCAAAAGGATAAGCTTGGGACAAGATTTGACAAGTGTCGATTTGTGGGACATCCTAAAGTAAGTTTAGGGTATATGTTCTATAATCCTACTTAGCAAAAGGTGTTTGTTGCGAAACACGCTGCCTTCTAAGATAAAGGTGTTTATCATTGAAGGGCTAGTGGGAGGATAATAGATCTTGAAGAGTTCAAGAACCACAAAATACTATAAGTCAAATAAGAGGTACCGTAGATAGACCTATTGTACCACAGTAGAATCATAAATAACGGAATAATAGTACCGAAGATACCTAGGAGGTATGGATTCATCATGGATGATGATGATGAGGTACGCATCATAGAAGATGATGATCCAGAATTACATACGATGAGGTAAGAGTTCTAGTGTGTACAAAAGGGTCAGTGGGAGCATCGTGACATTCCTAGTACTATATGTTGATATACTACGCTAAGGAATGACATACCAATGCTACAATCAGTAAAGATAAAGTTGTCTAAACATTCCTCCATGAATGATTTGGGAAGAGTATCTTAATTGGGGATATAAATCTATATAGATAGATTTAAGAGGATGCTCGACTTAACCCAAGGAACGTATATTTATTTGATGCTAAAGTCGTTTAGCATGGCAAACACCAAGAAATGTCTCATGTCGATGAGCTATGGAGTGTATCTCTCTTAATAGTCCCCACAGACTCCTGAAAAGAGAGGTCGCATGAGTGACTATCATGTATGCAATGAAATATATGAGACCTGATGTTGATCAGTCATATTCTGGAGAAGTTCACTATGAGTCAGTGAAAAACATCTTAAAGTGCTTAACCGGTACTAAGGATGTGATCATATTCATGGTGGGTCTAAATTAAAACTAGAGGGCTTAACAGACTCAAGTTTTTTTCAAACAGACCAAGACGACAGAAAAATCCACTTTAAGGTAAAGGGTTACCTTGAGCCAGTGGTGCGATGAATTGGAAAGGTTCCAAGCAATGAAAGAGTTCTTTGGTTTAGTGATAAAGACAAAGTATATAGCTATAAATGAAGTCGCAAGTTGATTGTTTAGATTAAAAGTTCATTACTGAGAACTAGGAAAAGTTCTAAGTCTCATCTTGGATCTAAACATGTGTTGTGGCACTTTCATTTGATTATTAGAATCATTGAAAGATGGGAAATCACTATAGAGATAGTGGACTCTCATGAACAACATTACATATCCATTAACTAAAGCTTATCCAACAATGCAGGATAATCGTCACTTAGAGAAGAAGAATATAAGATCTGATGGCGATTGGCTTTAGTGCAAGTGGGAGATTGAAAGTAGTATGCACACAAGCCAATCATGTTTGATGATAAAGCATATACTTTGTAACAATCTTATTCATTTATTAATAAAAAGTATTAATTTATTAAAAGCTTTTAATTATCTACATGATGCTGTTTTTTATAATATGTGATAAACCCATAGTTTTAAGCAATGCTTTTAGAATAATGATGATGATCATTCTAATGAGATCTAAATTCTTAGAAAGCTTAAAACTAAAATAGTTCCCAATCATTGGATTACTAAATTGGGGATTAGTGAATCCGGATAGATTGGTACATACGTTGCTTGCTCATTGGATGAGGATGATTGATCTCATGATCATTTGTGTGGAGACACTAAAGCAAGTATGTAGGTGCTTATTAGAGAATAAGTTCACTGTGAACGTGGCTCGCTAAGGAATACCTAATGGAGTTTTATTTGCTGTCAATAGAAATTCTGTAGTGATAGTAGTACAAGTAATCCTTGGACTTGAGATCATCATAGTATCTTGTGTATGATGAGTTATACTTTGACTTATTCCTTAAGACCCTTAGGGTATATCAAAGGGTATGCTTGGGTATAATAAGTTGTACATGGAGATAATGTATGATCAATAAAGAATCTACCACTTCTAATAAAAGAAGAGAAATGTCCTATGTGATTCGATAAATGACAACCCAGTAGTCCTTGGCCAAGGCAGAATGAAATTAGAAAGGAGTTTCTAATTTGCATTATTTGGAGTCATGCATTTAAGGATCGAAATACATATAATTAAATAAAATAAGACTTGTGAGTAATTCCATGTCTTATATTTAATTGGGACATTGTATGGTGGAAGGATTGAATTAGACAAAGTAACTATTTACTCAAAGGTTCTTTATGATTAATGTTGAAATCTATATTATCCGGAAAGTCGTTGATCATTAGGGAGGCTTATCCCTATTGTAGAATAAATATTATTTATTTAAATAAATTAATTGTTTAATTTATTTATTTAAATAAGATTAGAATTGTTCTAATTGATTTATTCACAATAGGTTTAATATGGAGAACCTAAAGGGTCACACCATAAAAGGAAGAATAATTATTTAAGAAGTTAATGGCATAATCGTAATAATATGTTAAGTATATTTAATTTAATCTATGGTGATAGAATAAATTAAATAGCTTAATATTTATTATTTAATATTTTAGAAATATTAAATATAAATTAATAAGAGGAGTCTTATTAATATTATTACAATTATTATTATTTTAATTTCTAAAAGAGTTTAGAAATTAATTTAATATAAGTACTCTCATTTATTCCTATTTGGATTAGGAGGAAAATTAATTAAAGGAGTTTAATTAATTATCCCTAATAAGATTAGGGAGCCCATTTAATTAAAAGAGTTTAATTAAATAATACCTTATTTATTAAATAAGGTTACTTGATATCTTTATAAGAGAGTCTTATATCGGATATCAAACGCGTCGACATAATTCAATTTGTTGGAAATGCGCCCTTTCTATAGAGATAGAAAACTAGGGTTGAGCCAATACCCTTCTTCTTGAATCTTTATTTTTCCTTGGTGGATCACCTCTAGAGGCCAAACATATGGGTGGCTAACGTTGATCAAAGGAAGGAACCAAACCCGGTGGATTCAAGTTGAGCGAAAAGATTTGGAGGTGAACTTGTACACGAGGAAGCTCGATCTTCAAGGGTATGATTTTATTCTTTATCTTTTCGTTTAATTAATAATTATGCATAAAGGGTGATCCGGGTATATGGTTTGTAAATTTTTTTAAACTCTGATTTTTACACGCTTCCGCATTATTTTGCAATTTGATTGCGCACATGAATATTACAAACCTGACACTTCCTGGCCTACCCCCAGAGCGTGAAATTGAATTTTTTTTCGACCTTGAACCCGGTACAAAACCTATTTCCAAAGCCCTATATCGAATGGCTCCTATTGAACTTCAAGAGTTAAAGACCCAACTGCAGGAATTGTTAGACATTGGCTTTATTCGTCCTAGTATTTCTCTTTGGGGTGCTCCTGTTCTATTAGTGAAGAAGAAAGTTGGGAGTATGCGACTTTGTATTGATTAGCGGGAGTTGAATCATGTCACCATCAAAAATAGGTACCCACTGCCACGTATTGATGACCTGTTTGACCAGTTGCAAGGAGCCAAATTCTTTTCAAAGATTGATCTTCGTTCCGGATATCACCAATTGAAGATTAGAACCGATGACATTCCAAAGACGGCTTTCAGAACTCGGTATGGGCATTATGAATTCCTAGTCATGTCTTTTGGATTGACTAATGCTCCTGCTTCCTTCATGGATATGATGAACCGAGTATTCAAGGAATATTTGGATCACTCTGTGGTTGTCTTTATTGATGACATCCTTATTTATTCCAAAAGCCGTGAAGATCATGAGCAACACTTGAGGCTGATACTCCAAAAGCTTCGTGAATATAAGCTTTTTGCCAAGTTGAAGAAATTCGAGTTCTGGCTTGAGGAAGTAACATTCCTTGGGCACGTAGTATCAAGTCATGGAATATCTGTTGACCCAACAAAAATTGAAGCTATTCAAAGCTGGGAATAACCTAAATTAGTGACTGAAGTACATAGCTTTCTCGGCTTAGCTGGTTATTATCGGAGATTCGTAGAAGGGTTTTCTCGAATCACTACTCCATCAATTCAGCTGACTTGGAAAGATTCAAAATTCAGTTGGAACGAGGAATGTGAGAAGAGTTTTCAAGAAATCAAGAGAAGATTCATTTTAGCACCTCTTCTGACAATACCATCTGGCTCGGAGGGATTTGTCATCTACAGTGATGCTTCAGGCAAAGGGTTAGGATGTGTTCTCATGCAACATGGGAAAGTCATAGCCTATGCCTCTCGACAACTCAAAGAATATGAGAGGAATTATCCTACTCATGATCTAGAGTTGGCAGCAGTCATTTTTGCACTAAAGATTTGGAGGCATTACTTGTATGGGGAGAAAGTGGAGATCTTTACGGATCATAAAAGCCTCAAATATTTCTTCACTCAAAAGAAACTCAACATGCGACAGCGACGTTAGCTTGAACTGTTGAAAGATTATGATCATACCATCCAATACAATCCTGGAAAAGCGAACGTGGTAGCTGACGCATTGAGTAGAAGATCATATGCGGGTACGAGTGCAATATTGACAACGCAAAGGCCCATTTTGTGTGACTTGCAAAGGATGAAGATAGAGTTAAAGACTCCAGGGACCCATGTGATGATGGCAAATATACGAGTATAACCAACTTTAATTGATAAAGTTAAAGCTACTCAAGCTACAGACCTGGAGCTGATGTGTATGAGGAAGAAAGTGCAAGAAGGTGCTATGCCGGAAGTAAGAGTCGATGAAGAAGGAATACTTCTAGTCAACTCCAGACTTTGTGTTCCTAACGACCCTGAGTTAAAGTATAAAATCATGATGGAGGCGCACAACACACCGTTTGCAATCCATCCCGGGAGTACCAAAATGTATCGTGATCTTCGTCATACATTTTGGTGGAGCAATATGAAGAGAGAGATAGCGTTATTTATCTCAAGGTGTCTAACTTGTCAATGAGTCAAGGCCGAGCATCAAGTAACAAAAGGTCCATTGCAACCATTTGAAATTCCAGAATGAAACACATTACCATGGATTTCGTTACTGGTCTTCCCAAGGTTTCTCAAGGCATAGATACAATTTTGGTCATTGTTGATAGATTGACCAAGTCTGCTCATTTCTTACTAATACGAGAAAGTTATACACTTGAACGTCTTGCTCGTATGTACATAAACGAGATTGTAAGACTGCATGGTATGCCAGTATCCATAGTTTCTGATCGAGACCCAAGATTCACTTCACGATTTTGGGTTAGTTTGCAAAAAGCTATGGGCACGGACTTACGATTTAGTTCGGCATATCATCCTCAGACGGACGGACAATCAGAGAGGACTATTCAAACTCTTGAAGATTTATTAAGACTTTGTGTCCTTGACTTCAAAGGTAGTTGGGACAAGTTCTTACCGTTGGTGGAGTTTTCATAAAACAACAATTATCAAACAAGTATTGGCATGGCTCCATTCGAGGCGTTGTATGGAAGAAAGTGTCGTTCTCCAATATGCTGGGATGAGGTGGGTGAAGCAACGTTACTGGGACCGGAGGTGGTACGTATGACTACGGAAAAGATTCAAACGATCCGACAACGTATAAAACCTCACAAGATCGACAAAAGAGTTATGCTGATCTTCATCGAAAGGACGTGGAATTCGATATAGGAGATCATGTGTTGTTACGTGTTGCTTTCAAGTGGAAAGGAGTTACGAGATTTGGAAAGAGAGGAAAGCTCAATCCTCGATTCATTGACCCATTTTTAATCCTCGATAGGGTAGGAACTGTGGCCTATAGACTCGCTTTACCGCCAAGTATGTCTCGTGTTCATAACATTTTTCATATATCCATGTTACGTAAATATGTGGAAGATTCGAACCACATTATTGAGTTAGAACCGGACAAAATAACGGAAGATTTAACGTATAAAGAGGTTCCTGTTCAAATCTTGGATAAGAAGGAACATATTCTACGCTCCAAGGTTATACCTCAAGTCAAAGTTTTATACCTGGGAGTTAGAATCTGAAATAAAATCAAGGTATCCTTACCTCTTTGACATACCAGGTACGTACCCTAATTTCGAGGGCAAAATTTCATAAGAAGGGGAGATTGTAAGACCCCAACTTTTATGAATAAAAAATGAATTTTCTATAAATATCATTTTTGAATATTATGGAATAAATTTGATATAATGTTATAGTTGTGGGTAATATTTATAATTTTTACAAAGTACGCAAGTTGTTATATAATATTCGATTGGTCGGGGAATATTCATTTTAACAGGGAATATTCGTACGACGGCACAATCATTGGTGGACCTCACAACAGAATTATTGTCGGATTAAGAAAACGACAAAAATATTTTATTGAAAATAATGACGAAAGTTTTACCGTTAACTGTTGAAACACTCGGTGTTAAAATTACAGTAATACGCGTGGTTGTATAGTAGCACACGGTATTGATTATTGATGCTTACGTGAGAAGTCACTCAATTTTGCTTATTAGTTGGACCCCCATTTTCCCATTTTTTTAAATAATCGGTAGGAAGTTACTCAGTGTATATATATATATATATATAATATTGGTGGGGGCATAAGTGGGGCTAGTGTTGCCCACATGTTGGTGGAAAAATGGGATGATAGAGAATTGCAAATGTTGGTTTTCTCGGGTGGTCTAGCTTTGTGGTTTTGTATATATATATATATATATATATATATATATATATATATATTGATTTTGGAATTTGATGATCACGAGATTTCATTCTCGTGAATTTTGATAAAAGGAGCATGTGTGTATATATATAATATATATATATAATATATATTATATTTAAAAGATTTTGCTTTAAATATGGACCGTCCGATTAAAAGTAAATCAATCTACACCGTTCATGAATTAGTTACTATTCAGTCCATTCTTCTATAAATAGAAGCGCATTCCTTCATTATTTCTTACGAATTCACTGAAACTCTAGAGAGAGAAAATTATAGAGAGAAAGAAGAAAAGTATTCTGCTACTTCACTACTCCTACATCCAATACTCTTCTTCTTAAGGTAAGGGTTATTATTTCTTTTGTATTCATGAAGAGAATTTCTGTTATTCCATTCTTTATTATTCTGTTGGAATAACCTATATACGCGGGCTACCCAATACTTAGTGAAATTTTTTTGTTATTCCATTCTTTATTATTACATTAGAATATCACGTCTGCAATGCTTTTACGTAGGACTGGTTTAAATCTTTATTATTCATTGGAATATCATGTATACATCGTTTCTGTTAGGACACGGTTCTGTCTTTATTATTCTGTTGGAATATCCTATCTATGCGTTTTACGTCGGACCTGGTTCCGTCTTTATTATTCTGTTGGAACATCCTGTCGGTGTGAATTTACGCTTTGACACCGGTTCCGTTAGTTATTATTCATTAGAATAACTTCTATGCAAAGTACCGCATGCATGGTGATTTCTTTTGTTATTCCATTCTTTATTATACTCAGTTGGTTAAAGTTTTGACTTCTATACTCTATGAAATTAGTGGAATATCCTTGATATTTGCGCTTCATCTAGTATCTTTTCATGGAAATATTCTTCTGAGCATTCTTGAATTTTACTCTACAAAGAAGTATCATGTTGACAATGTGGACGTTATTAGTTCCTAGACAAATGAATTCGTGAACTTGTTTTATTGAATTCTTATATCATTGTCATCATCCTTATGTTTATATTTTTTTGAAAGTCATTTGTGGCCTGTAGTTCATAGATGGACTTGGTATTATTATGACCAGGGATTATTCGGTATAATCATGACCGTAATGTTATAAATAATGTGGTGAAAGTCCTCATTGGCCTGTAGTGCATTGATGGACAGTTGTTGGCATGATCATGACCATTGATGAATACTCGAATGTCCTTGGCCTGTAGTGCATGGATAATTTGTGGTTCACTGTTCTCTTCAGGAAATGAGAATATAGCTGGGACGAGTCAGGGAACGGAGTGATGGACCAGATGATAGTATTAGTAGTCCTCACTATTCTGTTAAATAGTGTGATAATAAATGTAATGAGGACTTATTCTGAGAGTGCATATTGTCTAGAAGACAGTATTTGTATTAAAACTCACAGCTCTCTTGTTGTATATTAAAGATTGTATTTGTATTCTGTACCATGTATTTGGCGACTCAGAATAGGTGATGTATACCTATTTTGGGGGCGTCACATTTTTATTATTAAATAAAGACAAAAATAATTAATTAAATACCGAATGAGTCGGATCTAAACGAGTCGGGCATCAACTCGGCTATCACATTATTTGAATTTGATTCGTTTAATTAAACAAATTAAAGAATTTATTAAATTTTAAATCATTTAATGATTTCGAATCGAATTTAGTCTAATGCAGTCAAATCAAGTCAAGTCAGATTTGGTTCACAGACTACCCAATTCTTTCATGTCTCTAAGCTGGAGCATTGGGTTGATAAGCCTTGTGCTGGCACGGGCCCATATTACCAAATAACTTTTATCTTTATGACTTTAAACAAATTTGAAGGGTTTTTTATATTAGATTCAGTTATGCTAGTTATTTTTTTTAATTTAATTTTATTCATCTTCTTGAGACATAAGTAGGATTGAACAAAAAACAAATAAAATTGAATAATCGAACGGAACTGAATTCTTTTAACCAATTTTTTTTTATTATTCGGTTAACCGAATAATCGAATTAAAAAAAAAGCTTTAAAACATACAAATAGTCATACGAGTCACTTTTTAACTAAAAGGTCCACCACTAGATTAATTAAAGACTTGATTCACATATCAAAGTAACAGTCTCTTCTAGTTAGACTTGTTATATTAGCACAAGTCTTATGCTACTATACAAATATCAGAAATTCTTTAAGTGTTAACCTTCACAACACCTGTTTACTATTCATCATGCTCACTAAGTTCTAATATACCACGTTCATCACTTACTAATCATTTGAAACTTTGAAACTACTAACCACATAGCACGGTTCTGTTTTAACCATGTTATTACACTTTGGACACATTAACATATCATAAAGCTAAGCTACAATGGTATCCAACGTCTGCAGAAGTAGCAAACTTCTCTGTCTCAAGATGTGGTATGGCATGAATCAATAATACGGAGCTCGGGGCCAGCAATTGCAGTCTGGATTTACACCCTGCGCTGCCAGCAATGCGCCAAAGGTGCACAAATAGAACTAGAAAGACATGAACAGTAGCCGACTTTATCCCAACTAACACGAATTTCACCCACCAAAAAGTAATATTAACACATACAATTGATATAAAACTATCATAAACATGTTTGCCAACATATTCCTCAACATAGAACAATTTAACAACAATTATACTAGTTTAATTTTCTTAAATTCCATATTTTCATATAAAACTTCATTTTTGAGTTCCTTAGATAAAAATCATCACTGTAATCTCAATTCTTCACCAAATCACTTCGTTCAAACTACGTTATCTTCGTTTCTTAACGAACTAGCATGAACAAGCCTCAATTTACGATTTAGCATACGAATTGACCATCAAAATTGGTGCTTACATAAGCCATATGAGAAAATATTCATAAAAACATACACTGTCATTATTTTTCTATTATTATACGAAATTATCATGTAATTTCCTTGTTTAAACATAAACTCTAGCATCCCAAACACATATAATCACCATAATCAGTTGTATAACAAGATTCCAAAAAAATTTAAATTCACAGAGTTTGAAGCTTCATGCCGTAATACTCATATATGCATATAATATGGAGATATAAAATTTTTAGAGAAATACCTTTAATTATCTTCAACAATCTTTGCTAAGACCACTGAAATTGCTTGGTAATCCTTAGGTTTTCTCTCAATCTCTCTCAATTCTCAAGTTCTCTGTCAAGCTCTATCAAATTCTCTCTGAACTCTCAATATAGCCAATATAGACTAACTAATGCGTAAAAAAAATTGATACCTTAATACACATACTAATTATAATATCAGTTACAAAATAAATGTATATATTATAAATATATTATATTTATTATTTAATTTATTTAATTTATATTATTTAGAAATTCAAAATTAATAATCCAAAAGCCATAAGGCTATGTTTGGCAAAAAGCCTTTAAAATAAAGACTTAATATTTTAAGCCTTGTTTGACAAAACTAAATTAAACTCCATTAATTTATTTTAATAAACAATTTAGTTTATAATTTATAATCACATATTATTTATTTGGATTTCCATATCCAACATTAACCAATTAATTTAATTGCACACTATATTTTAATTAAATATACCATTTAAACAACTAACACAAAATTATAATTTCATTATAATTTTATTTAATAATTTAACATATCAACTTAAATTATTAAATCAAAACAACAATATAACATCGCATGTTATATACAAATCTCTAAATTATAAATTCAATTAATTTAGAATATTATCTAATAAATTTAAATTCATAAATTTTTACTAACAACCATCACGTCTACAAAACATTTATTCAACAATAAACACCTCAAATAAATATTTAAAATTACAACATGAAATTCTGGATTGTTACATCCTTCCCTCCTTACAAGGATTTTGTCCCCAGAATCACAACTCAAACAATCAAATCGTCACATTCTCCCCTCCTTACAAAGATTCTGTCCCTAGAATCGAAGACATAGACTAAATAAATAACTCAGGATAATTCTTCATCATTTTCGCTTCGAGTTCCCACGTAGCCTCTTCGACATTCTGGTTCCTCCATATCACCTTCACAGAAGGTATCACTTTATTCCTGAGCGCTCGTTCTTTCCTGTCGACAATCTGGATAGAAATCTCTTCATAAGACAAATCTTTACTGAACTTCAACGGTTCATACTCGATCACATGTTTGTAATCGGGTTTATACGGTCGCAACACCGATACATGAAAAACGTTGTGAACGTGTTCTAATTCTGGAGGTAAAGCTACCTCGTAAACTATTTCTCCCACTCTGCGTAGTATTTTGAAAGGTCCAATAAACCTTGGGCTTAGCTTTCCCTTCTTGCCGAAACGAATTTTTCCCTTCCAAGGAGAAACTTTCAGGAATACGAAATTTCCTGCTTCAAACTCGCGATTCTGCATGTGTTGATCAGCATGCTTCTTCTGTCGATCTTGAGTAGCTACCAGTCTGCTGTACCAGTTCTAGTCCTAGTAGTTGACGTTCACCAACTTCATCCCAGCATAGTGGAGTTTTGCATTTCCTGACGTATAATGCCTCGTATGGCGGCATGTCAATGCTTGCATGGTAACTGTGTTGTATGCAAATTCCACCAACGGTAGATGATCATCCCAGTTTCGTTTGAAATCCATGATGCATGCTCTAAGCATATCTTCTAGCATTTGAATTCACTACAAGAAAAAATCTTAATTCCGACAGAATATTCCGTCGGACCTAAGCCTATTCAGTCGAAAATATATTATTTCCAACGAAAATATCCGTCAGAAATTCGGTCGTATATATTTGCGTCGAAAATAAGATCCGTCAAGAATTTCGTCGGATATTTATTATCTTCGACGAAAGTATCTCTGACGGATGTTCGTCGAACATGAACTATCTTCGACAAAATATATAGGACGGAACTTTTCGTCGAATATAATAGACCCTATTTTCGACGGACGTATTCCCTCGGAATTAGCCTATTTCTGACTAAAAACTAAAATAATTAGATATCTATTAAAGTTAACTGATTATTAACTTTGACGGAATTTGCGTTGGAGATATCGTAGTTACGACAGATATATTCCGTCGAATTTAACGTATTTTCGATTGAAAATTAGGATATTTCGACATTTATTAAAAATTGGTTATTTGTTAACTCCGAGGGAAGTTCCGTCGAGAATACCCTATTCCGTCAGAATTAACTAATTTTTTTTTAAATACAGATTTTAAAAGTTCAGTTTTCAGGTGTTTAAACCCATTAATGTACCTGTAACCTGTCACAACCCAATACACAGTAATATAAACCTGTATCTCACATTCAAATATGCAATGTAGCACTAAAACATAATCTTTAACTCATTATCATTCACATTCACATTCAAATATCCACCAAAACATATTATAAGCTAACCAATTACAAATATAAGCTAATGTTCCATAAATGTTAAATAATATAATTTACAATACTTGTACAGACGCAATTAGAGAATACAATATATACAAAAGTTCTACAATAACATGAATATATACAAATGAACTATAAATTAGTAAAAGTATCATCATCGGAAGGAGGTGAACGACGCCGCCTCGGTGTATGGAAATCGCCGTCGTCTCTCTTTCATTATCGCCACTAACGCTCACCATTGCCATTTTCATTGATAGAATCAAAAATATAAATCATTAGTCTATATATATATATATGTGAGAGAATTAACAAACTAGCCTTAATTGAAAAACATAAACAATAAGAATACGAGTAGGTGGGGGGCGGACGAAAAGCCTCCAAGAGGGTAATCACCATCCGGAGCATCTCTCGGCGCTCAAGCGTCGAATCGCTCCTCGTGGTAATCCGTGCACTCCGCAGAGGCCCCTGCTATAATATCATGAGCAATCTGGTGAAGACGAGAACTGGAAGGCAAATGTTGACGCTGAAAGACCGGATCGGTACGGAACCTATCCGACACGGCCCCTATCAGCCGTCGAAAGATATCGTCATCCAAGCCAGCGCTCGTATGAGATGGTCCGACATGTGCTCTCTCGACATCGGCTATTTGGTGGAGCCTATAAAGAGATACAAATTTGATTACTAATAATAATTGATAATAATATGATAAATTCGGATAATTTTGTGAAACATAAAAAAATATTACCGACAAGAAGTGTATAACCTCGGCAGACCCAACACTCGATATCTGTCGGTACTGCTAGTAGGGGGATCCTGAGATGCGACCCATAGTCTCAGCTCCTCATTGTAAGACCCCGAATTTTATGAAATGAAAGTATTCAATTTTATTATAATTATTATTTTATTTCGTAAATGGTTAAATTGATAAAAGGTTAAAGTTAAGGGTGATATGTAAAATTTTTTGCAAAGTAAGCAAGTTATTATAAAATATTCATTTGGTCGGGGAATATTCTTTTTGTCGGGGAATATTCGTTCGATGGCACAATCATTGGTGGACCCCACAACGGAAGTATTGTCGTAGTTAGAAAATGACAAAATTATCTTTTTATAAAAATAACGATGAAAGTGTTACCGTTAAAACTGTTAAACTACTGGGTAGTAAAAGTATATTAATATGCGTGGTTGTATAGTAGCACACGGTATTGATTATTGATGCTTACACAAGAAGTCACTTAATTATACTCAATTATTGCTACAGTAATTGTTGCATCATATCTCTCATATTATTGATTCAATTATTGTCATAGTATCATCTGCATAATATGTTATATTATTAAATCAATAATTGAGACGGCAAAGTTATTCATATTATTATTTGCAATATTGAAAATGTCTAGAAACTCTATCAAGGAGAGGTTTGGTCACCTAATTGCGCGCCAATAAGGAGAAATTCTTATCGGAATGCCCCCTCTTTCCTGGAAACGACCTGGTTGTTAAACATTGTGAATTATAATATTAATGATGAATAAGTTCGTGTTGATTAAAGATGAAATTGATAGTTCCATTGTGTTGGAATTATTAGTGTTAGTGGAAATCGACATTTATTCCGATATTAATTGATGTCTGGAAGTTTTACTGACCAGTCGGGTAATTAATCGGATAAATGAGCAATTAATTGCTATTAATTCGCATGATTATAACTATTTAATCACATGTGTGTACTATTGATTCACATTCTTGTACTATTAGGGGAGTTGGTACAAGATTGATACTACTTGCATGACTAAGTTAAAAATAGAGGTATAGATGGAGGTACTATACTGTAATTATTTTTTTCACATGATTAGAACTATTGAGTCACATGATTTACTATTGATTCACATGATTTACTATTAGGGGAGGTGGTGCAAGTTTGATAATACTTGCAAGACTAAATTAAAAATGAAGAAAAAGAGGGAGGTATTATACTGTAATATTTTGAGCCCCAAAATGTGCAATTATTGATAATATATTTTCCTATAAATAGAAGCTCAATCTTCCTTCATTTCTCACCAATTCACTAAAGCTATAGAGCAATTATTATAAAGAGAAATTATAGAGAGAAAAAATAAGAGAAGTCTGCTACCTTACTATTCCAGTATCCAGTTTTCTTCAAAGGTAAGGGATATCATTATTGTGTAAGGGGTATTATTCTTTCGTATTCATGAAGAGAGGTATTTTCTTTCAATACTCGTAAGGGTTGTTATTCCATTCTTTATTATTATGTTGGAATAACTGCCTCGCCAAGCACCGCATACATGGTGAAATTCTTTCATTATTCCATTCTTTATTATTACATTGGAATAACTTCATCATGCGATCTATCGCATGCCTGGTGAATTCTGTTGTTATTCCATTCTTTATTATTCTGTTGGAATATCCTGTCTATGTGGATTACGCATGACCTGGTTCCATTTTTTATTATTCTGTTGGAATATCATGTCTGTGCGGATTACGCATGACCTGGTTCCATTCTTTATTATTCTGTTGGAATAACATGTCTATGTGGAATTCCACATGCATGGGGAATGATCCTTCGTATTCATTCTTTATTAAATTACAGAAATGATCTGTCTACGTGGATTACCGCATGGCCGGTGAAAATCCATTTGCAGTTTCGTATATTCTATTAAACTCGTCTGAGATATTATTTCTTTTGTACTCATCATGGAATATCATTTTCTTTGGTATCTTTTTTTATGAGTTACTATTCATGGGTTACTATTCACCCAGTTACTATTCACTCTAGTATTATTCACTCGGGTATTCGAGGCACTTTTCATGCCAGAGTACTATTCACGGGTTACTATTCACCCGATTATTATTCACTCTAGTATCATTTACTCGGGTATTGGGAACACTTTTCGTGTTGGGTTACTATTCATAGGGTACTATTCTCGAAGTACTATTCACGGGGTACTATTCACCTAAAAAATATATTTCTCTTTTGTCCAAATTATTTTTGGTACATGAATATTATTCTTGAATTTTACTCTACAAAGCAGTATCATGTTGACAATTTGAATGTTATTGATTTCTGGATAAATTAAATTATAAATCTTTAAAATTTATCCTTGAACTTGTTTTATTGAATTCTTATATCATTGTCATCATCCTCATGTTTATATTATGTTTAAAGTCATATTTGGCTTACGTGAATAGATGGACTTGGTATGATTATGACCAGGGATTATTCGGTATAATCATGACCATAATGTGACGAATGATGTGGTAAAAGTCCTCATTGGCCTGTAGTTTATTGATGGACAGTTGTTGGTATGATTATGACGAGGGATTATTCGGTATAATCATGACCATTGATGATTACATGAATATCCTTGGCCGTGGTGCAGGGATGATTCAATTTTATTTATTAAGCTGAGTCTAAGCGATAAAGTTGATGAAAAACTTTTTAAATCATAGAAGATAGTAGATTTTATGCTCTACTTGACTCTTCTAATGGATTGCTTATTTCCACTGCAGTTGTTGATCTAAAACTTGTTGTCTATTGTTTTCTATTAGTTGTTATACTATTGAAGGCTAAGGATAATTTATTCGCATTATCTTAGTCATAATATTTCCTCATCGGGCTAGTTGAGCTCACCCTTTCTTTCATTGTTCTCTCTGTGAAATGAGAATATATTTGGGACGAGTCGGGGAATGGAGTGATTGTCCGGGATAAATGGCTTTAGTAGTCCTCACTATTGTACAGAATAATGTGATAATAATTGTAATGAGGACACCATTGACTGTGGATATTGTCTAGATGACAATTTTCTTGTTTAAACTTTCAGCTATGTTTTGTCGTATTTTACACGACTGTTGAATAATTAAGTTGGATTTGAATTTATGTACCATGTATTTGGCGACTCAAAATGGGTGATGTATACCTGTTTTGGGGGCGTCACAGTTGGTATCAAAGCTTAGGGATATGATCCCTGGCCGAGATGTGAGATAAGAACTAGGAAGGGAGAGGCAGGGAATTACTTCGCTAGTATGACCTATCTAAGTTTATTTGGTATTTAATTGGTCGGTCAGAGTATAGGGATAATATGCGATATATTAATTAACCCTTGTTTTGTGACAGTGTTTGAAAATGGCATCTGAAAATGTTGAGATCAGGAATGAAGCACATGAGACCGTTGAGTCACCAACGATCAATACCCAGGATAATGTGCAACAGGAAGACAATAATCCTCAAGTAAATAACAACACTGATCAAATGATGAACGATGGGATGTTTAGAGGCTTGATGCAATTCATGCAACATCAGGTAAGAAAGACTCATGTTCAAAATATAAGCGAAAATAATGGCAACCCACGGTCGGTCACCGGTAAGCAGTTCAAAGAGCTGGGACCGTCAGAATTTTTGGGAAAGCCAGAACCACTTAAGGCAGAGATGTGGTTAAAGTAGATCACCAAGATAATTGATGTCTTGGGACGCTCCGAGGAGCAAAAGGTTCCCTTTGCCACCTTTATGTTGCTTGAAGAGGCAGATTACTAGTAGGAATCTGTAAAACGTACCCAGCCTGACGCACTCAAGATATCTTGGGAGAAGTTCCAAGAGTTGTTCAACGACAAGTACTTTCCCGAAAGTATTCGTCACATGAAGGAGGTGGAGTTTATCAAGTTAGAGCAAAACAATATGACCGTGTCGCAATACGAGGCTAAATTTGCGGAGTTATCCCGGTTTGCATCCCATTTGGTCGATAATGAGGTGCGAATGACACGAATGTTTCTAAGAGGTTTGAAACCCGATATACGTCAATACCTCATTTCTCACAAACTTTGTTTATATTCAGATGTTGTGAATAGGGCTCAATTATTGGAGTGCAATAATGAGTCAGCACAACCAAAAGGTAATGACCAGCAACACGATAATAATCGTACCGATGGCAACGACTATTGGAAAAATGATAACCATCGTGGGGGAAATTATCATGCCAAGAATGGTAACCACTTCGGTGGTAATCATGACCAAGATAATAGGAGTAGAAATTTTAAGAAGAGAAGGTTCAACAACGATGGAAAGACAGCAGCACCAACACCTATTTTCAAGGAAGGAGGACGACCACCAATTGTATGCTTCAAATGTGGAGGGGAGGGACATATCAGTCCAAACTGCGTGATGCAGTCCAAAGCATGTTACAATTGTGGAAAAGAAGGTCACCTAGCCCGATTTTGTCGTGCACAAAAGTCAAGTCCAGCTGGGACGGTGGCACCAAAGAGGGATACGGACAAAACAAAGTCGGTGGTTTCAAGAAGAGCGTTTTTCGCGACTTCTCAAAAAGCGATAACCCGAACGAAGTTAGCACAGGTTAGTTAATTATATATTCTTGCGAAGTCTATAACTTATTAGATACCGGTTCTACCCATTCTTTTATCTCTCTTGCTTGCGCTCAATGTTTAAATTTGACCCCAGAGAAGTTAGACTTTGACTTATTGGTTAAAACTTCGTTAGCAAAAACCTTCGTTACCTCCACTGTTTATAAATCTTGTTTGATTCAAATCGACACTTTCACGTTACCTGTCGATCTTATCTCTTTGAAAATACTTTCCTTTGATGTGATTTTAGGAATCGATTGGTTAACTACTCATCAAGCTTTTCGTCATATTCCTAACCAACCTATTATGCGAATTCAAGCAACCAAACCACTAAAGTTAATCATTGTCATATCAAGCCATAAGTAAAGAGCCCCGAGCCTTTCGCTGGTGATTTCCAAGTCTTGGGATGCACCAAAGCCAGACTTTCCGTAGGCGACGGTGTGAATGACGATGGCAAATTGATAGGTATCAATGTGACGTGTTATCCAAGTCATGGATGAGAGTAATGGTTTTGAATGATATTTCTATTGTTAATAAATTTCCTGACGTATTCTTGAAGACTTGTTAGCCTACCCCTAGAGCGTGAAATTGAATTTTGTATTGACCCCAGTACAAAACCCTTAAATATTTCTTCAACCAAAATGAACGTATAATGCGCCAAAGACGTTGGCTCGAGCTGTTGAAGATTACGACTATACCATTCAATATCATCGTGGAAGAGCGAACGTGGTAGCTAACGCGTTGAGTAGAAGATCATATGCGTTTATGAGTGCGATGTTGTTAACACAAAAACCCATTTCATATAACTTACAAATGATGAAGATAGAGTTAAAGACTCCAGAGACCCACGTGAAGATAGCGAATATATGAGTAGAATCGACTTTAATCGATAAAGATAAAGCCACTCAAGCTTCAAACCCGGAGCAGATGAAAATGAAGAAGAAGGTTCAAGAGGGCGTTATTCTAGAAGCAAGAATCGACGAAGGGAGGATGTAAGACCCCAAAATTTTTAAATAAAAAAGAATTTCCTTTATTTATTATTTTGAAATAGTAAGGGTTGATTTGATTAATGTGGATAGTTAAGGGTTAAATACGCAAATATTTCAAAATAAGCAAGTGGTTATAAAATATTCATTATCGCTTGGGAATATTCGTTTGGTCGTGGAATATTCAGATCGCTGTCTGGGAATATTCGCGACGGTAGCGACAAAATGCCCATGTGGGCCCCATAACGGAAAGCGATTGGATGAAGAAAATGACAAATATAAGTTGTTTTTAAATAATCTGGCGTAGTTGTTACCGTTAATTATCTTGTTGGAATACCCGGTGGTTAAAAACACACTAATACGCGTTGTCAACAAGAGAAGATACCAGTATTGCACCAATTATTGATTCTTACGTAAGAAGGCACTACTCAATAATGGTTACAAAGAATTACTGCTCAAAGATTTTATCGAGTTAATAATTGTTGCGTTGATATTTTATATTGTCGTTGTTTCAATAATTGTCATTACACAAGATTTTTCATTATCGAAGCAATAATTCATATTATCCGAATAATATTATTAGATAACATTATTGGCAATGTCTAGAAAGTTCATCTAAGGAGAGATTTGGTCACCTAATTGCGCCGCCAAGAAGAAGAAATTCTTATTGGAAAGCCCCTCTTTCCGGAACCGCCTCGTCATCAATATTGATGATTGTAATATTATTTGTGAATAATTAATTATTGATTTATATGATGAGAAAAATATTGATTTTATGTGGATATAGATGGAGAAAATTTTTAAAATGACAATTGTTGAAAATTAATATTTTATCTTTTCTAATAAAATAATTCATTTAAATATATTATTTTAATAATATATTAACGGTGATATTTTTACAACGTAATGTGGGATATATGAGTATACGAGGAGGAAGAGTATTTTTGTTGCAATAAATGTTTAAAACATGTTAAACATGTCTGGTGGACCCCATTTATTGATCGAAATTTGATTATAATGTAAAATCGCTTCGTTTGTGGATTTTGGTCAATTTCTATTTGGAATTTGAAAAACTTCCTTCTTCTGTAAAGTTGTAGAGAATTGAATTCCTATAAAAATTCGCGAGATTCAATTTTCTGATGAAAGGGCTATTTATTATGAATTATTGAAGTTCAAGTTCAAATAATTGATTTTTGGGAGTTTAAAATATTTTTGTAAGAAAAACGTTTTTTGTTGTAATTGAGTGGCTCACATGTGTTATAAATGATCTGAAATCAGATTTCTAAGGTGGGCTTGAATATTTTAAGAAATATTATTATTTTATTAAATTTTCGCTTTGGTGTTCTAAGCATTTTCCTATAAATAGGTGCTTAGGTTAATTTAAAATCACACCAAAATCAAGTTTTCTCTCTATATTATCGAGCGTATTCTTGTGAGTATTTTGAGTATACTTTGAGTATTGCTAGACGATGCAAGTTCCCTTCAAAGACTATATACCCAGATTCTAGCAAGAAGTAATCGATCTTTCGAGGTAAGGGATGTTATTTTCTTCTCAAATGATATTATTTCTTCAATATCATTATCTTTGAAATGTTGATCCGAAGTTTTTATCAAATTTGGAACTTTTTCATGTCAGGTTACTATTCATGAGTTACTATTCATGAGTTACTATTCACGAAGTTACTATTCATGAGTTCTTATTCACGAAGTTACTATTCACGAGTACTATTCATGAAGCGTGAAGATGTTTTTGTGGAATTTCTATCTTTTGGTGTCTGAGTTACTATTCACGATACTAAGACTATTCACGATATCTGACACTATTCACGATACTAAGTACTATTCAATTTAAAAATAAAATTTCTTCTTTTTCGTCCAAAACATCTATTCGGATACTAACTCGATCAGTATCCATGTTTTGATCATTCTTGAATTTTACACCACTATGATTATTTTTGAGGTATTTTTGGACGTGGATAAAACCAAGTACTTAATCCTTAATCCTTAATCCTTGTCATTTTGTTTCACTTTGGATTCGTTTCTTTAAAAAAATATTTTCATCATCCTCGGCCTTAAATGATGATATTATGGAATATCTTTGGCCCAGTAGTGCAAAGATGAATGATTTCTTAAGAATATCTTTGGCCTGTAGAGCAAAAGATGAATGATTTCTGAAGAATATCTTTGGCCCTGAAGGCAAAGATGAACAGTGTTTAAATGAACATGACTAATCGATGAATATCTTTGCCCAGTAGTACAAAGATGAATATTTGATTCCAGATGTATATTGATTGATGTTACAGGATAAAAGATAGGCGATGAACTTTTAAATTCATACATAGAAGATAGTAGTTTGCATTCTTTACTTAACTCTTCTAATGAATTATTATTTCACTGCGAATATTGATTTAAAATTTGTTGTCTATTGTATTCTATTAGATTTTTCCCGTTGAAGACTAACAATAATTTGTTGTATATTATCTTAGTCATAATATTCTTTATCGAGCTAGTTGAGCTCACCCTTTTCCTTTTGTTCCATTTTTCTCGTGGAGGCGAGAATATAAGCGATAGTTTAGCCTCTGGGTATGGAATGAAGGTTTTAGAAAGGATTGTTTAGTAGTCCTCACCATTTTTGTAAAATAATGTATCAATAAATGTGATGAGGATTTATTTGAGTATAGATATTGTACAGTAAGATAATATTTGTATTCAAACTCACGCTTTTTCTTGTTGTAATAATAAAGTTGTAGTTGTTTTCATGTACCATGTATTGACAACTAAGAATAGGTGATGTATACCTATTTTGGGGGCGTCACAGAGGAGATCTCAACCCTCGATTTAATTGACCCATTTGAAATCCTCGATCGAGTAGGAACTGTGGCCTATAGACTCGTTTTACAGCCAAGTATGTCGCGTGTTCATAAAGTTTTTTTTATGTATCGATGTTGCGTAATTATGTGGACGACCCGAACCACATTATTAAATTAGAACTAGACGAGATAGCAGAAGATTTAACGTATGATGAGATACGTGTCAAAATCTTGGATAAGAAGGATCATATTCGACACTCAAAAGTTATACCTCAAAGAGTTAGAATCTGAAAAAGAAGTCAAGGTATCCTCACCTCTTCGGCATACCAGGTATGTACGTAAATTTTGAGGGCGAAATTTCATAAGGAGGGGAGATTGTAAGACCCCGAATTTTATGAAATGAAAGTATTCAATTTTATTACAATTATTATTTTATTTCGTAAATGGTTAAATTGATAAAAGGTTAAAGTTAAGGGTGATATGTGAAAATTTTTGCAAAGTAAGAAAGTTGTTATAAAATATTCGTTTGGTCAGGGAATATTCTTTTTGTCGGGGAATATTCGTATGACGGCACAATCATTGGTGGACCCCACAACAGAAGTATTGTCGTAGTTGGAAAATGACAGAATTATCTTTTTATAAAAATAACGGTGAAAGTGTAACCGTTAAAACTGTTGAACTACCCTAAGTAGTAAAAGTAGTACGATGATGTGATCGCATAAGTAGCAACACGGTATTGATTATTAATGTTTACGTAAGAAGTCACTCGATTATACTCAATTATTGCTACGAGAATTCACGCATCATATCTCTCATATTATTGATTCAATTATTGTCACAGTATCATCTGCATAATAGGTTATATTATTAAATCAATAATTGAGACGACAAAATTATTCATATTATTATTTACAATATTGACAATGTTTAGAAGTTCTGTCAAGGAGAGGTTTGGTCACCTAATTGCGCGCCAATAAGGAGAAATTCTTATCGGAATGCCCCCTCTTTCTTGGGAACGACCTGGTTGTTAAATATTGTGAATTATAATATTAATGATGAATAAGTTCGTGTTGATTAAAGATGAAATTGATAGTTCTATTGTGTTGGAATTATTAGTGTTAGTGGAAATCGACATCTATTACGATACTAATTGATGTCTGGAAGTTTTACTGACCAATCGGGTAATTAATCAAATAAATGAGCAATTAATTGCTATTAATTCACATGATTATAACTATTTGTTCACATGTGTGTACTATTGATTCACATTCTTGTACTATTAGGGAGTTGGTGCAGATTGATATTATTATTATGACTAAGTTAAAATAGAGTATTGATGGAGGTAATATATATCGTAATTATTTTTTCACATGATTAGAACTATTGAGTCACATGATTTACTATTAGGGGAGGTGGTGCAAGTTTGATAATACTTGCAGGACTAAATTAAAAATGAAGAAAAAGAGGGAGGTATTATACTATAATATTTTGAGCCCCAAAATGTGCAATTATTGAAACTATATTTTCCTATAAATAGAAGTTCATTCTTCCTTCATTTCTCACCAATTCACTAAAGTTATAGAGTAATTATTATAGAAAAAAATTATAGAGAGAAAGAAGAAGAGAAGTCTGTTACCTCATTATTTCAAAGATAAGGTAAGTGGATATCATTTTGGGTATTATTCTTTCAGATTCATGAAGAGAGTTATTTTCTTTCAATACTGTAAGGGTTGTTATTCTATTCTTTACTATTATGTTGAATAACTCCGTCAATGCTAAGCACCGCATGAAAGTAATATGCACACAAGCCAATCATGTTTGATGATAAAGCATATACTTTGTAATAATCTTATTCATTTATTAATAAAAAGTATTAATTTATTAAAGGCTTTTAATTATCTACATGATGTCGTTTTATAATATGTGATAAACCCATAGTTTTAAGCAATGCTTTTAGAATAATGATGATGATCATTCTAATGAGATCTAAATTTTTAGAAAGCTTAAACTAAAATAGTTCCCAATCATTGGATTACTAAATCGGGGATTAGTGAATCCGGATAGATCGGGTACATACGTTTTGCTTGCTCATAGGATGAGGATGATTGATCTCATGATCATTTTGTGTGGAGACACTAAAGCAAGTATGTAGGTGCTTATTAGAGAATAAGTTCACTGAAACGTGGCTCACTAAGGAATACCTAATGGAGTTTTAGTTTGGCTTTCGTCAATAGGAATTCTCAGAGTGATAGTAGTACAAGTGATCCTTGGACTTGAGATCATCATAGTATCTTGTGTATGATGAGTTATACTTTGACTTATTCCTTAAGACCCTTAGGGGTATATCAAAGGGTATGCTTGGGTATAATAAGTCAGTATACATGGAGATAATATATGATCAATAAAGAATCTACCACTTCTAATAAAAGAAGAGAAATGTCCTATGTGATTCGATAAATGACAACCCAAAGAGTCCTTGGTTAAGGCAGTAATGAAATTAGAAAGGAGTTTCTAATTTGCATTATTTGAGTTGTGCATTTAAGGATCGAAATACATATAATTAAATAAAATAAGACTTGACAAAGAATTCCATGTCTTATATTTAATTGGGACATCAGATGGTGGAAGGATTAAATCAGACGGTGAACTATTTACTCAAAGGTTCTTTAATGATTAATGTTGAAATCTATATTATCCGGAAAGTCGTTGATCGCCAGGAGGCTTATCCCTATCAGTAGAATAAATATTATTTATTTAAATAAATTAATTGTTTAATTTATTTATTTAAATAAGATTAGAATTGTTCTAATTGATTTATTCACAACCTAGGTTTAATATGGAGAACCTAAAGGGTCACACCACAAAAGGAAGAATAATTATTTAAGAAGTTAATGGCATAATCGTAATAATATAAGTTATGTATATTTAATTTAATCTATGGTGATAGAATAAATTAAATAGCTTAATATTTATTATTTAATATTTTAGAAATATTAAATATAAATTAATAAGAGGAGTCTTATTAATATTATTACAATTATTATTATTTTAATTTCTAAAAGAGTTTAGGAATTAATTTAATATAAGTACTCTCATTTATTCCTAATTGGATTAGGAAGGAAAATTAGTTAAAGGAGTTTAATTAATTATCCCTAATAAGATTATGGAGCTTAATTAATTAAAAGAATTTAATTAATTAAATAAAACCCAATTCCTTAATTGTTAAGGTGGGTTGCTCACATCTATAAATAAGAGGAGTCTTATTATGGGGTGAGGTGGTTGTTGACTTTTTACAATATACGTAATAATTCCAATAGTTGGGAGAGTACGTTCTTTTCTATAGAGATAGAAAATTAGGGTTTGAGCCAAATACCCATCTTTTGAATTTTATTATTCCTTGGTGGATCACCTCAGAGGCCATACACTTGGGTGGCTAACGTTGATCAAAGGAAGGAACCAAACCCGGTGGATTCAAGTTGAACATAAAAAAGATCGAGGTGAACTTGTATTCGAGAAAGCTCGATCTTCAAGGGTATGATTTTATTCTTTATCTTTTCGTTTAATTAATAATTGTGCATAAAGGGTGATCCGGGTATATGGTTTGTAAAATTTTAAAACTCTGATTTTATCTCGCTTCCGCTTATTTTTGCAATTTGATTGCGTTCTTGAATATTACAAACCTAATAATTGGCATCGAGCCAAACCTTTATGCAAATTATTAATTATTTTAATTTAATATGTATATTGATATGTGTTTAGAACAATTTAATTGGGCTTAATTTTATTGTATAAAAAATTTAAAAAAAAAAAAAAATTCGGTAATCCTCAATTTTTTTTTGATTCTAGAATATTGTAAACGTTTTTCTTTAATAAGAATCATATATATACATGATTCATGTATCAACATCAAATTGCACTAAGTTAGTTATTATATATATATATATATATATATATATATATATATATATATATATATATATATATATAATTATGAATCTTGTTGATTATAGTGCTATATATAAAAAAACGTCATCATGTAACCCAGAATAAGGATTTTACATGCAAGGGAATATTTCACAAGGATTTTATATATGCAAGGAATATTTCACTAGGATTTTACAAGGATTTTGTCACGTGTTTGAAAATTGGCCTGGGATGATTATTATATATATTATATATATATAATATATATTACCGTAATATTAATATATATATATATAATAATTTTAATAATTTTATAATTAAAATAAATAATTTATTTTAATCTTAAAATAAAAAGTTTATTTTAATATTAAAATATAAAATTTATTTTAATTTTAAAATTAAATTTCATGCTAACTAATTAGAGTTGGAATTAGATTCCATGATAACTAATTAGAGTTGAAATTGGATTCCATGTTTCCTTAAATAAAGAGTTTATTTAGATATGAAATAAGATTTCATATTATTCAAAATAAAAGAGTTTATTTGTGAATAGGAAAGAGAATCCTAGTTTCTTAAATAAAGGAGTTTATTTAAATATGAAATAAGATTTCATATTATTCAAAATAAAGGAGTTTATTTGTGAATAGAAAGAAAATCCGTGTTTCCTTAAATAAAGGAGTTTATTTAAATATGAAATAAGATTTCATATTATTCAAAATAAAGGAGTTTATTTGTGAATAGAAAGAGAATCCGTGTTTCCTTTAATAAAGGAGTTTTTTTTTTTTATATGGATTTGGATTCCATAATTAATTAAAATAAAGGAGTTTATTTTGATTAAAGATTTTGATTAAAATAAAATAGTTTATTTTATTCAAAATTGGATAAATTAAAATAAAATAGTTTTATTTTGATTTAAATTTGGATTAAAATAAAGGAATTTATTTTGATTCAAAAATAGATTTTATACTAACTAAATTTGCCCATTAAATGATATCAATATATATATTAAATGTTTATTATTCATGAGATGAATGTTATTTATTAATGCATATGGTGATGTGTATGATAATAAATGGGATTGATTATGGACTATTGACCAATGCGATTGGATTTTATTTTAGTTGGATGCATGAATGTATGAGTTTTATTAAATGGGGTCTCACATGACTCTGCCTTCTCTAATTTTTTCTTAATGTAAATTCTATCTCCTCCTATGTACTTCCCTCGATCACGATCAAGGTTTCTATTTATTTTAAAATAGTTATGTAATAGGAATAGTTAGAATTAATTTTGAAGAATTAGAGATCAAGGAGCAAGGAGTGCTTCAAGACCCGTTTGTAATGGAGCCCAAGTTTAAATATAATAGTTATATTTAAATATTATTTCTCGCACCCCTAGGGTTTGACCTTTTGGTTCACTTGGTGGCTCTAGTGAACCAAACTAGAATAAAAGTCCATAATCAATCCGAAGTAGAATATAGTATTCTATATGTGCATGCTTATACTATATATATTATATATTATGCAAACATGCTTCACATGTTCATTAATACGACGCGCGATTTATATATATATATATGCATGCCGCTAAACAAGATGAGACAAATTAATAACAAACCCCTCAAATTTTTATATTAAGTCCTAAGCGCTCAAAGATATTTGGAATATCGAACGTCGCTTTTCTAGCATGATAAAATTAATAGAGTATTAAATATTTAATATGAGTTTGTTGTGTCACCACAAGGCAAGTATTAAGTATTTAAGATGTTAATTTATCACATTTGATGCTTATAAAGAAAATTGAACAATATTATTTTGTCAGGTCACCACAAGGATGATATTTTTCTTTTTGAATATATATAGAGTGCTAGGTCGGACTTAACTTGGATAATTTTGATTCGGATGTGCCACCACTGATCAAAATAATCTAAGAGGCAAAAGAAAAGGAGTCAGATAGTTGATGTAATTGACAAAAGTTGTCTACCTATTTATTTATATATAGTTTGTTGTGTCACCACAAGGCTATATACATTTGAAATGGGATCCTTATTCTCACTAGCAAATCTTTAATTAGATTTTTTAACTATATATATTGAGGGTAATATAGTTTGAAGAAAAAATAGTGGGAGATACCAATTTAAAACAAGACCTAATTTATTTTGGTAATTAATAAAAGAATGTATGTTAAAATGTTGTTAATTACAAATTCATTTACGTAATTTTACAATGTCTAAAATTACTATCATCGCGAAAGCATATTAGATGCTAAATTAACGAATCAATTAAACGGATTGGTTAAGGAATTTGAGAATAGTTCTCATAGTGAAAAGCTATCTTATGTCCTTAATACGCCTATCCCCGCAATGGTTGCGCATAATGCCTCCGAGGAAGAGATTGCTACTTTTAGAAAGTGGCAAGATGATGCACAATTGGCTCAATGCATCATGCTCGCATCCACGAGTAACGAGCTTCAACACAAGATGAAACTATGGATGCTCCTACTACTATATTCCCGCACATCAAGAAGTTGATGGTGAGGAAAGTAGGACCGATAGATATCGATATCTAAGGAGCTCTTCCGATCTAGAATGACCAATGACACTACAAAGATGCAGATAAAAGTCCTTAACATTATCAATTTGATTGATCAATTAGACAACGAGTTTTGTCATGGATGGAGAGTTGAGCCAAGATTTGATCTTGCACTCACTCCCGGACTCCTTTCATAATTGTTGTGAATTTTTCATATTGAACAAGCTAGATATCAGCCTCGCTGATTTGCTTAACATATTGAAAAATGTTGAGAGTCACTTTCCAACCAAGAAAGATCAAGTCTTACTGGTAGGGGCCAAAGGATCTTCTGAAAAGAAGAACGATTCAAAGAAGGTAAATAGAAAGGCATAAACAAAGGATAATAAGAACAAAATCGACACGGATAAGCAAAGGAGTTTGCTTCCACCGCTATAAGCCCGACACCGGAAAGAAACTCATGAGAAGCATCTTGCAGAGGCTAACCAAAGAAGCTTAGTGAAGTTTTTACATAATACGCTTTTTTTGTTCATGATTGAAATAAATTTTTCTTTAAGTCAAGGTTCTACTTGGGTATTGGATACCGACTTTGGTTATCATAAATATAGATTTATGAAGGGACCAAGCAGAAGTAGAAAGCTAAACAAATATAAGTAATCCTATGTGTGGAAAATGAAGCAAAGGTCTTACATTAGCCATAGGAACTTATAGTTTAGCAATGCCTACGGAAAGTCTATTAAGTCAATAAGTTGTTATTGTATTCCAGCTCGTTGAAATATTATTTCCATTTTATTGTTGGACAATAAAATTTTGGTATTATAATTAAGAACAATTGTTGTTCTATTTATAATAATAATGTTTCAGTATAGAACCGAAAGATTACTTAATGGATTTTGTATACTGATTTACGTGAAAAATTATTTTGTAAATTGAACAAACTAGTATAAAAAAGGAGATGATCATTCAAAGAGTTGAATGTGTGTATTTGTTGAAATACAAGTATGAATTATTTGAAAGGTTCAAAGAATTCGTAAGTGAAACAAATTGGCAATGTATTAAGATTCTTTGATTAGATCAAGGAATAAATACTTGTGCAATAAGTTTCTAGATCATCTCAAATGGTTTTCTCATAATGGACACATCCCGACACGCAATAATTGATTGATGTATCCGAATGAAAAATCGCACTTGTTGGACATGGTGCGGTCCATAATGATTTTACCGACATTCCAAAGATCCTTCGGGGTCATGCCCTAGAAATGGGTGACATATCACGAAAAGGTAATCTCTAAATCCCGCCCCAAGACTCCATAAAAGTTATGGATGTGGAGGATTCCTAATCTTAAGTATGTTAAGATAAGGGTTGTCCAACTTATGTGAAAAGGTTTCAAAGGATAAGCTTGGGACAAGATTTGACAAGTACAATTTGTGGTACATCCTAAAGTAAGTTTAGGTATATGTTCTATAATCCTACTTAGCAAAAGGTGTTTGTTATAAACACGCCTTTCTAAGATAAAGGTGTTTATCAATGAAAGGGCTAGTGGAGGATAATAGATCTTGAAGAGTTCAAGAACCACAAAACACTATAAGTCAAATAAGAGGAACCTATAGATAGACCTATTGTATTGTACTGACAAACCGAATCAGAATCGAATAATCATCAAGATACCTAGGAGGTATGGAATCATCATAGATGATGATGATGAGGTACACATCATAGAAGATGATGATCCGAGTTACATACGATGAGGTAAGAGTTCTAAGTGTGTACAAAAGGGACATTGGGGAGCGCCGTGACATTCCTAATATTATATGTTGATATACTACGGATAAGAAATGACATACTAATGCTACAATCAAGAATGATAAAGTTGTTCAAACATTCCTCCATGAATGGTTTGGGAAGAGTATCTTAATTGGGGATAAAATCTATATAGATAGATTTAAAAGGATGCTCGACTTAACCCAAGGAACGATATTCATTTGATGCTAAAGTCGTTTAGCATGGCAAACTCCAAGAGATGATGTCTCATGTCGATGAGCTATGGAGTGTATCTCTCTTAATAGTCCCCACAGACTCAAAAAAAGAGAGGTCGCATGAGTGACAATCATGTATGCAATAAAATATACGAGACCGATGTCGATCACCATATTATGGAGAAGTTCACTATGAGTCGCTGAAAAACATCTTAAAGTGCTTAACCCAGCACTAAGGATGTGATCATATTCATGGTGGGTCTAAATTAAAACTAGAGGGCTTAATGACTCAAGTTTTTCAGATGCACTCAAGATGACGTAAAATCCACTTTAAGGTAAAGCGTTATCTTGAACAATGGTGCAAAGTTGAATCGAAAGGTTCCAAACAAAGAAAGAGTTGTCTTGGGTTTAGTGATAAAGACAAAGTATATAGCTATAAATGAAGTCGTAAGTTGATTGTTTGGATTAAAAGTTTATTACAGAATTAGGAATAGTTCCTAAGTCTCATCTTGGATCTAAACATATGTTGTGGCACTTTCATTTGATTATTAGAATCATTAAAAGATGGGAAATCACTATAGAGATAGTGGACTCTCATGAACAACATTACATATCCATTAACTAAAGCTTATCTAACAGCAGGATAATCATCACTTAGAGAAGAAGAGTATAATATACAATGGCGATTGGCTTTAGTGCAAGTGAGAGATTGAAAGTAATATGCACACAAGCCAATCATGTTTGATGATAAAGCATATACTTTGTAACAATCTTATTCATTTATTAATAAAAAGTATTAATTTATTAAAGGCTTTTAATTATCTACATGATGCTGTTTTATAATATGTGATAAACCCATAGTTTTAAGCAATGCTGTTAGAATAATGATGATGATCATTCTAATGAGATCTAAATTCTTAGAAAGCTTAAAACTAAAATAGTTCCCAATCATTGGATTACTAAATTGGGGATTAGTGAATCCGGATAGATTGGTAATACGCTGTTTGCTTTCATTGGATGAGGATGATTGATCTCATGATCATTTGTGTGGAGACACTAAAGCAAGTATGTAGGTGCTTATTAGAGAATAAGTTCATCGAACGTTGCTCGCTAAGGAATACCTAATGGAGTTTTACTACTCGTCAATAGGAATTCAGTAGTGATAGTAAGTACAAGTGATCCTTGGACTTGAGATCATCATAGTATCTTGTGTATGATGAGTTATACTTTGACTTATTCCTTAAGACCCTTAGGGTATATCAAAGGGTATGCTTGGGTATAACAAGTTGTATATGAAGATAATATATGATCAATAAAGAATCTACCACTTCTAATAAAAGAAGAGAAATGTCCTATGTGATTCGATAAATGACAACCCAAAGAGTCCTTGGTTAAGGCGTAATGAAATTAGAAAGGAGTTTCTAATTTGCATTATTTGGAGTGTGCATTTAAGGATCGAAATACATATAATTAAATAAAATAAGACTTTGACAAGAATTCCATGTCTTATATTTAATTGGGACATCAGATGGTGGAAGGATTGAATTTGTATTTCAAGAACTATTTACTCAAAGGTTCTTTAATGATTAATGTTGAAATCTATATTATCCGGAAAGTCGTTGATCGCTAGGGAGGCTTATCCCTATCAGAGAATAAATATTATTTATTTAAATAAATTAATTATTTAATTTATTTATTTAAATAAGATTAGAATTGTTCTAATTGATTTATTCACAACCCATTTAATATGGAGAACCTAAAGGGTCACACCATAAAAGGAAGAATAATTATTTAAGAAGTTAATGGCATAATCGTAATAATATGTTATGTATATTTAATTTAATCTATGGTGATAGAATAAATTAAATAGCTTAATATTTATTATTTAATATTTTAGAAATATTAAATATAAATTAATAAGAGGAGTCTTATTAATATTATTACAATTATTATTATTTTAATTTCTAAAAGAGTTTAGGAATTAATTTAATATAAGTACTCTCATTTATTCCTAATTGGATTAGGAAGAAAATTAGTTAAAGGAGTTTAATTAATTATCCCTAATAAGATTATGGAGCTTAATTAATTAAAAGAATTTAATTAATTAAATAAAACCCAATTCCTTAATTGTTAAGGTGGGTTGCCCACATCTATAAATAAGAGGAGTCTTATTACGGGTGAGGTGGTTGTTGACTTTTTACAATATACGTAATAATTCCAATAGTTGGGAGAGTACGCTCTTTTTTCTATAGAGATAGAAAACTAGGGTTTGAGCCAAATACCCATCTTCTTGAATTTTATTATTCCTGGTGGATCACCTCAGAGGCCATACACTTGGGTGGCTAACGTTGATCAAAGGAAGGAACCAAACCCGGTGGATTCAAGTTCGTGAAAAGTGGAGGTGAACGCGAGGAAGGATCTTCGAGGGTCGATTTGAACTTTTGTTTAATTAATAATTGTGCATAAAGGGTGAGGATATGGCTTTGTAAATTTTTTCGATTTTATCTCGCCCGCTTAATTTTGCAATTTGTGCGTTCTTGATATTTATTGGTGAAATTATCTTTTCCATTCTTTAATTAATAATTGCGGCTATAAAGGGTGATCTGTTGTTATTATTCTTTATTATTTTGTAATATTTTTACGGAACTGACCGTTCCATTCTTTATTAATGCATTGGAATATCCCATTCGTGTGGATTCGACTGGTTCCATTCTTTATTATTCTCGTTGGAATAACCTCGCCTTTGTGCATGTATGGTGAATAATCCTTCGATTCATTGTTTATTAAATTAAGGAAATGATCCGTTTACGTGAATATGGCGAGTGAAAATCCACAAAGCCTATATTCTATTATTGATTTCATCATCCCAATACAACTATGTGGTGATAATATGCTTAACTTACGTGGAACTCCCATGCAAGACGGCTCATATAAAACGCAAGATCGCATCACACATCCGACCGAACCGCATGCACCCTCTCTGAGACGCACAAATAGATCGCGTGTAGGTGTACTTAGCCACCGGGTCTAGTATACTACAGAAAATGTATAACAATATTTGTTATGTGAATTGTGTTTTGGAATAACTGATAGAAATATTATGAATATATTAACACTTACTGCTACTAAACGACATCCACGGCAGATCAGATGGTAATCGCTTATGCATGACGACCAAAGATGTCGAGGTTCGTCCCTCAGTGTCATCGACGAGGTGTATCTGTAATAATTGTATTTAACATAGTACTTCAATAATAATTGTAATTAATGCAGCTAGAGATATATATTTAAATCCTAGTTAAGATAAATTACTCGCGCTTGAAGAAGAGCCTCCATCGTGGCTACCGTCTCCAGTACCGGATCGCCCACCACCTCGGCGACCTCCACCGCTATGTCTAGCCATGAATATCCTACTGCATTAACAAAATTGGTAGATTACGAATATGTAAGGTTTAACAATATGTGGTAAGTACTAATATGAATGCTCATTTTCAATTACACACGTCATCAAACCCATCAGAATCAATGTGTATATCATTCTCAGATTCAGTATCTTCCTCATCCTCAGTTTCGAGATCAGTTTTGTCATCGTTATCATCCTCAACGACTACATAATCAATCATGTGTACGTTGACCTCGACATCCTCATCGTTAGGTACGTCAATGACATCAGTACTCACCACATCTTCAGCATGGAACACTACGGCCAAAGGGTTGCTCACATCTTCTTGTAACGCCTCATCCATACCAAACATGTTATCAGCATTAAATGAGTGTGGCGTGGTTTAGTAGTGACTACTGTGTACCAGGGGCTTCGAGTATTTACGACATTAGGAGCGTAATACACTTGAGTTGCTTGACTTGCTAACACGTACACGTCATCTGACTTTAACACCGACTTGATATCCACGGTTGTGATTCTATTACGATCAACTTTAACCCCCTTTTCAGTATAAGACCAGCTACACTTAAATGTAACTACCTTTTTGCCGCCGTGATAATTGAGCACAACCACATCCTGTAAACGACCATAGTAATTGGACTCGTAATCTTGGTAGCGACTTCCCAACACCACAACCCCGGAATTGACTGATGTGAGTTCATGCAAGTCATCGACTCTAAATCTGTACCCATTCACGATGCAACCAGGAAAAGAACTAACAACATTGTAAGGTCCTTGGACGACATCTATAAAATACTCAAAAATATTCTCCGCTTTAACCCTTTTCTTAAACCACTGTTGGAAATTAGCATTAGTGAATGTTTCCAATTTTGATGTAGTAAAAGTTGGGTTAGAAGCATACGCTTCCTCTACGAATGAGCTGCGATATTAGTAAAATGTCTTTAACATATATAGAGATGACTACACTTGTAAATTGTACTAAATACCATAAATAAGCTTAGACTAACGTGATGTGTGATGATACTTCGGGCATATTTAGAAGCACGTATGTAGATACAATCTTCAACTATTTGTCGCTTAAGTAAGTCAGCGTCTCATGGCCAAATAGTTTAGCCGGATATGTGAATACAGCTAACTCATCATCAGCATGAGTCATTGGACCAACAACCTCATTCCTTCCTAAACGGTTGTGCTTCGTTGAGACAACATCGTCAAAATACAATGAGCAGAAGTTAACAAGCTCTTCCTCCGTATATCGTTCAGTAATAGAACCCTCTATACGAGCTTTGTTCTTGACCATTTGTTTTAATTGGCGCATATACCTACGATAAATAATATGCAGACAAATTAAAGTATTATTAATATGAGCAAGATAGAGCAATTAGCAGTTTATATATTACCTCTCAAAAGGATACATCCACCGATATTACACTGATCCTCCAAGTTTGAGTTCATACGACAGATAAATAGGCAGATGTTCCATCGAGTCAAAAAATCCTGGAGGGAAGATCATTTCGAGCTTTCAAATGGTAAGCACAATATTCTTCTCCATCTGCTCGACATCACTGTACTTAATTATAATTATACTTAATTATAGTTTCAGCTTAAGCAACCCTCTAGATGAACGAACGATCACTTCTCTGCTAGGAATGAATCATCTCCCCATATGGGTTCAATCCATGATATAAACATCTTCTCACCACTCCGAATTCCTCAAATGGATAGTTTTCATACAAGAGGTGAGACGTTCTGTGAGAACTACCCATCTGAGGAATTCGGAGTGGTGAGAAGTTGTTTGTATCATGGATTGGACTCATATGGAGAGATGATTCATTCCTAGCAGAGAAATGATCGTTTGCTCATCTAGAGGGTTGCTTAACCTAGAACTTTGTTCAACAACTTACTGGCACTCCTTCCAGATGTTGCCATCTGTTATGATGGAACAGTGAGGAATGTTTGCAGTAATTCAATTACCTTTATTATTCGACTTTAGGACACAAAGAGGAACTACGACCCCTTTTTTTTAATTGTCACGAGGAACCCGGTTTGAGTACTATTAGTGCTGAATCGCTATATGTCAAACCTGCGTATACAAGAAAGAGTACATATATGTAGGGAGAGTATTATTGCATTTATTGAAAATTGTAGCAAACTAAGCAAATGCTACTTAGTTTATTTTGCCAATGATAAACTAAGTAAGTGGTACTTAGTTTATGAGAATTGTTATTTGGGATCTATAGAGACTACTGTTCGACATTCACTCCTAGCTACTTAGTTTATTTTGCCAATGAAAATAAACTAAGTAAGTGGTTCTTAGTTTATGAAAATTGTTATTTGGAATCTATAGAGACTACTGTTCGACATTCACTCATACTTAGTTTATTATTATATTTTTCTATTTTAATTTGTAGTATATTATATAATTGGCTTATTTATTTATTAAATTTACTTTATTAAATTAAATTAAATCATTTTATTTTATTTTATTTTATTTATTAAACTAAACTAAATTAAATTTTTATTACTTTTATTTTATTTTGTATTATATTATATAAGTTCTAATTTAATTTAATTTAATTTGATTTCGTAATTAAAATTATTTTATTTTATTTTATCTTGTATTATATTATATAAATTTTAATGTTTTTTATTAATTTAAATTAAATTAAATTAAATCTAATTTATTTTAAATTTAATTTAATTTAAATTATTTAAATTAAATTAAATTAAATTTATTTTATTATATTTTATTTTATTATTTTATTTTATTTTATTTTTTATTGAATTTTATTTTATTTATTAAATTAAATCAAAGTTTTTATTTTATTCAAATTAATTAAATTAATTTATTATTTTATTTTATTTTACTCTATTTTGTATTATATTATGTTATTTATTTTATTTCTAAAATTTATTTTATTTAATAAACTAAATTAAATTAAATTTATTTTATTTTATTTTAGTAGTAAGAAACTAAGTAAATGGTACTTAGTTTATGATTTATTAATATTGGGAAACTAATTACTAATACAATACATGCAGGACCCACAAATATTCTATAATTTCATAATTCTGATAGAATTTCTGTCATAGATTCAGTCGGACATAGCAAATATATCAAGATTAAAAACAGTCCTAAAATTAGTTACATTATGATAAGGAACCCAAATTTGATATGTTATACACTTCATAATATCAATATTCTGTAATTTCCAAATTCCAAATAATATGCAGTTAAATAATATGCAGTGCAGTCCACATTCCAAAATCAAAATTCCAATTTCAGCAATATAAACAAGAAGAATAAGACCCAAATTTCATATTTCAGACTCACAATTTCAACAATAGGACCTAAATTTTTGACCCACAAATTCACAGCAACAACATCATACAAATTAAGCCACAAATTTCAAAAATATCATACAAATTTCAGAAATATTATAACTTTCAAACTTTCAAAAATAATTTTTATTTAACATTTGCAACAAATTAACCCTAAAAATCTAATGTTTTGTAGAAAACTAACCTTGAAATTGAATTAATGTGTAAAATAAAGGAGCGCAACCGACGGTGGTGCCTGGTGGTGCGTGGCTACTGGTGGTGGTGGCAGTAATGGTGGTGGAACTAACGTTGGTGGTGGCGTTTGCTGATGGTGGAACCGACAGTGATGGTGGTGGAACCGACAACGATGGTAGCTGGTGGTGGTGGTGGAACCGGTGGTATTGGCGGTGAAGGTGGTGGTGGAGATGAGAGCAGTAAGAGAGAAGTGAAACTAAGAGAGAGAATGAAGTGAGAGAGAGCATAAAATGAGAGAGAAATGAGAGAGAGAGCAAAGTGAGAGAATGAGGGGCGACTGGGGAAGACGAGCTGATTAATTAGGTTTAAAGATTATTTTCGACGAAATATCCCTCGAACTTAAGTCCGTCATACATAATGTATCCTCGGCGTAATTTTCGTCGAGGATAAACACTATTCAGTCGAATATAAGATTGGCGTTGGCGGGAAAGATGGGGCCAAATGGATATATCTATTTCCGACGAAAATCCATAGAAATTACTATAGTTTCGACTGAATTATGTTCGACTAAATAATCCGTCAGAATTATTATTATCTTCGAGGGAATAGGTCCGTCGAACTTAGTTTCATCGGAATTAGACAGTTTTCTTGTAGTTATTGTTCGTTCGCTTTGCCCATCGGTTTGCGGGGTATATGATGTACTCATCTTCAGTTGTGTTCCCATGCATTCTTGAAGTTTCTTCCAAAAATTTGATGTGAACCTCGGGTCTCGATCTGACACTATTGATATTGGAACTCCATGTCTCGTCACAATCTCCTTAACGCGCAGTTTTGCCAGCTGATCAAGATTAAATCTAATCTTTATTGGCAAGAAGTGGGCTGATTTTATCAGTCTGTCCACTATTACCCATATCGCATCGTATCCTTTCTGAGTCGTTGGAAGACCTACAACAAAATCCATTGTGATATGCTCCCACTTCCATTCTGGTATTTCCAACAGTTGAAGTAGTTCGCTTGGCCTTTGATGTTCTGCCTTCACTCTTTAACTTGTCAAACACTTTGTAACGCATTCTGTAACGTCTCTTTTCATATTTGGCCATCAAAAATGTCACCGCAAATCTTGATACATCTTCGTACTTCCTGGATGAATCAAATATCTTGAGCTATGAGTTTCTGTCAAGATGTTTTCTTTAATATCCCGTACTGCTGGAACCCAAATTCGTCCCTCGAATCTTAGCATTCCTTTAGTATCAAGTTTATACTTCACCTCTTTACCTTCGACCACACTTTCCTTTATTTTTCTGCATTCTTTATCTTGTAGTTGTGCGCTCTTCACCTTGTCCACCAAAGTTGGACAAGCTTCCATCTGGTACAATCTTTCATCAGCTTCTTTTGGAAATTTAATTTCCAACTCCAGCCTTGCCATTGCTGAAATGAGCTCCTCCTTATCGATTAATAGCATCAACTTTTCTTGACAATTCCTACTCAAGGCATCTGCAACCACGTTTTCTTTGCCTGAATGATAAAAGACCTCACAATCGTAATTTTTTATCAATTCCATCCATCTCCTTTGACGCATGTTCAGGTCCTTCTGTGTGAAAATATATTGACTCTTATGGTCTGTATATATCTCACATTTTTTCCATAGAGATAGTGTCTCCATATTTTCAAAGCAAACACAACCGCCGCCAACTCTAAATCATGAGTCAGATACCCTTTTTCGTAGTCTTTCAATTGCCTTGATGCATACGCGATGACTTTGCCGTTCTGCATAAGGACACATCCTAATCCTTTGTGTGAAGCATCACTATACACCACAAAATTTCTTGTATTATCTGGAAATGACAACACAGGTGCCATACTGAGTCTCTTCTTCAGTTCCTTAAAGCTTTCTTCACACTTCTCTATCCAAATAAATTTTACAGATTTTGTCGTCAAATTTGTCAATGGAGTGGCAATCTTGGAAAAATCCTGGATAAATGATCTGTAATAACCTGCCAATCCCAAGAAACTTCTTACTTCTGATGGAGTTCTTGGTTGTTCCCAATTTATCATAGCTTCGACTTTTGATGGATCCACTGAAATTCCATCCTTGTCAATTATATGCCCAAGAAATTGTATACGTTCCAGCCAAAATTCACATTTAGAGAATTTGGCATATAACTTTTCTTTTCTTAGCATCTCCAACGTTGGACGTAAGTGTTCCACGTGTTCTTCTTGAGATTTAGAGTACACCAGAATATCATCGATAAATACCACCACAAACATGTCTAAAAATGGTTTAAACACCCTGTTCATCAAATCCATGAACGCTGCAGGGGCATTTGTCAAACCAAAAGACATCACCAAAAATTCATAATGTCCATACCGAGTTCAGAATGCCATCTTTGGTACATCCTCCTTCCTTACTTTCAGTTGGTGATACCCACTTCTCAAATCTATTTTCGAGAAATATCTAGCACCCTTCAATTGATCAAACAAGTCATCTATTCTTGGCAACGGATACTTGTTTTTAATAGTGACTTTATTTAATTCCCTATAATCAATGCAAAGATGCATTGACTCATCCTTCTTCTTCACGAATAACACCGGTGCTCCCCACGGTGATACGCTCGGCTGAATGTACTTCTTATCTAGCAATTCTTGCAATTATACCATTAGTTCTTTCATCTCTACCGGAGCCATTCTGTACCAGGCCTTCGATATTGGAGCGGTTCATGGCGCTAAGTCGATCACGAATTCAATCTCTCGATCAGGTGGAAGTCCTGGCAAATCTTTCGAAAACACATCCCCGAATTCCCTAACCACTGGTATTTCCTCCAATTTCACAAACTCCTTCTTTTGAGTATTGACTATGTAAGCTAAGTATCCTACACAGCCCTGACTCAATAACTTCTTAGCCTGCATAACCGTCAGACACCTCATTTGTCTAGGCAATTTGCTACCATGAAAAACTACCTTTGACGGAGTCATAAGGTTTACACACTTCTTTTGGCAATCAATTATTGCTCCATAATTGAACATCCAATCCATTCCCAATATAACGTCAAATTCTTCAAGTTTTATTGGGATTAAATCTACTGTCATAACATTCCCCTTAATGTTCACCGTACAATTCTTGTATACGAATCTAACAGGAATTACCTCCCTATTCTCAATTTCTATGTTTAAAGGGAAATTCAACTCTTCACTAGGTATTTCTAACCTCTTAGCAAATTCATCAGATATAAACGAGCAAGTAGCACCCGAATCAAATAATACATATGCATTTATATCATTGATTGGGATAATACCTGACACGACATCTTTTGATTGCACCGCGTCCTGCACCGTCATGTTGAAGGTTTTGGTTGTGGGCTTATTTGTCGACGTTGGTCCAGCAATAGTCAGTGTACCTCCACTAGTATTTCCCTTGCTTCTATTTGCCTCACCAGATTTCTTCTTTGGACACTCGCGAGCAAAATGATCATTCGACCCGCAGGTGTAGCAAGCATTCTTCTTGGGTTGAGTGCAATTTGGGGCAATGTGGCCCTCCTGGCCACAGTTAAAGCATGCCCGCTTCCCCCTTAAGCACATACCCGTGTGAAACTTCCCGCATGTAGCACATGCGTCAATCTTCTTCCTTTGCTGGTTACCTTGCTGATTTCCAGCTCCCATATTTGCATTCCATTTCCTCTTCAAGTTATTGTTGCCATTTCCACCGTTACCACCACCACCACCACCATTTTTAGTTTCTCCTTCATTTGCCTTCTTCCTCTGCTCTTGATTGTGCTTTGTTACAACCTCACCTCCACTCTCAATGAGAATTGCCTTCTCAAGTACTGCTGTAAATGTCTTTAATTAGAACAGGGAGACTCTGTTGTACAACCATGGCTTCAGTCCCTGCTCGAATCTCCTTGCCTTACGCTCATCCATATTCACCTGATATGGCGCAAACCTCGCTAACTCGTTGAACCTTGCTGCATATTCTGACACTGTCATTGTGCCCTGCTTCAATTCTAGAAATTGCGCCTCCATCTGATTCTTTGAACTTTCTGGGAAATAGGTCTCAAAGAATATTTCCTTGAACCTTTCCCAAGACATTACCCCTTGACCTCCTCGGGTTTTATTGGCTTGCCACCAATAAATCGCCTCTGCTTTCAACACGAATGTTGTAAAAGTAGTCTTCTGATTCTCTGCTACCCTAGCAACATCGAAAACCTTCTCTATTTCCATGATCCAGGTCTGTGCCTCAACTGGATTCATGGACCCACGGAACTCTGGTGGCCCAACCGTCTTGAAGTTCTTAAATGTCGCAGCTTGATTCTGTGGCTGATTCTATAATGCTCCCGTCAATAGCGTTACAGATTGCTGAACTAGATTAGCTTCAGCATTGTTGTTATTGGGAGATCCCTGTCGCAGTTGACGTCTTGGAGGCATTTTCAGTTAAAATACACCCATTAGATTCTATTCAACCTTTTATGTATTACGTACTTAAGTTGCACATCATAAAAGATTATCACATAACACATAACACTTTAAATAAAACAATAACTTTTATTCATTCATAATCTTTTAAAAACATCAAAATAATAGCATCACTGCTATTTATATTACTTCCCTGAACTACAAAGTTGCATGATTAATTCATCATCATCACATCCCATTGGTTATATTATACCCGGGATTTACATTTTGTTTACTCACTAATCATATAATAATTACATTCATGACGTTCTATTTAAATGTTACATAGCCTAACGACGCTCCTCTTCCATAATTCGAAACATTGTTCAGCGATCTAATATGTACGATGGCAGCGTCTCGAACTGAATTGGATAACCCATGACCCGATCTTGAGCTCGATTGATCACGGTGTTGAATATGTTATTCATCTCTTCCATCTTCATCCTCTTTGCTTGTGCATCTCTCTCTGCTATTCTGGCTCGTTGATAAGCTTCATTGTACGCGTCTTCAGCTCTGGCCTTCTTCGTAGATTCCTCTTTCAACTTATTCTTCAACTCTGCAATCTCTGCTATCATTCGCTCATTCTCTCCTTCAGTGTGGACTAGCTTCTCTTCAACATTATTTAGACGTTCCTTTCGATCCTGGATCTCGTCGTCCTCCTGTGCCATCAAGGTCTGTTGTTCAGCTACTATCTCTTGTAACTCCTCGACGGTATCTTGAAGTTCCACATTGCGGTCATACACCTCGTCGTACATACGGGCGGAAATCGAATTAAGTGGAATCTCTTCCTCCTCGTTCTCCTCATCCTCCGACTGTGGCAGCTCAACGGGGTCCTCCTCGTCTATCTCTATCTCATCATCCTCATCAGGTAAACCCTCCTGCTCAACCACTGTGACCAACGGAGATGTCTCCCGTGGCAGTAGTTTTTCCCAAATCACCTAAATATCTCAAGGCTCCTCCTCTCTAGGCATCTGGGATCTTTCCTCCCTAGCCTGACTGGATTCTCCTACATTAGCCATCCTCTCAACCAAATTTTTAAGTTTAATTACTAATCATTACTACTCAACACTCACGAGCACATAAGTTATAATCACATAAGCACAAAAGTATTTTATTACTTCCTACTTAACAACTCGATAAGAGTTTATCACCACTATCTTTTCAAAGGTTACTTCCTAAGGCTTTTTTCCACCTAAGGTTCATAACCTAAAGCTTTAATACCAACCTGTGACACCCCCAAATCTAGGTACTTCATTCCCACAAGATTTGGTGTTCACTATCCAATCATTCATATTTATCTATCCAAGTACAATAAAATTAAATCATAAATCCTCCCTTTAAATAGGGTTACATCATTAAATAAAAATCTTCCCAGGTTGTCTAACCTTTAAACATCATACAAGTGCGGAATTAAAATAATTACATCACATCATTAATTAAAAGTCTATCATCATAACAATAAATAAAATTACAAGTCTTCATCACTTGTACATTTTTCCCTTTCCTTTGCTAGTTGAAGGCTCATCTACCTTCTCAACTTTAGCTGCAATAATAATATTTATGCAACAATTGCTCACTAGATATAACAATGAATCAACAAGATAATAATAACTGCCAATGAATAAGCTCATCAAAACTGAATAGTACTCTATCAATGATAACTAACAACTGGAATTGAAATAAGAAATATATCTGAGGGTCATAAGACCACGAACTATGTCCATAGTTGTAAGTAATCTTTCAACTTCAACTTTAATAGTCATAAGACTATAAGGACTCCTCGTTCTTAAGGGGATCAGCCCTTCATACAATGTATTTTGCACAAACATTTCAACGCTAAGCGTAAATTATCCCCTAATAATTGGGTTGTTCATCTCAGTATTTAGAGTACAAGTCCGCATCAAAGTAAGTTTGGTTTGGATACATTTCAAGGGTAATTTAGAATTCAACGGTCATCAACTAAGGATTAGTTGAATACAATATTGATAACGTCATGCTATGGAATAATCATAACTGAATCGACATTGTAAATTAAGGTCATGCTTTAAGAATAAACTAATAGCATAAACATCAAATAATCACTACGTGTGAGACCCCGAAATTTATGAAAGGAAAGTACTCAATTTTCTTATAATTATTATTTTATTTAGTATATGGCTAAATTGATAAAGGGTTAAAGTTAAGGGTGATATTTAAAAAATTTTCAAAGTATGCAAGTTGTTATATAATATTCGATTGGTCGGGGAATATTTGTTTTAACAGGGAATATTCATACAACGACATAATTATTGGTGGATCCCACAACGGAATTATTGTCGGATTGAGAAAACGCCAAAAATATTTTTATGAAAATAACGGCGGAAGTTTTATCGTTAAAACTGTTGAACTACTTGGTAGTAAAAGTACAGTAATACGCGTGGTTGCATAGTAGCACACAGTATTGATTATTGATGCTTACGTGAGAAGTCACTCAGTTTTGTTTAATTCTTGCTACAGTAATTGTTGCATAGTATCTCACGTTATTTGATTCAATTATTGTCGATATTTTTATATATTATTAAATTAATAATTGAGATGATAGAGTTATTAATATTATTATTTACAATATTGACGATGTCTAGAAGTTCTGTCAAGGAGAGGTTTGGTCACTTAATTGTGCGCCAATAGGGAGAAATCCTTATTGGAAAGCCCCCTCTTTCCTGGGAACGACATGTTCGATTAATAGTGTGAATTATAATAATAATGATGAGTTTTGTTTTATTATTATTATAAATATAATAAAACAGAAAACTTTTTATATAAAACAGAATACTTTTTATAAAGTTTTGTTTTATTTGATTATAAATAGAATATAATATATTTTATTATGCATAGTGTTTGCATAGTACCTGCATAGTGTTTGCATAGTAAAATCTTTTTATATAAAATAGAATACTTTTATAAAGTTATTTGTTTTATTAGATTATAAATAGAATATATTATATTTTATTATGCATAATAGTGTTTTGATAGTAAAATCTTTTTATATAAAATAGAATACTTTTATAAAGTTATTTGTTTTATTAGATTTTAAATAAAATATATAAATATATATATATATATATATATTATAAATAGAATATATTATATTTTATTGCATAGTATCCTTTCCATTCTCCTATAAATAGTATGCTTAGTTAGAATTGAAAACACAGCAGAAATTCAGAGAATTCTTCTTCTATAATCTTGAGCGTATTTCTTTGGAGTTTTAAGAAGCTTTGAGCGTAGAAAACAGTATAAGTTTTCTTCAAGAATATCCTCACCCTACCAGTCGGAATACTCTTCTTTTTAAGGTAAGGGATATTATTATTATAGTAAGTGGTATTATTTCTTTTGTATTCATGAAGAGAGCTTCTATTATTCCATTCTTTATTATTATGTTGGAATAACCTGTCTATGCGAAGTACCACATACATGGTGAAATTCTTCTGTTATTGCATTCTTTATTATTATATTGGAATAACATGTCTATGCGAAGTACCGCATACATGGTGAAATTCTTCTATTATTCCATTCTTTATTATTCAATTGGAATATCCTCGTCATGCGTATTACGCATTTAATGACGGTTCCATTATTTATTATTCTCATTGGAATAACTCATGCATGCGGTCTATCGCATGCACGGTGAATTATGTTGTTATTCCATTCTTTATTATTACGTTGGAACATCCTATTTATGCGGATTACGCATGACCGTTACATTCTTTTTATTATTCATTTGAATATCTTGTCTTGGTGCGGACACGCATTGACCTAGTTCCATTCTTTATTATTACATTGGGAATAACTCGTCTGCATGCGATCTATCGCATGCATGGTGAATTCTTCGTTATTCCATTCTTTATTATTCGTTGGAATAACTCGCTCATGTGGATTACCACATGCATGGTGAATGATCCTTTGTAATCATTCCTTATTAAATTGTGGAAATGATTCGCATCACGTGGATTATCGCATGGCGCGTAAAATCCATTTGCGCTTCATATATTCTATTATACTCAGTTGGTTTAAGTTTTGGCTTCTATACTCCATGAAATTAGTAGAATATCCTGGATATTTGCGCTTCATCCAGTCTCTTTTCATGAAAATATTCTTCTGAGCATTCTTGAATTTTACTCCACAAAGCAGTATCATGTTGACAATTTGGACATTATTGAGTTTAGGATAAATTAACTTATAAATCTTTAAAATTTATTCTTGAACTTGTTTTATTGAATTATTATGTCATTGTCATCATCCTCATGCTTATATTGTGATGAAAGTCATCTTTGGCTTACGTGCATAGATGGACTTGGTATGATTATGACCAGGGATTATTCGGTATAATCATGACCTGTAATGTTATAAATGATGTGGTAAAAGCCCTCAGTGGTCTGTAGTGCATTGATGGATAGTTTTTGGTATGATTATGACTAGGGATTATTCGATATAGTCATGACCATTGATGATTTAATGAATATCCTTGGCTCATAGTGCAGGGATGACTCGATGATGTGGTTTATTTACTAAGCTGAGTCTCAGCGATAAAAATTGATGAAAACATTTTAAATCATTGAAGATAGTAGATATCATGCTCTACTTGACTCTTCTAATGGATTGCTTATTCCGCTTTAGTTAAACTTGATGTCTATTGTATTTTATCAGTTTAACATTGTTGAAGACTAATGATAATTTATTCTGCATTATCTTAGTCATAATATTTCTTATTGAGCTAGTTGAGCTCACCCTTTTGTTTTCATTGTTCTCTTCAGGAAATGAGAACGTAGCCGGGACTAGTCGGGGAATGGAGTGATGGTCCGAGATGGTGTATTAGTAGTCATCACTATACTATAAAATAGTGTGACAATAAATGTAATGAGGATTCTATTTGAGAGTGGATATTGTCTAAAAGGCAACATTCCTGTTTAAACTCTCAGCTATGTTTTGTCGTATATTAAACGACGACTGTATAATTAAGTTTGTATTTGTATTCTGTACCATGTATTTGGCGACTCAAGATGGCTGATGTATACCTATTTTGAGGGCGTCACAGTTGGTATCAAAGCTTAGGGATATGGTCGTTGGGGGAGATATGAGTCTAGAACTAGGAGGGGAGAGACGAGTAATATACTTCGCTAGTGTGTGACTTACCTAAGCTAAAATTGTTTACTTGATAAGTTGATAAATTATGATATGCCAATTAACCTTTGTTTTGAAGGTATATTCTAGAATGATATCTGAAGCACAGGAGATGAGCAATGGGAAAATCATGATACAGAGGAAATAACCAGGAAGGTACAATCCGAAAAGAATGCAAGGTATTCTCATCTCTTCGAAATACCAGGTACGTACGTAAATTTCGAGGGCGAAATTTCATAAGGAGGGGAGATTGTGAGACCCCCAAATTTATGAAATGAAAGTACTCAATTTTCTTATAATTATTATTTTATTTAGTAAATGGCTAAATTGATAAAGGGTTAAAGTTAAGGGTGATATTTAAAAATTTTGCAAAGTATGCAAGTTGTTATATAATATTTGATTGGTTGGGGAATATTCGTTTTAACTGGGAATATTCGTACAACGACACAATCATTAAGTGACCCCTACGAAATAATTATCGGATTGATTGAAAACGACAAAAATATTTTTATGAAAATAACGGCAGAAGTTTTACCGTTAAAACAGTTGAACTACTCGGTAGTACAAGTACAGTAATACGCGTGGATGCTTAGTATCACACTGTATTGATTATTGATGCTTACGTGAGAAGTCACTCAGTTTTGTTCAATTATTGCTACAGTAATTGTTGCATAGTATCTCACATTATTTGATTCAATTATTGTCGATAGTTTTATATATTATTAAATCAATAATTGAGATGACAGAGTTATTAATATTATTATTTGCAATATTGACGATGTCTAGAAGTTCTGTCAAGGAGAGGTTTGGTCACCTAATTGCGCGCCAATAGGGAGAAATCCTTATTGGAAAACCCTCTCTTTCCTGGGAACGACCTGGTCGATTAATAGTGTGAATATAATAATAATGATGAGTTTTGTTTTATTATTATTATAAATGTAATAAAATAGAAAACTTTTTATATAAAATGGAATACTTTTTATAAAGTTTTGTTTTATTTGATTATAAATAGAATATAATATATTTTATTATGCATAGTGTTTGTATAGCTTATATAGTATTTGTTTAGTAAAATCTTTTTATATAAAAATGTAATACTTTTATAAAGTTATTTATTTTATTAGATTATAAATAGAATATATTATATTTTATTATGCATAGTGTTTCAGATAAGTGCTCAGATAGTGTTTGCAGATAATAAATCTTTTTATATAAAATGGAATACTTTTATAAAGTTATTTGTTTTATTAGATTTTAAATAAAATATATAAATATAAATATATATATATATATATATTATAAATAGAATATATTATATTTTATTGCATAGTATCCTTTCCATTCTCCTATAAATAGGATGCTTAGTTAGAATTGAAAACACACCAGAAATTCAGAGAATTCTTCTTCTATAATCTTGAGTGTATTTCTTTGGAGTTTTAAGAACTTTGAGTGTCGAAAATAGTATAAGTTTTCTTCAAGAATATCCTCGCCCTACCAGTCAGAATACTCTTCCTTTTAAGGTAAGGGATATTATTATTATAGTAAGGGGTATTATTTCTTTCGTATTCATGAAGAGAGCTTCTATTATTCCATTCTTTATTATTATGTTGAATAACTCATCATGCAAGCACCGCATACATGGTGAAATTCTTCTATTATTCCATTCTTTATTATTATATGGAATAACATGTCTATGCGAAGTACCGCATATATGGTGAAATTCTTCTGTTATTCCATTCTTTATTATTATGTTGGAATAACATGTCTATGCGAAGTACCGCATACATGGTGAAATTCTTCTGTTATTCTATTCTTTATTATTCGTAGGAATATCCCGCCTATGCATATTACGTATTTAATTGGTTCCATTATTTATTATTCTGTTGGAATAACCTGTCTGAGCGATCTATCGCATGCCTGGTGAATTCTGTTGTTATTATATTCTTTATTATTCTGTTGGAACATCCTGTCTGTGCGGATTACTATGATCTGGTTCCATTTTTTATTATTCTCGTTGAATATCCCGCTTGCAAGGACACGCATGACCGGGTTCCATTCTTTATTATTCTGTTGGGAATAACCTGTCTGTGCGGATCTATCGCATGCATGGTGAATTCTTCTGTTATTGAATTCTTTATTATTCTGTTGGAATAACCTGTCTATGTGCATTACCACATGCATGGTGAATGATCCTTTGTATTCATTCCTTATTAAATTGTGGAAATAATCTGTCTACGTGGATTATCGCATGGCGCATTTAAAATCCATTCATAGCTTTCATATATTCTATTATACTCAGTTGGTTAAAGTTTTAGCTTCTATACTCCATGAAATTAGTAGAATATCCTGGATATTTGCACTTCATCCAGTATCTTTTCATGAAAATATTCTTCTGAGCATTCTTGAATTTTACTCCACAAAGTAGTATCATGTTGACAATTTGGACATTATTGAGTTCAGGAAAATTTAACTTTTAAATCTTTAAAATTTATTCTTGAACTTGTTTTATTGAATTATTATGTCATTGTCATCATCCTCATGCTTATATTGTGATGAAAGTCATCTTTGGCTTACGTGTATAGATGGACTTGGTATGATTATGACCAGGGATTATTCGGTATAATCATGACCTGTAATGTTATAAATTATGTGGTAAAAGTCCTCAGTGGTTTGTAGTGCATTGATGGATAGTTTTTAGAATGATTATGACTAGGGATTATTCGGTATAGTCATGACCATTGATGATTTAATAAATATTCTTGGCCCGTAGTGCAGGGATGACGCGATGATGTGGTTTATTTATTGTCGAGTCTCAAATGATAAAATTGATGAAAACATTTTAAATCATAGAAGATAGTAGATATCATGCTCTACTTGACTCTTCTAATGGATTACTTGTTCCACTGCAGTTATACTTGATGTCTATTGTATTTTATCAGTTTAACATTGTTGAAGACCAATGATAATTTATTCTGCATTATCTTAGTCATAATATTTCTTATTGAGCTAGTTGAGCTCACCCTTTTGTTTTCATGTTCTCTTCAGGAAATGAGAACGTAGCCGGGACTAGTCGGAGAACAGAGTGATGGTCCGAGATGGTGTATTAGTAGTCCTCACTATACTATAAAATAGTGTGACAATAAATGTAATGAGGACTCTATTTGAGAGTGGATATTGTCTAGAAGGCAACATTCCTGTTTAAACTCTCAGAAATGTTTTGTCGTATATTAAACGACGGTTGTATAATTAAGTTTGTATTTTTATTCTGTACCATGTATTTGACGACTCAAGATGGGTGATGTATACCTGTTTTGGTGGCGTCACACAACGTACCTTTCTTGAACAATATTAAGCCAAGGTTATTTAGAATTGAGTACTAAGCATGCATAACAAATAGTAATTTAAACGATAAAACTTGTTTAACATGAGTGTATCAGAATATGTAAACTTGCATGCTAGATAACACGTTAAAGACGAGAATAACTTGTTCAATATCAGAATAAGATTTTGAAATCATAAAAAAACTAGATACAAGAACTTGCTCAATCGTAAGAATAAACCTTGCACAATGTAATAAATGAACTAGCTCAACGAAAGTGTAGAGTTAGAAAACTTGCTCAATTATAAAAGTAGAATTAGAGAGCTTGCTCAATGTAAAAAGATAAATTTAGAAACTTGCCTCGAGCGTAAACTATAATACTAAACTCATGTTCACCTACACATAGGTTTAGAACCACAATCTATTAGACATACTAACATTCACATATCAAAGTAACACTCTCTTCTAGTTAGACTTGTTATGTTAGCACAAGTCTTATGCTACTATACAAATATCAGAAATTCTTAAGTGTTAACCTTCACAACACCTGTTTACTATTCATCATGCTCACTAAGTTCTAATATACCACGTTCATCACTTACTAATCATTTAAAACTTTGAAACTACTAACCACATAGCACGATTCTATTTTAACCATGTTATTACACTTTGGACACATTAACATATCATAAAGCTAAGCTACAATGGTATCCAAGGTCTGCAGAAGTAGTAGACTTCACTGTCTCAGGATAGGGTATGGCGCAATTTGAGCCATACACTACGGACCTACAAGCTAAAGTAGCAAGATCCAAGACACCAATTGCGCCATTTTTCGCTCGCATCGCATCGCACATACGCACTTCAAAGTATGTATGTAACCGTAAAGGCATGAATAGTAGCCAACTTTAGCCCAATTAACATGAATTTCACCCACCAAATAGTAATATTAACACATACAATTGATATAAAACTATCATAAACATGTTTGCCAACATATTCCTCAACATAGAACAATTTAACAACAATTATACTAGTTTAATTTCCTCAAATTCTATATTTTCATATAAAACTTCATTTTTGAGTTCCTTAGATAAAAATCATCACTGTAATCTCAATTCTTCACCAAATCACTTCGTTCAAACTATGTTATCTTCGTTTCTTAACGAACTAGCATGAACAAGTCTCAATTTATGGTTTAGCATACGAATTGACAATCAAAATTGGTACTTACATAAGCCATATGAGAAAATATTCATAAAAACATACACTGTCATTATTTTTCTACTATTATACGAAATTAGCATGCAATTTCCTTGTTTAAACATAAACTCTAGGATCCCAAACACATAATCACCATAATCAGTTGTATAACAAGATTTTGAAAAAATTTGAATTCACAGAGTTTGAAGCTTCATGCCGTAATACTCATTTATGCATATAATATGGAGATACAAAAATTTTAGAGAAATACCTTTAATTATCTTGAACAATCTTTGCTAAGACCACTGAAATTGCTTGGTAATCCTTAGGTTTTCTCTCAATCTCTCTCAATTCTCAAGTTCTTTGTCAAGCTCTATCAAATTCTCTTTGAACTCTCAGTATAGCCAATATAGACTAACTAATTCGTAAAAGAAAACTGATACCTTAATACACATACTAATTATAATATCAGTTACAAAATAAACTTATATATTATAAATATATTATATTTATTATTTAATTTATTTAATTTATATTATTTAGAAATTTAAAATTAATAATCCAAAAGCCATAAGGCTTTGTTTGGCAAAAAGCCTTTAAAATAAAGACTTAATATATTTAAGCCTTGTTTGACAAAACTAAATTAAACTCCTTTAATTTATTTTAATAAACAATTTAGTTTATAATTTATAATCACATATTATTTATTTGGATTTTCATATCCAACATTAACCAATTAATTTAATTGCACACTATATTTTAATTAAATATACCATTTAAAAAACTAACACAAAATTATAATTTCATTATAATTTTATTTAATAATTTAACATATCAACTTAAATTATTAAATCAAAACAACAATATAACATCTCATGTTATATACAACTCTCTAAATTATAAATTCGATTAATTTAGAATATTATCTAATAAATTTAAATTCATAAATTTTTACTAACAACCATCACATCTACAAAACATTTATTCAACAATAAACACCTCAAATAAATATTTATAATTCAATAAATATTTATAATTACAACATGAAATTCTGGATTGTTACAATAATGGGCCGGCAGCCCTATGGAGACATGTGGGTTTGGGCCATAGGATGTTTTGGTGGATGGGGAGTTTGTGGATTAAAGATCCTAATTCTTTTTGGTCTCTAGATATGGAAGAAAATGTTAAATTATATATCCACTTCCTTAATTTTAGGAGATACAGTGCAATCCTATTAAGGAATGGTTGATTGGGATAGGACCTTAATCTGATTCGGGGAAGGATTTCCGTAATAACCTGATATTTTCTATATAATTAAATCAAAAATTTTGAGTATAATTTTTATTATTATTATTTTAAAGGTGAGAATGTGTGCAGGTAATGTGTATATATATATTATGTGATAAATAAAATTTATTTATTACATTAATTATTGTAAATAATTTTTTAAGAGTTATTGATCATTATAAAGTATATTCTTATAATAATTAATTTTGTAGTAAACATATTTTATTATTTATCTTCCATAAAAATCGATTATATATTATTTAAATAATATATGAAATGATTATAGAATAATTATAATAATTATTTTATTTTATTATAAGAATTTATGTTAGATTAATTAAGTTAATTATTTTAACTTAATTAATAATGTTATATATGCAAGATAAATCGATATAGAATCCAAACCCTAATTTTGGATTTTGATCAAGGGATGAGCATAATAATATAAAATTATTTTATTTCAGTGCTATAAATATGTACTATATGCATGTAGACTGATAATTGGTCAATTATAGTGTGACAATAGAAAAATCTTGTAGTACTGTGCTAAACCCTAATTTGAAACTCAAATTAGAGTACATGATTGTTATGTAATAGTGATAATGTGATTAACGACCGAAATTATAGATATTAACCTTAATTAGGGAAACCCTAATTTTTAAAAAATCCCTAATTAATATTTATAAACCCTAATTTCTATATTTAGAACCCTAATTGTCAATTAGGGAAAACCTAATTACTAAATTAGGAACCCTAATCGCTTAATAATAAAGCTTAATGCTAATTAGTGGAATTTAAACCCTAATGTTCATGTATAATGTAATTAGATACCCTATGTTAATTAAGAAACCCTAAATTGTTAGAAGCCCTAATTTCTAAAATTAGTAACCCTAATTATCAAATTGGAGCCCTAATTGCTAAATTAGCAATCTTAATTATAATTAGTAAAACCTAAATCTAATTATCATGTTTTATGTAATTAGGAATCTAAACTAATTTAGAAACCTTAATTGTTCATTTTTAGAAACTAATTTTTATATTTTTTAAGCCCTAAATGCAATTCCAAAAAACCAAATTATAAAACCTTAGGGTTAAACCCTAAGGGTTAAACCCTAAGGGTTTGCCAAGTTACAACTTTGCCATTAAAATTATAAGGAAAATGTCCAAAATACCTTTTTGTCACATTTGCTAATATGTTGAGTGTAAATCTTGCTATATTTGTAGTTGGTTACCAACTTTTGACTTCCATGTAGCAAATATCAGCCATCTTGCCCCATCCATCAGCCACATAGCTTCATTATATCAAAATATATAAGTTATAAAGAGAGAGAATACTCACTTTATTTTTCAAAACCATCCAATCTATTATCTCTCTAGATTTTTGGGATTGAGAGTAAAAGAGTGTGATATGAAAATTCAAAAAACACTTCTTAGCTTAACAAGATCAGATCAAGGATCAGAATCAAAAGAAATCAAAGCTTAAAGGTATAAACCCTAGCTTTATAAAGATCTATGTGGTTTATGTTGTTTGTTGTTTAAAGATATGATAGAAGGTGTCATTTAGTGATCTGGGTTGTTAGATCCCAGATCCATAGCATTTAGAAGCGTGAAAATCAAGTTTTCAAAACTGATCTATAAACCCTAAATTTTGGTCTGACAGCCGAATGTCAAGGCTCATAGATCTCTCTGTGTTAATGGTGCGTGGTGTTTGATGTTATAGATCTATTTTTTTGTTGTAAGGGCTTTGATCTGGAACTTGAATCAATCCCAGATCATGTATAGATTGAAAGATATAAGTGGTCAAAGTACATTGGCCGAGCACGAATTCTAGAAATTTGGGCAAACCCAGAAACCCATAATTTCTGACAACATTTTGCAGGTCTCTGATCTTGCAGGTATTAAGTAGTTTGGCCAAGTTAGTGTTTGATTTGTCTAGACTGACATGAGTACTAAATATCCATGCCTCTAGATTACCAAAATACTTATCAGAATCGAATTTAACGATGGTCAAAATAGGTTGACCAATCTGCTTGAAGAACAAATCTGGGTAACCCAAATTTTTCCAGATCGCTCTGACAACATATTCATTAGCCCAGATCATGCTTGTGTTTGATGTTTTGATGGTGTTAGTATATCCATGTTGTTATATAGTATATGGACTATAGATTAGTTCCTTTATTTCACTTAAACAACAAACAGGATTCATATAGTGAACGGTCAGAGTAGGTTGCTCAGTCATGAAATTCATTTTCTGGAAAACGCAGATTCTTCATGAGCGAGTTTTCTGACATACTTTGACCAGTCTTAATCATTCATGTGTGATGATGTTAGACTGAAATAATAACATGTTGTACCCTGACATCAGGACTATAGAATTGAACCATTAGATTCTACAAATTAAACCTGGAACGTCAAAATATTTAGGCTCAAAGTATGACCCATGAACTGTTCTTCATTTCTGGGTAACCTAGAAATGAAGAACAGGTCTGACATGTATTTCTGAGGCTTAAATCTTGCTATTCTGGTATTTTTTGGCCATGTAACTTGTTTAGAGTTATAGTACTGTATCAATACTTCAATATTAACTCAATTATAAACCCAGAAACTTAAGGATCTATGACATATCAGTAGTCAAACTTAGCACCCTTGTGATTGCCTATGAATGTTTGAGTTTGCTGAAGAACACCTATATTGACAGTTTTGTCACTATAGGTACCTTTAGCGTCAAATAAATTAGATAATTAATTATTTTATTAAAAAAATAGTTTTTAATTATTAAAATTACAAAATAAATTACTAAAAATTATTTTAAAACCTAAAAATTAATTTTTAATAATTTTGAATATATTTCATTAATATTTAATATTTTTAGAATATTAATGGTATTTAATTTATTTAATTATTATATTAAATAAATTATTTAAAAATAATTTTAATACTTGAAAAATCATTTAAAATTATATTATGGTATAAGAAAATATTTTAAGTTATTTTTAATGACTTTTAATATTTTGTGATTAATTTCATTAATAAATTAATATTAATGATAATTAATTTATTTAATGAATATATTAAATAAATTGTGGAAAAATAGAATTAATGATTTAAAAATCATATAAAAATGATTTAAAGGTTATAAAAATATTTTAAGTTATAAAATATAACTTTTGATATTTTTTCATGTAAAATATTAATATTTTAATATAATGATATTAGATTTATTTAATATTTATATTAAATAAATTAGTTTAAAAATGATTTTAATATTATAAAAATCATTTTAAATGAAAATAAAGTGTTTAAGAATATTTTAAGGTATAAAATATAACTTTTAATATTTAAAGGATAATTTCATTAATAATTTAATATTAATGACATTAATTTAATATTAATGATATTAAGTTTATTTAATAATTATATTAAATAAATAGTTTAAAATGGTTTTATTAATTTAAAATCATTTAAAAGGATATAAATGAATTTAAAATATTTTAAGTTATAATTAATGACTTTTAATATTTTGATAAATAATACATTAATATTAAAGTATTAATGGTAATTATTTAAAATGATTTAAATTATTTTAAAAATCATTTAAGGGTAATATTATAACTTTAAAAATATTCTAAGTTATTATAAATAACTTTAATATTTTAGCAATGGTTTCATTACTAATTTAATATTAATTAAATAGTAATGATAATATTATTTAATATTTAAATCATTTAATAATGGTTCCAATGTTTGAAAATCATGATAAATTATAACAATTATTTAAAAATTATTATAAGTCAATTAAAAATAATATGACTGATATTTAAATTATTTAAACGAATATGGAACTACAGAATAGAGTTTTAAACTCGATAATTACCTGATAAAGTCGTCGGTGCACCGACATGTTTCAGAAATTGACCTGAACTTAGATAACTTGACTGGATATATGTTTGTTTGTGATCCAATGACTGCTAAACGTATGTGACAATGTGATTAGGTTATGTCTTGTTAATCGCAAATAGCGAGATTATATGTTATGATATGTTATTCTAATCGATAAAATAATCTTAATAATGATAGGTCTCGGTATAAAAGATAAAACTAAGTTGCGTAACAGTAAGCAGCAGACCAGGCAAGTATCCTACCTTTGCATTTACTTTATGCAATGGACATAAGTAAGAAATTTTCATAATTATATTATCATTGTGCCAGAATATTATCTCTATTGTTATCGATTATGTATCCAATCATTATTTATCAGTACTGTTGTATAATTCAGATATTTATTTTGTTCGTTAATTTCTAAATATGGTTATACAAGTGTCCTCACATGGATAATCATTGTATTTAATCACATATTGATACACACCTATCGATCTCCGATATGTATACATTAATTAAAAGCTGTCTAAGCTATTTGACCCAGCTAGACATAGATTTAGAAATATCGTTGAACATGATAAAACTTTATTGTATCCAATCAAATTGTTTTGGTTTGGATTCCCGACTAAGTATGAACATCCCGAATATGGGATAAATTTTATGCGCCTAAGGCGGATAGAATGAAAGATAATATCGTTCTTGCATGTAGTATTGATCAATACAGGGCACATTGGGATGATCACCCTCGCGCCCGTAAGTTATGACGGTTGCGGATGAAGTTCTATTTAACCTTTTTAAAAATAGAAAACAATGTTCATAGTCTGTTGACTAATCTCCAGTTATAGTCAGCACGTAGTTTCAAAAAATTTGATATAGAATTAATATATTGTTATTATTGGTTCAGCTTACTTCACAACTGTTGATTCGTTGTAGAAGTGTCGTACAAAGAAAACATTTACTTCTTTCAACTAATATTTATTATTGTTATTACTTACTGGGCACTCAAATGCTCATCCTTGCTTAATTTAAATGTTTTCAGCTAAGTGTGAACAAACAGAAGGTTCGGCCAAGAACAGGGGAAAAGGAAAGCAAATAGAATAAGTGTTATGGTATTCTACATAATAGTATGACTTTATTAAGACAATGATATTTATTATTATCTTGTATTGTAATGAATGTAGTAAAGGTTGCGTACTTGGAATTAGACTTTGATAAATGTAAGTTACTTTTGATATTCATATTATTGTTATTATTATTAGAATTATTCCGCTCATAGAAATAGTATCGTAAAGCACCGAGTTCGGGTTTCAAGTACCTGAATTTCGGGGTGTTACAATTTCGTGAAGGTGGTGAGAACATTATAAATACAAGGCTCTTCACTAATTTAAAGGTACATGCAAATTATTACTTTCCAGCACTAGAGTATTAAGCCTCCATTGTTAACCTTATATCAGCATATACTTATTCTCACACTGGAGCTTACTCGTGTCTATGCAGGATTGGACGCGTTTTGGTGATTGGAGCATGTGGATGTGATAATAATGAATATCCTTGGCCCGTAGTGCATGGATAATTCAGTGATTGTTTATTGAGTTGAGTCTCAGCGATAAAATTGATGATAAACTTTTAAATCATAGAAGATAGTAGATATCATGCTTTACTTGACTCTTCTAATGGATTATTTGTTCTAGTGCAGTTAAACTTGTCGTCTATTGTATTCAATCAGTTTAATACCGTTGAAGGCTAACGATAATTTATTCTGCATTATCTTAGTCATAATATTCTTTACTGGGCTAGTTGAGCTCACCATTTGCTTTCATTGTTCTCTTCAGGAAATGAGAATATAGCTGGGACTAGTTGGGGAACGGAGTGATGGTCCGAGATGGTGGCTATAGTAGTCCTCACTATTCTATGAAATAATGTGATAATAATTGTAATGAGAACTCCATTTGAGTTTGGATATTGTCTACGAGACAATATCCGTGTTAAAACTCTGAGCTACGTTTTTGTCGTATTGTATTAATAAAGTTTAAATTTGAATTGTGTACCATGTATTTGGAGACTCAAAATAGGTTGTGTATACCTATTTTGAGGGCGTCACAGTTGATATCAAAGCTTAGGGATATGATCCTTGGCTGAGATGTGAGGCTAGAACTAGGAGTGGAGAAACAGGTAAATCCTTCGCTAGAATGACCTACCTAAGCTTATTTGTTATTTAATTAGTCGATCAGAATATAGTGATAATATGTGGCATGTCAATTAACCCTTGATTTATGGCAGTGTTTGAAAATGACATCTGAAAATGTTGAGATAAGCAATGGAACACATGAGACCGTTGAGTCACCGATGATCAATAATCAGGATAATGTGCATCAGGAAGGCAATAATCCCCATGTAAACAACAACATAAACTAAATGATGAACGACGGTGTGTTTAGGAGCTTTCTACAATTCATACAACATCAGGAGAGAGAGAGACTCCTATTCAAAATGCTGGTAGAAACACCGGAAACTCTCGAATGGTCACCGCTAAGCAATTCAAGGAGTTGGGACCACCGGAGTTTTTGGGAAAACCAGAACCACTTAAGGCAGAGACGTGGATAAAGCAGATCACCCAGATATTTGATGTCTTGGGATGCTCCGAAGAGCAAAAGGTTCCTTTTCCCACCTTCATGTTGCGAGGAGAGGCAGATTATTGGTGGGAATCTATAAACGTACTCAGCCTGCTGCACTCAAGATGTAAAATTTAAGAATATTTAGAAGAATATTTTCATGAAAAGATACTGGATGAAGCGCAAATATCAAGGATATTCCACTAATTTCATGGAGTATAGAAGTCAAAATATTAACCAACTAAGTATAATAAAGAATGGAATAACAAAAGAAATCACCAGGCATGCGATAGACCGCACGGACAGGTTATTCCAACAGAATAATAAATAACGGAACTAGGTCATGCGAAATTCGCACCGACAGGATTTTCCAACAGAATAATAAAGAATGGAATAACAATAGAAATCACCATGCATACGATAGACCGTATAGACAGGTTATTCTAACAGAATAATCTTTAATGGAACCAGGTCAGGCGTAATACGCACCAACATGATATTCCAACAGAATAATAAATAACGGAACCAGGTCATACGTAAACGCACAGACAGGATGTTCCAACAGAATAATAAAGAATGGAATAACAGAAGAATTTCACCATGTATGCGGTACTTCGCATAGACAGTTTATTCCATCTATGCACTACGGGCCAAAGATGACTTTCATAACAATATAAGCATGAGGATGATGACAATGACATAATAATTCAATAAAATAAGTTCAAGGATAAATTTTAAAGATTTATAATTTAATTTATCCAGAATTCAATAACTTTCAAATTGTCAACATGATACTGCTTTGTGGAGTAAAATTCAAGAATAATATTTTACCAAAAATGATTTGGACTGAAAACGAATCAATTTTTATCATGAATAGTATCCCGGGTGATTAGTACTCGAGTGAATAGTACCCCATGAATAGTACTTCATGAATAGTAACCTGTGAATAGTACTCCAGCATGAATAAGTTAAACTTTATCAAGAATGCTCAGAATAATATTTCCATGAAAAGATACTGGATGAAGCGCAAATATCAAGGATATTCTACTAATTTCATGGAATATAGAAGCCAAAACTTTAACCAAAGGAGTATAAAATGAAGATCAAAACATGGATACAATCAATGATAATAACCATAATAGACATCTGGGATGAAAAAGAGAAAATTTCATTTTTCAGTGAATAGTGCCGTATTTGTGAATAGTGTCATATTCGTGAATAGAACCGTACACGTGAATAGTAACCCCGACACAAAAAGGTAGAAATTCCACAATAAAATTCATATCAATATTTCGGCATAATGATATTGAAGAAAATAATATCATTTACGAAGAAAATAACATCCCTTACCTCAAAATAACAGTAGTTCTGATCGAAATATCGGATGTAAAACCGAAGAAAAATTGCACTGAATAACAACTCTCAAAGTATCTAAATACTCACAAAATTATGCTCGATAATATAGAGAGAAAGAAAACTTGTTTCTGGTGTGATTTTCAATTCTAACCTAAGCGCCTATTTATAGGAAAATGCTAGAACGCCATAGGAGACTAAATAATAAAATAATATTATTATTATTTCTACGCATGCATGCTTTGAATAAAAATTCAGCCACCACAAGTGGGATCCACCAGAAATAAGCCATCTTCCCCAACAACCAAAAGTGGGGCCCACCCATAATTTAAATAAAAATATTTTAATTTTTGAAACTTCAACAATTCATAATAAATAGCCCTTTTATCAGAAAAATATGAATTTTATATCCATTCCACACGAAATCGAATTCTCTACAACTTTACAGAAGAATTGTTTTCCAAATTCCAAACAGAAAATATCCGAAATCCACAAACAGACGATTTTCAATACCTCTTAAAATTCATAACAAATCATACGTTAATTTTTAACGGTTCCAAATTTGTGGACATATACTCAACTTATATATGCATAACATATCCAAAAATCACAACGATCCAACAGTCGGATTAAAATTATAACTCACGCAATAGAGCTTTTAGAACACCGATTTGAGTTTTTAATACCTCCAATCCGATAAAATACTGATAAAATACCTCAACATTAATTCCTTCAATTATAACCATATAAAATAAATATTTTTTATGTCCACATAAAATAAATACTTTCTTATCATATAAATCAATAATTAATTATTCATAAATAATATTACAGAATCACAATAATGACAACCAGGCCGTTCCCAAGAAAGAGGGGGCTTTCCGATAAGGATTTCTCCTTACTGGCGCGCAATTAGGTGACCAAACCTCTCTTTGACTGAATTTTCTAGACATTTCCAATAATGCTATCTAATAATATTATTCAAATAATATGAATTATTGATTTGATAATAGGAAATACTGTACAATGATAATTATTGAAACAACAATAATATAAAATATCAACGCAGCAATTATTGAATCAATAAGATAAAATAATGAATAGTAATTACTGTAACAATTATTGAGTAAAACTAAGTGACTTCTCACGTAAGCACCAATAATTAATACCGTGTGATACTATGCAACCACGCGTATTACTGTACTTTTACTACCGGGTAGTTCAACAGTTAACGGTAATACTTCTGCCGTTATTTTCATAAAAAGATATTTTTATCATTTTCTCATTCCGACAATAATTCCGTTGTCGGGTCCACAAATGATTGTGCCATCGTACGGATATTCTCCAACAAAAAGAATATTCCCCGACCAATCAAATATTTTATAACCACTTGCTTACTTTTCAAAATTTATAAATATTACCCACAACTATAACATTATCTCAAATCCACACCATAACATAAAAAAAATCAAGAAAATTAAATATTTATTCATAAAATTTGGGGTCTCACAATCTCCCCTCCTTATGAAATTTCGCCCTCGAAATTTACGACGTATTCTGTATGCTTAATGATGAGGACACTTCACGATTCTAACTCTTGAGGTATAAACTTTGAGCGTATAATATATTCCTTCTTATCCAAGATTTTAACAAGTACCTCTTCATACGTTAAATCTTCCGCTATCTCATCCGGTTCTAAATCAATAATGTGGTTCGGGTCGTCCATATATTTACGTAACATCGATACGTGAAAAACACGCGACATACTTGGCATTAAGGCGAGTCTATAGGCCATAGTTCCTACTCAATCGAGGATTTCAAATGGGCCGTCTTCATCGACTCTTGCTTCTAGAATAAAGCCTTCTTGAACCTTCTTCTTCGTATTCATCAGCTCCGGGTCTGTAGCTTTAACATTATCATTTAAAGTCGGTTCTAATTGTATATTCGTTATTTTCACGTAGGTTTGTATATTTTCACTCATAAACACATACGATCCTCTACTCAACACGTCGGCTAACACGTTCGCTTATCCCACGATGGTATTGAATGGTATAATCGTAATCATCAATAGCTCGAGCCAACGTCTTCAGCGCATGTTAAGTTTGTTTTGGGTGAAGAAATATTTGAGGGTTATAGAAATGGGTTTTGTACTTGGGTCAATAGAAAATTTACTTTCATGCTCTGGGGTAGGTCAAGAAGTCTTCAGGGAATACGTCGGGAAATTTATTAACACTAGAAATATCATTTAAAAACTGTGACTCCCATCCAAGATTTGGATAACACATGAAATGAATATTTCTCCTAACGGAGTTTCAACAGATAAGTCAAAGTTTAATTTCTCCGGAGTTAAATTTAAACGTTGAGCGCAAATAGGAGAAATAAAAGAGTGGGTAGAACCGGTATTGAATAAGGTATAGACTATGAAAGAGTTTTGATTAACTTACCCGTAATAACTTTGTTCGGGTTCCTCGATAAATACTCTCACTTAAACTACCGACTTTGACTTTTCTGGGACATCCTTTGGCGTCACTATCCCAGCTGGACTTGACTTCACTACACGACAAAATCGAGCTAGGTGACCTTCTCTTCTGCAATTGAAACACGCTTTGGGTTGTCTGCAGCATGTTTGGACGGATGTGTCCCTCCCGTCTCGCATTTGAAACATACGATCGGTCGTTCTTCTTCTCTTTTGGAAACAAAAGTCTTTGGTGTCATTGTCTTTCCATCTTTATTTAACCTTCTCTTCTTGAAATTTTCACTTCTATTATTTTGGCCATGATTACCACTGAAGTGGTTACCATTCTTGGCATGATAATTTCCTCCACGATGGTTATCGTTGTTCCGATGGCCGTTGCCACCTGTGATGATTATTATCGTGTTGTTGGTCGTCGCCTTTTTGGTTTGTCGACTCATTATCGCGCTCCACTAACTAAGCCCTATTCACAACATCTGAATATAACCAAAATTTGTGAGAAATGAGGTATTAACGTATTTCGGGTTTCAAACCTCTTAGAAATATTCGCGTCATTCTCTCCTCGTTATCAACCAAATGGGACGTAAACCGGGACAACTCGGCAAACTTAGCTTTGTACTGCGCCATGGTCATATTATTTTGTTCCAGCTTGATGAACTCTACCTCCTTCATGTGATGAATACTTTCGGGAAAGTACTTGTCGTTGAACAGTTTTTGGAACTTCTCCCAAGACATCTTGAGTGCGTCAGGCTGGGTACGTTTTACAGATTCCAACCAATGATCTGCTTCTTCACGCAACATAAAGGTGGTGAATGGAACCTTTTTGCTGCTCTGAGCATTCCAAGACATCAAATATCTTGGTGATCTGCTTTATTCACGTCTATGCCTTATGTGGTTCTGGTTTTCCCAAAAACTCTGGTGGTCCCAGCTCCTTGAACTGCTTAGCGGTGACCAACCATGGGTTGCCACTGTTTCCACCTGCATTATGAACATGAGTCTCTCTCGTTTGGTGTTGCATGAACTGCACAAAGCCTCTGAACATCCCATCGTTCATCATTTGATCGGAGTTGTTGTTTACCTGAGGATTATTGTCTTCATGTTGCATATTATCCTGGGTATTGATCTGCGATGACTCAACGGTCTCCTGTGCTCCATTGCTATTCTCAACATTCTCAGATGTCATTTTCAAATACTGCCACAAAACAAGGGTTAATTGACATGTCACATATTATCCCTATACTCTGACCGACCAATTAAATACCAAATAAACTTAGGTAAGTCATACTAGCGAAGGAATTCCCCGTCTCTCCCCTCCTAGTTCTTGTCTCACATCTCAGCCAGGGATCATATCCCTAAGCTTTGATATTAATCGTGACGCCCCCAAAATAGGTATACATCACCCATCTTGAGTCGCCAAATACATGGTACAAAATTCAAATACATATTAATAATACATCTGTCGTGTGACATACGACAAAACATAAAGTGAGAGTTTTAAAATGAATATTATCTTCTAGACAGTATTAAACTCAAAAGGAGTCCTCAATACAATTATTATCACATTATTTCATAGAATAGTGAGTATTACTAATGCTATTATCTGGACCATCACTCCGTTCCCCGACTAGTCCCGGCTACATTCTCATTTCCTGAAGAGAACAATGAAAGCAAAAGGGTGAGCTCAACTAGCCCAGTAAGAAATTTAACTAAGATAATGCAGAAGAAATTATCGTTAGCCTTCAACAGTGTTAAACTGATAAAATATAACAAACATCAAGTTTAACTGTAGCGGAACAAGCAATCCTTTAGAAGAGTCAAGTAGAGAATAAAATCTACTATCTTCTATGATTTAAAAGGTTTTTCATCACTTTTATCGCTGAGACTCAGCTTAATAAATAATTCACATCATCGAATCACCCCTGCACTACGGCTAAGGATATTCTTTAGTATCACGACCATAAATTATCCATGCACTACGAGTCAAGGATATTCGTGCATTCATCAATGGTTATAATCATGCCATAAAATAATTCATCTTTGCACCCTTGACCGAAGAGAATCCATGACCATAATCATACCAAAACTGGCCCATCAATATTCACGGGCCAATGAGGACTTTTATCACATCATTTATAACATTACTACCATGATTATACCGAATAATCCATGGTCATAATCATACCAAGTCCATCTATGCACTACGGCCAAAAGATGACTTTCATAACAATATAAGTAATGAGGATGATGACAATGACATAATAATTCAATAAAACAAGTTCAAGGATAAATTTTAAAGATTTATAATTTAATTTATCCGTAATTCAATAACGCTCAAATTGTCAACACGACATCGCTTTCAGGAGTAAAATTCAAGAATAATATTGTACCAAAATGATTTGGACCGAAAACAAATCAATTTTATCATGACATATCTCTCTGAATAATATTACTTGAGTGAATAGTACCCCGTGAATCTCTTCATGAATAGTAACCCGTGAATAGTACTCCAGCATGAATAAGTTAAACTTTATCAAGAATGCTCGTAATAATATTTCCAAGAAAAGATCTTTGGATGAAGCTTAAATATCAAGGATATTCTACTAATTTCATGGAATATAGAAGCCAAAACTTTAACCAAATGAGTATAGAATGAAGATCAAAATATGGATACAATCAATGATAGTAACCATAATAGACATCTGGGACGAAAAAGAGAAAATTGTATTTTTCGGTAAATAATGTCACATTTGTGAATAGTGTCGTATTCGTGAATAGTGTCGTATACGTGAATAGTTACCCCGACACAAAATAGTAGAAATTCCACAATAAAATTCATATTAATATTTCGGCATAATGATATTGAAGAAAATAATATCATTTACGAAGAAAATAACATCCCTTACCTCAAAATAACAATGTAGTTCGATCGGAATATCGATATAAAGTCAAGGAAACTTAAACCTAATAGCAACTCTCAAAGTATCTAAATACTCACAAAAATATTTCGATATAGAGAGAAAGAAAACTTGTTTCTGGTGTAATTTTTAATTCTAACCTAAGCGCCTATTTATAGGAAAATGCTAGAACGTCATAGGAGACTAAATAATAAAATAATATTATTATTATTTCTACGCATGCATGCTTTGAATAAAAATTCAGCCACCACAAGTGGGGCCCACCAAAAATCAGTCATCTTTCCCAAGAACCAAAAGTGGGGCCCACCCATAATTTAAATAAAAATATTTTAATTTCCGAAACTTTAACCATTCATAATAAATAGCACTTTTATCAGAAAAATATGAATTTTATGTCCATTCCACACGAAATCGAATTCTCTACAACTTTTCAGAAGAATGTTTTTCCAAATTCCAAACAGAAAATATCCAAAATCCATAAACGGATGATTTTCAATACCTCTTAAAATTCATAACAAATCATACGTTAATTTTTAATGGTTCCAAATTTGTGGACATATACTCAACTTATATATGCATAACACATGCAAAAATCACAACGATCCAACGGTCAGATTAAAATTATAACTCACGCAATAGAGCTTTAAGAACACCGATTTGAGTTTTTAATACCTCCAATCCGATAAAATACTGATAAAATACCTCAACATTAATTCCTTCAATTATAACCACATAAATAAATATTTTCCTATCTATCATTTATGTCCACATAAAATAAATATTTTCTTATCATATAAATCAATAATTAATTATTCACAAATAATATTACGTAATCACAATAATGACAACAAAGCCATTCCTGTGAAAGATGGGCTTTTCGATAAGGATTTCTCCTTACTAGCGCCGCAATTAGGTGACCAAACCTCTCCTCGATGTAACTTTCTAGACATTACCAATAATGCTATCTAATAATATTATTCAAATAATATGAATTATTTATTTGATAATGGAAAATACTGTGCAGTGACAATTATTGAAACAACAATAATATAAAATATCAACGCAGCAATTATTGAATCAATAAAATAAAATATTGAATAATAATTACTGTAACAATTATTGAGTAAAACTAAGTGACTTCTCACGTAAGCACCAATAATCAATACCGTGTGCTACTATGCAACCACGCCAGACATCGTATTTTTTACTACCGGGTAGTTCAACAGTTAACGGTAAAACATCCGTCGTTATTTTCATAAAAAGATATTTCTATCGTTTTCTCATTCCGATAATAATTTCGTTGTGGGGTCCACCAATGATTGTGCCGTCCTACGGATATTTCCCGACAAAAAAGAATATTCCCCGACCAATCGAATATTTTATAACCACTTGCTTACTTTTCAAAATTTATAAATATTACCCACAACTATAACATTATCTCAAATCCACACCATAACATAAAAAAAAATATTTCGAGAAAATTAAATATTTATTCATAAAATTTGGGGTCTCACAATATTTGTCAGATGGAAAAGAATTAGGATACCCTCGGATCGTAAAGAAGGATCCAATCACCATATCCGAGCCAATATCAAAGTCAATAGCTAAAATAGAGGGCTCATTTTGAAAGCAACCCTGTTAAAGTCAATATTGTGGAAAAGTGTAGTACCGGACCCAGAACGATATTATAACTGATAGGGAGGGCATAGTTAGAGAATATATGGTCAAGCTTGAGTTCTTAAACTCGTATGAGTGTGGTGAGTTCTTAAACTCATAATGTGTGGTAAGTTTGACGAACTTGGTATAGTTAGGTGTGAATGGATTATTGAGGATGATGGGAATATATAGAATACTAAGCAAATGATCCTTAAGGAAGGCGTAAGAAATAAGTAGTATTAGTATTACTTGAATATGTATGATTCTATGATGTGTATGTGTGTATAATGTAATATTCTTAACTTTTGTATAAGTTGTAGCAGCGAATCTCGACTTATGAGTCACAAAGGGATAGCGGATGTTTAAAGCAGTATGTGCTATGGTATGTCAAGTGCTATGAATATGAATCTTTATTGGATTAATGAAATAAGTAGGTATAAAGATAGTAATTATTTATCTGAGCACTGGTTAATACAGTAAACCAAATTTTCAAAATCCAATATTTTGAATACATGATTATTTGAGTAGAAAATTTCGCGTTATATGCCAAACGTATACGATAAGGCTTAGGAAGTAAGTTAATAAGGAATAATTTATGATAATGCCGCCAAGATGAAAACGAAACCAAAGGGCAGAAGAACTTGTCAACAAAGCTGGAGGACAACCAGACCCGATGCAGAATATTACGTATATTGTCGCTCGCTATACAGAATGGAATACCAGCCGCAAAAAATCAGCCAAATAATCGATAGGCAAACGTCAAAGACTTCAAGGCGGTCGTACTGCTAGGATTTAGAGGGACAACTGAGCCTGTAGAAGCGTTTGTGATAGCTAGGGTAACGGAGGGGCAGAACACAGCTTTTGCCACCTATATGATGAAAGGGGAGGCAAATTTTTGGTGGAAGGCAAATCAACCTAAAGTCGGAGAAGGGGGTAGTGGGAGTAGGACTGGAAAAAGGAAAGGAGATAGTTTCGGGAATACTGAAAATAGGCCAGGAGGTAGAAAGAAACAGGTTGTGCGGTGTGGAAATTATGGAAGAAATCACTTGGGAGAGTGTCTTAAAGGTAAGTTTGTGTGTTATAAGTGTTGGCAGAAGGGACACATCTCTCCCAACTGCCCCAGTCCTAGGATGAACAGTGGGTGTTTTAGGTGTGGATCAACGGAGCATAAGGTGAAGGACTGTCCGAAAAGGAGAATGGAGGCAGGGAGTATGACTACGGAGAAAAGTAGCGGGATGTTGGCGACAACAGGACCAACTTCAACAAACAAACCAACGAAATCAACCACAAGGGTCTTCAGCATGACCGTTCAAGATACCATGGCAGATGGGGTTGCAACTCCAGGTATTATTCGTATAACTTTTATTTTCTTATATATGATTTTCTTATATATATAGTAAATTATTTTATAAAGAAATTTTGAAGGAGGAATTTGAGTTCTATTAGAAATCAAAATTTCGTATAATCAGATAGACAAGCTTTATGCTGAATAGTTAAAGATCAGTTCGATTAATTATGATCGAGATCTACTTACAATGACTATGTATGCTATGTACCCTTATATGTATAAGTTTTAAAACGATGATTCCGGGGACGGAATCTTTATAAGGGAGGGTGAATGTAATAACCCAATATTTTCTATATAATTAAATCAAAAATTTTGCATATAAATTTTTTTTTATTTTAAAGGTGAGAATAAATGGAGTAATGTGTGTGTGTGTGTGTGTATATATATATATATATATATATATATATATATATATATATATATATTATATGATAAATAAATTTTATTTATTACATTACTTATCGTAAATAATTTTTAAGAATTATTGATCATTATAAAGTATATTCTTATAATAATTAATTTTGTAGTAAAAACATTTTATTATTTATCTTCCATAAAAACATGATTATATATTATTTAAATAATATATGAAATGATTACTGTAATGATTATAATAATTATTTTACTTTAGTATATGAATTTATGTTAGATTAATTAAGTTAATTATTTTAACTTAATTAATAATGTTATATATGCAAGATAAATCAGATATAGAATCCAAACCCTAATTTTGGATTTTGATCAAGGGATGAGAATAATAATATTATTTTATTTTATTTCAGTGCTATAAATGTGTACTATATGTGTGTAGACTGACAATTGGTCAATTATAGTGCGACAATAGAAAAATCTTGTAGTACTGTGCTAAACCCTAATTTGAAACTCAAATTAGAGTATAGAATTGTTATGTAATAGTGATAATGTGATTAACGACCAGAATTATAGATATTAACCTTAATTAGGGAAACTATAATTTTTGAAAAAACCCTAATTAATATTTATAAACCCTAATTTCTATATTTGGAACTCTAATTGTCAAATGGGGAAAACCTAATTACTAAATTAGGAACCCTAATCGCTTAATGATAAAGCTTAATGCTAATTAGTGGAATTTAAACCTTATTGTTCATGTATAATGTAATTAGATACCCCATGTTAATTAAGAAACCCTAAATTGTTAGAAGCCCTAATTTCTAAAATTAATAACCCTAATTATCAAATTAGAGCCCTAATTGCTAAATTAGCAATCTTAATTATAATTAGTAAAACCTAAAACTAATTATCATGTTTTATGTAATTAGAAACCTAAACTAATTTAGAAACCCTAATTGTTCATTTTTAGAAACTAATTTTTAAAATTTTTTTAAGCCCTAAATGCAATTCTAGAAAACAAAATTATAAAACCTTAGGGTTAAATCCTAAGGGCCAAACCCTAAGGGTTTGCCAAGTTACAACTTTGCCATTAAAATTATAAGGAAAATGTCCAAAATACCTTTTTGTCACATTTGCTAATATGTTGAGTGTAAATCTTTCTATATTTGTAGTTGGTTACCAACTTTTGACTTCCATGTAACAAATATCAGCCATCTTGCCCCATCCATCAGCCATATAGCTTCATTATATCAAAATATATAAGTTATAAAGAGAGAGAATACTCACTTTATTTTTCAAAACCATCCAATCTATTATCTCTCTAGATTTTTGGGATTGAGAGTAAAAGAGTGTGATATAAAAAGCCAAAAAACACTTCTTAGCTTAACAAGATCAGATCAAGGATCAGAATCAAAAGAAATTAAAGCTTAAAGGTATAAACCCTAGCTTTATAAAGATCTATGTGGTTCATGTTGTTTGTTGTTGTTTGTTGTTTAAAGATATGATAGAAGGTGTCATTTAGTGATCTGGGTTGTTAGATCCCAAATCCATAGCATTTAGAAGCGTGAAAATCAAGTTTTCAAAACTGATCTATGAACCCTAAATTTTGTTCTGACAGCCGAATGTTAGGCTCATAGATCTCTCTGTGTTAATGGTGTGTGGTGTTTGATGTTATATATCTATTTTTTGTTGTAAGGGCTTTGATCTGGTACTTGAATCAAGCCCAAATCATGTATAGATTGAAAGATATAAGTGGTCAAAGTACGTTGACCGAGCACGAATTCTGGAAATCTGGGCAAACCTAGAAACCCAGAATTTTTGACAACATTTTATAGGTCTCTAATCTTCCAGGTATTAAGTAGTTTGGCCAAGTTAGTGTTTGATTTGTGTAGACTGACATGAGTACTAAATATCCATGCCTCTAGATTACCAAAATACTTATCAGAATCGAATTTAACGATGGTCAAAGTAGGTTGACCAATTTGCTTGAAGAACAAATCTGGGTAACCCAGATTTTTCCAGATCGCTCTGACAACATATTCATTAGCCCAGATCATGCTTGTGTTTGATGTTTTGACGGTGTTAGTATATCCATGTTGTTATATAGTATATTGACTATACATTAGTTCCTTTATTTCACTTAAACAACAAACAGGATTCATATAGTGAGCTCATCAAAGTAAGTCGTGCTCCATCGTGAAATTCGCTTTTCACGGAAAACCCAGATTCTTCATGAGCGAGTTTTCTGACATACTTTGACCAGTCTTAATCTTTCACGTGTGATGATGTTAGACTGAAATAATGACATGTTGTTGTACCCTGACATCAGGACTATAGAATTGAACCATTAGATTCTACAAATTAAACCTAGAACGTGAAAATATTTAGGCTCAAAGTATGACCCATGAACTGTTCTTCATTTCTGGGTAACCCAGAAATGAAGAACAGGTCTGACATGTATTTCTAAGGCTTAAATCTTGCTATTCTGGTATGTTTTGGCCATGTAACTTGTTTAGAGTTATAGTACTGTATCAATACTTTAATATTAACTCAATTATAAACCCAGAAACTTAAGGATCTATGACTTATCAGTGGTCAAACTTAGCACCCTTGTGACTGCCTATGAATGTCTGAGTTTGCTGAAGAACACCTATAGTGACAGTTTTGTCACTATAGGTACCTTTAGCGACAAATAAATTAGATAATTAATTATTTTATTAAAAAAAATAGTTTTTAATAATTATTAAAACTACAAAATAAATTACTAAAAATTATTTTAAAACCTAAAAATTAATTATTAATAATTTTGAATATATTTCATTAATATTTAATATTTTTGGAATATTAATGGAATTTAATTTATTTAATTATTATATTAAATAAATTATTTAAAAATGATTTTAATACTTGAAAAATCATTTAAAATTATATTATGGTATAAGAAAATATTTTAAGTTATTTTTAATGACTTTTAATATTTTGTGATTAATTTCAATAATAAATTAATATTAATGATAATTAATTTATTTAATGAATATATTAAATAAATTGTAGAAAAATAGAATTAATGATTTAAAATCATATAAAAATGATTTAAAGGTTATAAAAATATTTTAAGTTATAAAATATAACTTTTGATATTTTTTCATGTAAAATATTAATATTTTAATATAATGATATTAGATTTATTTAATATTTATATTAAATAAATTTGTTTAAAATGATTTTAATATTATAAAAATTATTTTAAATGAAAATAAAGTGTTTAAGAATATTTTAAGTTATAAAATATAATTTTAATATTTAAAAGATAATTTCATTAATAATTTAATATTAATGATATTAATTTAATATTAATGATTTTAAGTTTATTTAATAATTATATTAAATAAATAGTTTAAAAATAGTTTTAAAATCATTTAAAAATGATATATATGAATTAAAAATATTTTAAGTTATAATTAATGACTTTTAATATTTCGATAAATAATACATTAATATTAAACTATTAATGGTAATTATTTAAAAATGATTTAAATTATTTTAAAAATCATTTAAGGGTAATATTAATACTTTAAAATATTCTAAGTTATTATAAATAACTTTAATATTTTGGTAATGGTTTCATTAATAATTTAATATTAATTAAATAGTAATGATAATAGAATTATTTAATATTTAAATCATTTAAAAATGATTCCAATGTTTGAAAAATCATGATAAATTATAATAATTATTTAAAAATTATTATAAGTCAATTAAAAATAATATGACTGATATTTAAATTATTTAAACGAATATGGAACTACAGAATAGAGTTTTAAACTCGATAATTACCCAATAAAGCCGCTTTAATACAATTGCATATGTTTTCGTAAATTGATTTTGGACTTAGATAACTTGACTGGATATGTGTTTGTTTGTGATCCAATGATTGCTAAACGTATGTGACAATGTGATTAGGTTATGTGCTGACTGCAAATAGCAGTACTATATGTTATGATATGTTATTCTAATCGATAAAATGATCTTAATAATGATAGGTCTCGCTATAAAAGATAAAACTAATTTGCGTAACTGTAAGCAGCAGACTAGGCAAGTATCCTACCTTTGCATTTACTTTATGCAATGGACATAAGTAAGAAAGTTTTAGAATTATATTATCATTGTGCCAGAATATTATCTCTATTGTTATCGATTATGTATCCGATCACTATTTATCAGTACAGTATTATTGTATAATTTAGATATTTATTCTGTTCCTTAATTTCTAAATATGGTTATACAAGTGTCCTCACTTGGATAATCATTGTATTTAATCACATATTGATACACACCTATCGATCTCCGATATGTATACATTAATTAAAAGTCGTCTAAGCTATTTGACCCAGCTAGACACAGATTTAGAAATATCGTTGAACATGATAAAACTTTATTGTATCCAAACAAATTGCTTTGGTTTGGATTCCCGACTAAGTATGAACATCCCGAATATGGGAAAAAATTTATGCGCCTAAGGCGGATAGAATGAACGATAATATCGTTCTTGCATGTAGTATTGATCAATACAGGGCACATTGGGATGATCACCCTCGCGCCCGTAAGTTATGACGGTTTGCTGATGAAGTTCTATTTAAGCTTTTCAAAAATATAAAACAATGTTTATAGTCTGTCGACTAATCTCTAGTTATAGTCAGCACGTAGTTTTAAAAAATTTGATATAGAATTAATATATTGGTATTATTGGTTCAGCTTACTTCACAACTGTTGATTCGTTGTAGAAGTGTCGTACAAAGAAAACATTTACTTCTTTCAACTAATATTTATTATTGTTATTACTTACTGGGCACTCAAATGCTCATCCTTGCTTAATTTAAATGTTTTCAGCTAAGTGTGAACAAACAGAAGGTTAGGCCAAGAACAGGGAAAAAGAAAAGCAAACATAATAAGTGTTATGGTATTCTATGTAATAGTATGACTTTATTAAGACAATGATATTTATTATTATCTTGTATTGTAATGAATGTTGTAAAGGTTGCGTACTTGGGATTAGACTTTGATAAATGCAAGTTACTTTTGATATTCATATTATTGTTATTATTATTAGTATTATTCCGCTCATAGAAATAGTATCGTAAAGCACCGAGTTCGGGTTTCAAGTACCTGAATTTCAGGGAGTTACAATTTCGTGTGAAGGTGGTGAGAACATTATAAATACAAGGCTCTTCACTAATTTAAAGGTACATGCAAATTATTATTTTCCAGCACTAGAGTATTAAGCCTCCATTGTTAACCTTATATCAGCATATACTTATTCTCACACCGAGCTATCCCCTCTACGCCCAAGCCAAGCTTCGAGCTTGCTTGCTTACTCGCTTCGCGCTTGTGATTGGACACGTTTTGGTGATTGGAGCGTGTGGATGTGATAATAATGAATATCCTTGGCCCGTAGTGCATGGATAATTCAGTGATGTGAATTATTTATTGAGCTGAGTTTCAGCGATAAAATTGATGATAAACTTTTAAATCATAGAAGATAGTAGATATCATGCTTTACTTGACTCTTCTAATGGATTATTTGTTCCAGTGCAGTTAAACTTGTCGTCTATTGTATTCTATCAATTTAATACTGTTGAAGGCTAACGATAATTTATTCTGCATTATCTTAGTCATAATATTCTTTACTGGGCTAGTTGAGCTCACCATTTGCTTTCATTGTTCTCTTCAGGAAATGAGAATATAGCTGGGACTAGTTAGGGAACGGAGTGATGGTCTGAGATGGTGGCTATAGTAGTCCTCACTATTCTATGAAATAATGTGATAATAATTGTAATGAGGATTCCATTTGAGTTTGGATATTGTCTACGAGACAATATCCGTGTTAAAACTCTCAGCTACGTTTTTGTCGTATTGTATAAATAAAGTTTATATTTGAATTTTGTACCATGTATTTGGAGACTCAGAATAGGTTGTGTATACCTATTTTGGGGGCATCACAGTTGGTATCAAAGCTTAGGGATATGATCCTTAGATGAGATGTGAAGCTAGAACTAGGAAGGGAGAAACAGGTAAATCCTTCGCTAGTATGACCTACCTAAGCTTATTTGGTATTTAATTAGTCGGTCAGAATATAGTGATAATATGTGGCATGTCAATTAACCGTTGTTTTGTGGCAGTGTTTGAAAATGACATATGAAAATGTTGAGATAAAAAATGGAGCACATGAGATCGTTGAGTCACTGATGATCAATAATCAGGATAATGTGCATCAGGAAGGCAATAATCCTCATGTAAACAACAACACAAACCAAATGATGAACGGCGGTGTGTTTAGGAGCTTTCTACAATTCATGAAACATCAGGAGAGAGAGAGAGAGACTCCTATTCAAAATACTGGTGGAAACATTGGCAACTCTCGAATGGTCACCGCTTAGCAATTCAAGGAGTTGGGACCACCGGAGTTTTTGGGAAAGCCAGAACCACTTAAGGCAGAGACATGGATAAAGTAGATCACCAAGATATTTGATGTCTTGGGATATTTCGAAGAGCAAAAGGTTCCTTTTCCCACCTTCATGTTACGAGGAGAGGCGGATTATTGGTGGGAATCTATAAAACGTACTCAGCCTGCTGCACTCAAGATGTCTTGGGAGAAGTTCCAAAAATTATTCAAATACAAGTACTTTCCCAAAAGTATTCGTCACATGAAGGAGGTGGAATTCATCAAGCTGGAGCAAAACAATATGACCGTGTCACAATATGAGGCTAAATTTGCGGAGTTATCCCTGTTTACATCCCATTTGGTTAATAATGAGGAGAGAATAACGCGAATGTTTCTGCGAGGCTTGAAACCCGAAATACGTCAATACCTCATTTCTCACAAACTTTGCTTGTATTCAGATGTTGTGAATAAGGCTCAATTATTGGAGCACGATAATGAGTCAACCCAACCATGAGACAGCAGCCGAAAAAACGATAATACCAGTGGTAGGAGTCATCGAAGCGGTGACAACAAACGTGGAGGAAGTCAACATGCCAGAAATGGTAACCACTTCGGTGGTAATTCTGGCCAAGATAATAGAAGTGGAAATTTTAAGAAGAGGAGATTCAATAATGATGGAAAGATGTCAGCACCAGCACCCATTGTTAAGGAAGGAAAATGACCACCGGTCATATGCTACAAATGCGGAGGGGAGGGACACATCAGTCCAAACTGCACGCAACAATCCAAAACGTGTTATAATTATGGAAGAGAAGGCCACCTAGCGTGATTTTGTCATGTAGTGAAGACAAGTCTAGCTGAGGTGGTGACACCAAATGTCATCCTAGACAAGTCAAAGCCGGTTGTTCAAGGGAGAGCGTTTGTCGTGACCTCCATAAAAGTGAGAAACTCGAACGAGGTTATCACGGGTAAGCTAATCATAAACTCTTGAAAAATCTATACCTTATTTGATACTGGTTCTACCCATTCTTTTATTTCTCCTACTTGCGCTCAAAGTTTAAATTTAACTCTAGAGAAATTAGACTTTGACTTATCTGTTGAAACTCTGTTGGGAGAAACCTTTATTACATCCACTGTTTATAAATCTTGTTTGATTCAAATCGGCACCCTCACATTACCTGTCGATCTTATCTCTTTGAAAATACTTGCATTTGATGTTATTTTAGGGATTGATTGGTTAACTAATTATCATGCTAAAATTGATTGTTTTCGTAAGGTTGTTAGCTTTCATATTCCTAACCAACCTATTATACGAATTCAAGAAACCAAACCACTAAAGTCAATCACTATCATATCAAGTCATAAAGCTATTCGTTTATTGAAAAATAGATGTCAAGCTTTCTTAGCCCATGTCACAGATTTAAACAAAAATACGTCAGATTTGAATGATATTTCTATTGTTAATAAATTTTCTGATATATTCCCTGAAGAACTTCTTGGCCTACCCCCAGAGCGTGAAATTGAGTTTTGTATTAATCTTGAACCTAGTACAAAACCTATTTCCAAAGCCCCATATCGAATGGCTTCTATTGAACTTCAAGAGTTAAAGACCCAACTGCAGGAGTTGTTAGACAGCGGTTTTATTCGTCCTAGTACGTCTCCTTGGGGTGCTCCTGTTCTATTAGTAAAGAAGAAAGATGGGAGTATGCAACTTTGCATTGACTATCGGGAGTTGAATCATGTCACCATCAAAAATAGGTACCCGTTACCTCGTACTGATGACCTGTTTGACCAGTTACAAGGTGCCAAATTCTTTTTAAAGATCGATCTCTATTCCGGATATCATCAGTTAAAGATTAAAACTGATGACATTCTAAAGACTGCTTTTAGAACTCGGTACGGGCATTACGAATTTCTAGTCATGTCTTTTAGATTGACTAATGCTCCTGCTACCTTCATGGATATGATGAGCCGAGTATTCAAGGAATATTTGGATCATTTTGTGGTTGTCTTTATTGATGACATCCTCATATTCTCCAAAAGCCGTGAAGATCATGAACAACACTTGAGGGTGATACTCCAAAAGCTTCTTGAAAACAAGCTATATGCCAAGTTAAAGAAATGCGAGTTCTGGCTTTATAAAGTAGCATTCCTTCGGCACATGATATCAAATCACGGAATATCTGTTGACCCAGCAAAGATTGAAGCAATTCAAAGCTGGGAGAAACCTAAGTCAGTAACCGAAGTACGTAACTTTTTGAGCTTAGCTGGTTATTATCGGAGATTCGTAGAAAAAATTTCTCGAATCGCTACTCCATTAACTCAGCTGACTCGAAAAGATAAAAAATTTGGTTGGAGCGAAGAATGTGAGAAGAGTTTTCAAGAAATCAAGAGAAGACTCATTTCAGCACCTATTCTGATAAAACCATCTGGTTCAGAGGGATTTATCATATACAACGATGCATCAGGCAAAGGTTTAGGATGTGTTCTCATGCAACATGAAAAAGTCATAGCCTATGCCTCACGACAACTCAAAGAATATAAGAGGAATTATCCTACTCATGATCTGGAGTTGGCAGCAGTCATTTTTATGCTTAAAATCTGGAGGCATTACCTATATGGGGAGAAAGTGGAGATCTATACAGATCATAAAAGCCTTAAATATTTCTTCACCCAAAATGAGCTCAACATGCGGCAACAATGTTGGCTCGAGCTATCGAAAGATTACGATCATACCATTTAATACCATCTTGAAAAAGCGAACGTGATAGCTGACACATTGAGTAGAAGATCATATGCGGGTACGAGTGAAATATTGTCAGCGCAAAGGCCCATTTTGTATGACTTACAAAGGATGGAGATAGAGTTAAAGACTCTAGGGACCCACGTGATGATGTCAAATATACGAGTAGAACCAACTTTAATCAATAAAGTTAAAGCTGCTCAAGCTACATACATGGAGCTGATGCGTATGAAGAAGAAAGTGCAAGAAGGTGTTATTCCAGAAGAAAGAATCGATGAAGAAGGAATACTTCGAGTCAACTCCAGACTTTGTGTTCCTAATGACTCTGATTTGAAGTATAAAATCATGATGGAGGCGCACAACACACCGTTTGCAATCTATCCTGGGAGTACCAAAATGTATCGTGATCTTCGACATACATTTTGGTGGAGCAATATGAAGAGAGAGATAGCGAAGTTTATCTCAAGGTGTCTAACTTGTCAGCGTGTTAAGGCGGAGCATCAAATGCCATAAGGTCCATTGCAACCACTTAAAATTCCAGAATGAAAGTGGGAGCACATCACCATGGATTTCGTTACTGGTCTTCCCAAGGTTTCTCAAGACATAGATGCAATTTGGGTCATTGTTGATAGATTAACCAAGTCTGCTCATTTATTACCTATATGAGAAACTTATTCACTTGAACATCTTGCTCGTATATACATAAATGAGATTATAAGACTACATGGTATGCCAGTATCCATTGTTTCTGATCGAGACCCAAGATTTACTTCACGATTTTGGGTTAGTTTGCAGAAAGCTATGGGCACGGATTTACGATTTAGTTCGGCATAACATCCTCACACGGACGGGCAGTCGGAGAGAACTATTCAAACTCTTAAAGATATATTAAGACTCTGTGTCCTTGACTTCAAAGGAATTTGGGACAAGTTCTTGCCATTAGTGGAATTCTCCTACAACAACAGTTATCAAGAAAGTATTGACATGGCTCTGTTCGAGGCGTTGTATGGACGCAAGTGTCGTTCTCCAGTATGCCAAGACGAGGTGAGTGAAGCAACGTTGTTGGGACCGAAATTGGTACGCATGACTACGAAAAAGATTCAAATGATTTGGCAACGTATAAAAACCTCACAAGATCGACAAAAGAGTTATGCTAATCTTCATCGAAGAGACATGGAATTCAATGTTAGAGAGCATGTGTTGTTACGTGTTGCTCCATGGAAAGGAGTTACGAGATTTGGAAAGAGAGGAAAGCTCAATCCTCAATTCATTGGCCCATTTGAAATCTTTGATCGAGTAGGAACAATGACCTATAGACTCGCCTTATCCCCAAGTATGTCTCGTGTTCATAATATTTTTCACATATCTATGTTACGTAAATATGTGGAAGACCCGAACCATATTATTGAAATAGAACCAGACGAGATAGCTGAAGATTTAACATATGAAGAGGTACCTGTTAAAATCTTGGATAAGAAGGAACATATTCTACGCTCCAAGGTTATACCTCAAGTCAAAGTTTTGTGGAGAAACCACGATGTTGAGAAAATGACCTAGGAGTTAGAATCTGAAATGAAATCAAGTATCCTCACCTCTTCGACATACCCGATATGTACACCAATTTCGAGGATGAAATTTCATAAGAAGGGGAGGTTGTAAGACCCCAATTTTTATGAATAAAGATTAATTTTCTCTAAATATCTTTTTGAATATTAAGGTGTGGATTTGATATAATATTATAGTTGTGGGTAATATTTATAAATTTTGCAAAGTTAGCAAGTTGTTATAAAATATTCGATTGGTCGGGGAATATTCGTTTTATCAGGGAATATTCGTAAGACGGCATAATCATTGTTGGACCCCACAACGAAATTACTATCGGAGTTAGAAAACGACATAAATAACTTTTTATAAAAATAACGGTAAAATTTTTACCGTTAACTGTTGAAATACCCGGTGATAAAAAGTACAGTAATACGCATGGTTGCATAGTAGCACATGGTATTGTAAAATATCTTTGATTATTGATGCTTACGTGAGAAGTCACTCAGTTTTATTCAATTATTGCTATAGTAATTGCTGCATAGTATATCACATTATTGATTCAATTATTATCACAATATTTTATATTATTAAATCAATAATTGAGATGAAAAAGTTATTCATATTAGTATTTGCATTATTGATAATGTCTAAAAAGTTCTGTCCAGGAAAGGGGTTTGGTCACCTAATTGCTCGTCAATAAGAAGAAGTCCTTATTGGAAAGCCTCCTTTTTCTTGGGAATGATCTGGTTATTAATATTATGAGCTTATAATATTATTTTTGAGTAATTATTATGTGGTGGATTTTGGTTCAATTTTGTTATAAATGAAGGAATTTAGCATGAAATATTTGTTGAAAGCTTGGCAATTATTTTCTCTGATAAAATATTCATTCAAATATATTATTATAATATTATAAAAAAATTATAATTTAAATGGTAATATTATTATAATAATATATAATTTTTAGCATGTGAGTAAAAGTGGAGTAAAGGTTATCATTTTGGTTTTGAATTCTCCTCTGCGTATTTTTTCCAAAGTGATGGTTGGTGGGAAGAATAGATTCTCCTGCAATAAATTTCTTTGTTGCCAAATTAGTGGGCCCCAAAATGGAAAAAAGAGAAGAGTTAGGCATGGTGGAAGAAAAATTAGGCGGAGAGAAATTTTGGGCAAAGTTAGGCTCATGTATTTAACTTTTCTCCATCTTTTGCACTATAAATAGGGGGTAACCCCTCCTTCCTAAAACACACCTTCAATATCAGAAATTCTTATTCTATAGTATTGTTAGTATTTTTCTTGAGTATAAGGATACTTTGAGTGTAGCTTTTTGTGCAAGATTTTCTCAAAATAATATCTGATATTCCTGTTAAATTCAGTTTCTACTTATGTAAAGGATATTATTTTATTTCAATACTCGTAAGAAATATTATTTTCTTTCATACTCCATATTATGAAAGGGATATTATTTTATTTCGTATTCCTAAATTTAAACCTACTATGATAAGTATTGCTTCTATAATTCCTTGAAATTAGTAAAATATCCTTGAAATTTGCATTTCATCTAGTATCGTTTCACAAAGATATTTTTTGAACATTCTTGTTAAATTTTAATCTTTTCATGCCGGGATACTATTCATGGGGTACTATTCACTCAAGTACTATTCACCTGGGTATTATTCATAGCAAAAATTAATTTCTTTTTTGTTCGAATTATTTCTACAGAAATATTATTCTTGAATTTTACTCCACAAAGCAGTTATCATGTTGACAAATTTGGACATTCTTAAATGATAAATTAAATTATAAATCTTTAATATTTATCCTTGATCTCGTTTGATTGAATTTTTATATCATTGTCATCATCCTCATGTTTATATTGTGATGAAAGTCATCTTTGGCCCGTAGTACATAGATGGACTGTTGATTGGTATGATTATGATCAGGAATTATGTATCAGTATAATCATGACCTTTAATGTGATGTGGTAAAAGTCCTCATTGGCTCGTAGTGCATTGATGGACAGTTGTTGGCATGATCATGACCATTGGTGATAATAATGAATATCCTTGGCCCGTAGTGCATGGATGATTCGTGGATGTGATAATAATGAATATCCTTCACCCGTAGTGCATGGATAATTTAGTGATGTGGATTATTTATTGAGTTGTGTTAAAGTGATAAAATATTGATGATGAACTTTTAAATCATAGAAGATGGTAGATATCATGCTCTACTTGATATTCAAATGGATTATTTGTTCCGCTGCAGTAAAACTTGTTGTCTACTATATTCTATTAGTTTAACACTGTTGAAGGCTAACGATAATTTATTATGCATTATCTTAGTCATAATATTCTTTACAAGGCTATTTGAACTCACCCTTTGCTTTCATTGTTCTCTTCAGGAAATGAGAATATAGCTGGGACTAGTCGAGGAACAGAGTAATGGTTCGAGATGGTGGCTATAGTAGTCCTCACTATTCTATGAAATAGTGTGATAATAATTGTAATGAGGACTCCATTTGAGTTTGGATATTGTCTACAAGACAATATCTGTGTTAAAACTCTCAGCTACGTTTTTGTCGTATTGTATAAATAAAGTTTATACCATGTATTTGGCGACTCAGAATGGGTTGTGTATACCTATTTTGGGGGCGTCACACGGCAGCCCTATGGAGACATGTGGGTTTGAGCCAGAGGATGTTTTGGTGGATGGGGGGGGGGGGGTTGTGGATTAAGGATCCTAATTCTATTTGGTCTCTAGATATGGAAGGAAGTGTTGGATTATATATCCACTTCCTTAATTCTAGGAGATACAGTGCAATCCTATTAAGGAATGGTTAATTGGGAGAGAACCTTAATCTGATTCGGGGAAGGATTTCGTGAAAGTGGTGAGAACATTATAAATACAAGGCTCATCACTAATTCTAAGGTACATGCAAATTATTACTTTTCAGCACTAGAGCATTAAGCCTCCATTGTTAAGCTTATATCAGCCTGTACTTATTCTCACATCGGAGCTATCCCCCAGCGGCCCAAGTTATCAAGCTTTCTATGCTTACTCGTTTCTGTGCAGGATTGGACGCATTTTGGTGATTGGAGCGCGTGGACGAATCTTGGCGTTAACAAACTTTTTCTCATAGATTAGTCAGTTTGGTAGTTAGAAGTTCTCTTGGTAGTTGGTAAGACTCTTACTGCTGTGGTGCTTCACTGCTTCTGCAATTTTGCTTATGCGACACTGTTTCACTGCTTAGACTTTGTCAAATTATATACTGAAAATTTGAATCATGTTAATTATGTATTGCTAATTTTAATCGTGTTAATGATTAATTTTAGACCTGCTTGGGCTTGGTTGCTTCTGTTGTTGAGTGTTGATAGTTAACACTTGATTGTTGTTATGGAAGTTATTAATTTTGGTTATTAATCGAATAAAAAATTCGGTTATTTTATGATTCGGAATGTTGTTCGGATAGTAAAAATAGTAGAATTTTGGTTTACGGTTATAACTAAATAGCTTATTCGGTTTGGTTATAACCGAATGCTCAGTCCTAGACATAAGGATGTAAACGACTTAAACTGTTCAAGCTCGATTCGGGCTCGACTCAAAAAAATACGAGCGAGCGGATTCGTTAATAATATGATCTAAATCTGAACCTAAAAAATAATTTGAATAAAAATATGAGTAGAATCTGAGCAAGATTAAAATCGACTCGTTTAATATTAAAACTACTCGAATTATTGATTGTGATTCGATACATACTCGATTGATACAGATTTGATTAGATATTTGATACATTCTCTTATAATATATACAAAATTAAATCAAATTAAGATAATTAATTATTATTATTATTTTATTTTTATTTTTAATTATGATTTTATATTTATAAAGTGTAATAGTAAATATATATTTTTTGAATTTGAAGCCCGTGAGTAGTTTGAATATAATTCGATCCGAATCGGATCGAATTCGAGTAATAAATATTTGAGTCGAATCTAAATAGAAATTTTCAAATACAATTCGAATTCGAGTCGAATTTGAGTATGAATTTAATATTTCGAGTCTAATTCGAGCAGCTCTCTATTCGCTTTGATTCGACTCGTTTACACCGTTCCCGAGACATTATGCAAGATAAATAACATTCTTTTCCAGAGTTTTATACTTTTAAATTGTTTCTAAGAAATATTTTTTTCTTTTTTGATTCTTTATTAATAAATATATAAAGAAGAAATTACTATTTCCATAAGCTTGCCATGGTCTCGTATTTGCTTATCAATACTTATATATAAATACACATAAATATTGATATCATCAAACCAAATTAATTGGAAAAATTTATTAAATGATGACATTATCAAATTAAATCAATTAGAAAATCGTTAAGTCCACTCTTAATTAATTAAGTGAGTTAACTCACTTAATTTGATAACTCATATATTATTTTATTCTTATATATAAATACACATAAATGATGATCCACATAAATAATTCTTGATACCCTTTATAACTACACTATCAATGGAAATTTTATTTTAGTCAGTTAGTTTGTCTTAACATAATTACATTTATATGCTACCCTTGGTAAAAAGTTATATATTAATAGATTAATGAATGACATGATGGCTTAAATATTTCTTTTTGAGAATCATACACAGCCTATTCTATCATGAAAATTCAACATCATATTAAGTTATATATTAATAGATTAATGAATGACAAGATGGCTTAAATATTTCTTTTGAGAATCAAACACAGCCTATTCTATCATGAAAATTCAACATCATATTAAACTTTAAATTGATGTAAATTCAACATCATATTAAACATATAATTTGATTTTTGAGATCAAACGACAACATATTAAATTTTAAATTGATATAAATTGATATAATTTTAATTAATAAAATTATTATAATTGTATAGTATATAACAAAACTTTCACTCAAAAATTTATTTCATTTTACATTTTATGAATCATACCATCCATCACACTATATCTCAACATTAATCTTGACACATAAAATTTTAAAAGCATAAATAGTTAGATTTATCTTCATCAAGGCTCTGTTGTTTGTTTGGATGTCGATAATATTAAATAAAAAAAATATTTTTTTAGAAAAATAAAGTAAAAGAAAAGAAATAAAAAATAATAATTTCTTGTAGGCGTTTGATTGACATTATAACTTACTAGCACCCGACACACACTTTGTGTGTGTAAATTATATAGGGTAATATTAAAATTTTTTAAAATTTGGAGGACTAAACAGAATAATTAAAAATTTTAATTAAAAAAGACAAAATATTAATGAGCTCTTCTAGTTGGACATGAAAATTGGACATGGGTGTATTTGAATTTTACCTATTTATATTTTTATCCACCATTGGAGGTAAAAATACAAATAAGTGAAATTCAAATACACCAATGTCTAATTTCTATGAATTTTTGAATAGTAATATATCTAAAGTTGTAAGTATAAAAGATAGAGAAAAAAAAAACAAGAGTTACACAAAATTACAAAGATGATGTCAGCGTCCCATAGATGCTTTATACTCCATCCGTCCCAGGATAAAAGTCCTGGTGGACTTTTTACGTATATTAAGAAGAGGAATGAAATGAAAAAATTTTCCATAATAATATGTCATTAATTATTTTCAATGTATGTGAGAGAGTGACTTTCTAGCTATTCAATTCAAAATATTCTCTCTCCATACTTATTAAATATAGAGAGAGAATTATAATAAGAAAAGTATGAGATATTTAATGCTACGGGCATAATAGAAAAAAATGTATAAAAGTTTGGTTATTAAAGGAAAGTGGACATTTAACATGAGACTATCCAAAATAGTAATAAGGAATTTTATCATGGGACGGAGGGAGTAATAACTTATAAGAAAATAGACCTAAACGCAAAATCCTGTTAAATATACAGGATGAGATATGAGAGAAAAACTTTATTGTAAGAAAATAATTAGTGACAACACCTATAATTTTTCATAACACCCAAACTAGACCTGGCAAAATGGGTTTGAACTCAATTGAAAGTCCATACCAACTCATGTCCACCCATATAATTAACGGGTTTAGGTGGATTGTCATTGTCAACGCCAAGTTTCGCCGGCGCGTCCAATCACAGAATCCACGAGCTTGAACCTGCACAATAACAGATCACACACGAAGCTTGATGACTTGTGCCGCCGGGGGATAGCTCCGGTGTGAGAATAAGTACAGGTCATTCACAAGGTTTAACAATTGAGGCTTTAATGTTTGGTGCTCAAAGAAAGTATTACCTGTTAATTGAATCCAAGCCTTGTATTTATAGTACTCTCACCACCTTAGAATCCATCTCTGAGTTGGATTAGGACTCCTAAATATGGTAGTTACCATTATTCGGGTCCAACACAATCTCCTTAAAAGGTGCAAGTGGAATCCAATTCCAACACTACCGTTGGAGTTACTTTATTTAAATATGGTTAGGACCAGAATCCATAACCATTCAGACCCCTTATTACTTTAGACTCCATATGTGGGCTACCCCATCGCATGCACCCAATCCCACCGAGCTCATGATGCATTCAGGCTTCTACCAAAGGACTCGAAGGCCCAACCCCAATCACCATACGCCAGAATAGGGATCCGACCCAGAGGACTCGGACGCCCGAACTTGAAACGCTTCAGCATCTCCGAGGGCTTCGGCCCATTGGACTTATAAACCCCTTCTAGTGCCATGCCTTCGGCCCACATGGAGGTCGATAAAATGCTCCCGAACATTGCCTCCCAGTCTCTTGTTATAATTTATTTATAATTGAAGACTTGAAAAGACGTGAACTCGAAAAGTCATGACATCCAATGATGAATTGTCTGGGGAAACCAAACGGCTTCTCTTTATTTTTTGAAATGCCCCACGTTTCCCCAGGCCCGGACCCCACCTTCCATTAATAGCCGCCCTGAGGTTTCGTGCCACCCCCCTATAAAACTCTCAACTCACCCATCATTATCACTTTTCCTGAGTCTTCTTCTTTCCCACTCCCTTCTTCAACTTTTCCAAAGAGGCAATTTCTGGTGAGCGCTCTATTTCTCGTTTTTCCTCAATTTCAAGCTCATTTCTGCTAATTTTTTCTTCAATGGATGATTCTACCCCTGAGCAAACTTCAAACATTAATGATACCTTCATTCCCCCTTCCATTGGTACCCTTAACTTGGTACCAGTTGATCTGCCTGCACCCCCGCCTGATACCACCATTCTTCCATTCTTTTTACTCCGATTAGCACCGAAGCTAAGATTCAAAACGTCTATCACTCTGAAATGGAGTTTTTTCACATCAATACCCAATCAACAATTGTCTCATCCTAACTGTCCGACATCCGAACTCTATTCAACATTCTGAAAGAGTACAAACTCTGGGTACCTAAATCGAAAGAGAAAATGTTCTAGAGACCTGACGACGAGTGGGTTATCGTTCCCCTATATGTTCTAAAATACGGGTTTCAGTTCCCACTTTATGAGTTCATCTCATCCTTTCTCTGCTTTGTGGGGATCAGGTTTGCACAACTTGTTCCAAACTTATACATCCACTTGATCTCCTTTATAGTTCTGTGTCAAGAGGTTGGGATCACTCCTGGCCTCGACTTCTTTTTTGCTTTATTCACCATTGGCAGGTCAAAAGAACCTGTCCTTCGATAATTAAACAAACAAGCCAACTGAGCCGTCCTCATCAAGACCCCTACGAGCAACAAGGGGTGGCATCTACAGTGGATTTATGTTAAGGGGACCGACCTCCAACTTCTTACCCACTGGGCCCATCCCGAAGATCCTATCGCCAAAGTGTCCAAGTTCCAGAAGGATCGAGCTGGTGCTTTCAAGGAATTCTATAAAAAGCTGAGCAAGACCGAATGGAGTTTGGGAGTCTTGTCCGATGAAACCTGGTTGTACCGACACGGGTGTAAGTATCTCATTCCAAGCCTTTCTGTTCCCCCATTACCTTACTTCTTGCTCCCGATATCATTTCTCTAACTTGTTTCCCTTGTACAGTGACAATCTTCAAACCTGAGGGGGCTGTTGCCTCCTTGATGCCTCTACCAATCACTATCGAACCCATCCGCCCTTCGATTACAGATGATTCTCCTGATGAAGAGATAATTCCCATTGTGGAGTTATCAACTGGATCTGTACTGGGTCCGAATCTTCAGAACACCGCTACTACTGAACCACCCAACAAAAGCGTACTGAAGATGAACCGATCGAAGAAGATGGCTTTGCTTAAAAAGAGTAAGAAGAAGCCTTCTACCAAGGCCCCCCTAAGCCATCTTCTTTGGTGGTACTGAAGCCATCTCCTTCGGTAGTGCTTAAACCATCTCCTACTCTTCCTCCCGTTATCATCCGTGAGGATTCGGAGGAAACCGACGAGGTTCCTCTCGATCACCGCGCAAAGAGGCCTCGTCTGACAGAGGATCGGGATCTTCAAATTACGGACACTGATCCTCACCCCAACTCAACCCCAATATCTCGATCTGCTGCTGAAGCTGGTTATTCTGACGGGACGCCGACCACATTTTGGCCAAGGAGCCCTACCGAGGTATTTCCTTTCACCATGCTCGACCACTTCAAGTTACGAGGGGACGACGAACGGTTCAAGGGATTTTCTTCTGAGGAGCTCTTTATGTTGTATATCAAGGCCCAATGTCTGGTAAACCCGAGGTCTCAATGTACTTTCCCCCTTCGATCCTCTATTTCTCGTAACTTACGTATTTCCTCATATGTTTGTAGGCGAACGCTATCCTCGTCCGAACCATTTTGCCTGTTAACCGAGCTACTAAGAATGAGTCTCGGGTTATGACTGATATGGAAATAGTCGGGGCTGAGGTTCGGCGTCTTCGGTCGAACTTGGAAAAAGAGAAGGAGCTTCATGTCGAGGCTCAAAATAAAGTGATTGAGGCTGATCATTGAGCTGGCGAGCTCAAGGAACAATATTCTTTACTTCAGCAGGAGTTCATCGGCCTCGATAGTAATGCCAAAAAACTCATTCAAGAGCGAAATCACTTGTTAGAAGAAAATAAGGATCGACTGCAAGCACTCCATGCCCTCGAGGAGAAGTTCGACGGGATGCATGCCAAGTTGATGCATGTGATTCGGGATAACAACTCTTTAAGGGTGGAAGGCGTCGAAGCCATGCGACGAGCTATAATGGAGTATGAGGAATCTCCTGCTTTGACCGAGAAGGTTATGTCACAGTTTGCTGATGGATGCGAAGCTTATCGAGAAAAAGCATGGGAGAAGCTGAAGGCCGCCGGGTATGATGCTTCGATCCTTGACTCTTCGGACAAAGACTCTGAAGCCGAAGGTGGGAGTCATATAGAATAGATTCTTTTAGGACTCATAATTTTTGTAATCTTCATTTTATCTCTTTATTTGTACTTTTTCTGAATGTGATCTGATTGAATCTTTGTAAAAATTTATGAGATGAATGAAGTATTAAAGTTTTCTGTTTGTAAAATTTTTTCGATCAACTATACTTATGACTTTTACCGATCAGTTATGTTGTCTCGAACTTTTTGATCGGGTTATGCCCTAAGCTTGGCTGATGAATAATTATACTTGTCTCGATCAGTTGTACACGCGACTCTTGCCGATCAGTTATGTCGTTTCTAACTTTCTGATCGGTGTAAGTCCGAAGTTTATCTAATTCGATTGGTAGTTATCCCGATCAGTTGTACACGTAACTTTTACCAATCAGTTACGTCTTTTTAAACTTTCTGATCGGCTTGAGTCCGAAGTTTATCTGATTGGATATACAAATGCTTATGAATATAAATGAAGTATAAACGTTTCTAAAGGAAAATCTCATTTATTTTATTGATAAATAAAACGGTTTACACAAGTGAAGGAAAGAATGACATAACTTTTACTGGTAAAATTTTCTAAGTCTTCCAACATGTCATGTGTTCTTCACTTCAGAACCATCCATTGCTCGAAGCCGGTATGTACTTGGCTTAGGCACTTCGACCACTTCATAGGGCCCTTCCCAGTTCGGAATTAGTTTGCCAGTATTTTGGGGGGTCGATGCCTCATATTCCTGAAGGACTAAATCTCCGACCTCGAACCTCCTTTGCTTCACCTTTTGATTGTACTATCGGGTTGTTCTCTTTTGGTAAATCGCCAACCTTATCAGAGCTGAGTCCCGAACCTCCTCCAAGAGATCCAGGTTTACCCGTAGGCCCTGATTATTATATAACTCTTTATACTGGCTAACTCGAAGAGTTGGAGATCCGATCTTAACCGGTATGAGTGCATCGGTCCCGTATGCCAGCCTAAATGATGAATCTCCGGTTGTTGTTCTCGGAGTAGTCCGATAAGCCCACAAAACACTGAGTAGTTCTTCTGGCCACCGACCCTTTAATTCGTCCAGCCTCCTTTTAATTCTATTAAGTAGGGTTTGGTTAGTGACTTCTACTTGGCCGTTTGATTGAGGGTGAGCGACTGAGGTCTTTCGATACTGAATTCCCAACTCTTTAAGAAAGCCTTCAAATTTCGACCCTACGAATTGCCTCCCATTGTCCGAGACCACTACCATCGGGATACCGAATTGATAAACCACACCTTCTTTGAAGAACTTTAGGCATTCTTGTTCGGTGATCTTCTGTAGAGGATTGGCTTCGACCCACTTGGTCATATAGTCAATGGCCACGATCACAAAACATACTTGCCCTTTGGCCTTTGGCAGAGGGCCCAAAATGTCGATTCCCCATATAGCAAATGGAATCGGGGATAACACCGAACATAATTCTTCGGGCGGCTTATGTGGGATGGTGTTGTTCAGTTGGCATTTGGAGCATTTTTTTGACGAAGTCTTTGGCCTCCTAGTAGATGGTCGGCCAATAGTATCCCTGCCTCAAGATCTTGTATGCCAGTGACTTGGCCCCCATGTGATCTCCACAAATTCCTTCATGCACTTCCCGAAGAGTATAATCTACTTCCGAGGGTGTCAAGCACTTGAGTAGTGGAGAACTAAAGGCCCTTCGGTATAGATCTCCATCGATAAGAATAAAATTTGAGCTCCTATGCTTGATCTTCCTTGCTAAGATCCGATCCGAAGGTAGAACCCCCTCACCCAGATATAAGATATAAGGTGTGAGCTAGTAGTCGAGCCGGTCCAAAGCTAGCACATCCGCCTTTAGAACACTTGGTTGTTCTAAAACCTCTAGATACATCGCTCCGTTGACGGAGCTTGCTTCGGTTGTAGCCAATTGTGCTAAGGTATCTGCTATTGTGTTGTCTGCCTGATCAACCCCTTGGCAACTATATGAAGTGAAGTATACAAATTTCTCCTTTACTTCGGCTAGGTATTTTGTCATTCTTGCCCCCCCCCCGAGCTTTATACTCTCCTGATATCTGCTTGACAACCAATTGTGAGTCACTATACACAACTATCCTTTGAACTTCTAGGCTTCGGGCCAACTGAAGTCCAGCTAGAATGGCTTCATATTCTACTTCGTTGTTCGTAGCTTTAAACTGAAACCGAATAGCTTGTTGGACTTTAAATCCTTCCGAACTTGCCAGGATAACTCCTGTGCCACTGATGTCCGAAGTCGATGACCCATCTACATACAAAGTCCACGAAGTTGGCCCCTGTTGAGCTTTGGTAATTGTACTCACGTCCAGTTCTGTAAAAGAACATTTCACTATGAAGTCTGCCAATGCATGTCCCTTGATTGTTGTCCGGGGATGGTACTCAAACACAAACTGTGTTAATTCCATTGCCCAAGTAGCCAACCGACCTTACCCTTCTGGTTTGTGCAGTACTTTTTTCAATGGCTGATCCGTATATACCACTATCATCTAACCTTGGAAATAGTGCCGCAGCTTCCTACTCGCGATAATCAAGGTGTAGGCAAACTTTTCCAGGTTCGGATATCTTGTCTCTGCATCCCGAAGAACGTGGCTGACGTAGTATACTGGGAACTATCTTCCCCCTTTGTCCCTTACCAGCGCTGCCCCCACTACCATCGAGCTTGCCGCCAAGTATAGATATAAAGATTTCTAAGGGATCGACTTCATCAATAAGGGTGCCGAAGACAAATATCTCTTGATCCCTTAGAATGGGCCTTCGCATTCTGAAGTCCACTGGAAACTCTTCTCATTCTTCGGCCCCTTGAGAGTGTCAAAGAAGGGTAAACATCTTTCGGTTGACCTCGACACAAATCTTCAAAGGGCAGCTGTGAGACCCCAAATTTTATGAATAAAGATTTAAATTTCTCAAAATATTTTTTAATATTATGGTGTGGATTTGAGATAGTGTTATAGTTGTGGGTAGTATTTGAAAATTTTGCAAAGTATGCAAGTTGTTATAAAATATTCGATTGGTCGGAGAATATTCTTTTGGTCAGGGAATATCCGTACGACGGCACAATCATTGGTGGACCCCACGACGGAAGTATTGTCGTATTTAGAAAATGACAGAATTATCTTTTTATAAAATAACGGTGGAAGTGTTACCGTTAAAACTGTTGAACTACCCGGTAGTAAAAGTACGATGTCTGGCGTGGTTACATAGTAGTAACACGGTGATTGATTATTGATGCTTACGTGAGAAGTCACTCGGTTTTACTCAATTATTCACATGATAATTCACGATCATATCTCTCGTATTATTGATTTGATTATTGTCACAAGATTATCATCGCATTATATGATATATTATTAAATCAATAATTGAGATGACAAAGTTATTCATATTATTAAATTGCAATATTTACAATGTCTAGAAGTTACGTCGAGGAGAGGTTTGGTCACCTAATAAGGCTTGATAGGAGAAATCCTTATTGGAAAGCCCCCTCTTTCCTGGGAACGACCTGGTTGTTAAATATTGTGAGTTATGATATTAATGATGATTAAGTTCGTGTTGATTAAAGATGAATTTGATAGTTTCATTGTGTTGGGATTATTTGTGTTAGTAGAAATCGACATCTATTTCGACGATAATTGATGTCTGGAGGTTATATTGTTCAATCGGGTATTCTGGACACTTTTTGTGTTGAAGTACTATTCATGAGTTACTATTAATGAGTTACTATTCACGAGTTACTATTTACAAGTTACTATTCATGGGTTACTATTCACGCATTACTATTTATGAGTTACTATTCATGAGTTACTATTCATGAGTTACTATTCACCCGAACAATATATTTCTTTTCGGTCCAAATTATTTTTGGGTACAATATTATTCCATGAGGAGATGTGCTAATTTTTCAGACTGTTGGTTGAAATTATAATAGTAAATCAATATGGATCGCTGGTTTAAAGTTTTAATAGTAAATCAATATGGATCACTGGTTTAAAGTTTTAATCGTGAATCAGTATGGACCGTTGCTTTAAGTTTTAATATGGACCGTTCGTTTAAAAGTAAATCAATCTGGATCGTTCATGAATTAGTTTAACATTGTTGAAGACTAATGATAATTTATGCTGCATTATCTTAGTCATAATATTTCTTACTGGGCTAGTTGAGCTCACCTTTTCCTTCACTGTTCTCTTCAGGAAATGAGAATATAGCTGGGATGAGTCGGGAAACGGAGTAACAGTCCAGATGATAGCGTTAGTAGTCCTCACTATTCTGTTAAATAGTGTGATAATAAATGTAATGAGGACTGAATTTGAGTTTGTATACTATCTATGAGGACTCCATTGAGAATGGATATTGTCTAGAAGGCAATATTCTTGATTAAACTCTTAGTTTATGTTTTGTCGTATTTTACACGACAGTTGTATAATTAAGTTGTATTTGATTTATGTACCATGTATTTGGCTACTCAAGATGGGTGATGTATACCTATTTTGGGGGCATCACAGTTGGTATCAAAGCTTAGGGATATGATCCCTGGCTAAGATGTGAGATAAGAACTAGGAGGGGAGAGACGGGAAATTCTTTCGCTAGTATGACCTACCTAAGTTTATTTGTTATTTAATTGGTTGGTCAGAGTATAGGGATAATATGTGATATGTTAATTAACCCTTGTTTTGTGGCAGTATTTGAAAATGACATCCGAGAATGTTGAGAATAGCAATGGAGCACAGGAGACCGTTGAATCTCCACAGATCAATAATCAGGACAATGTGCATCAGGAAGGCGACAATCCTCATGCAAACAACAACACTGACCAAATGATAAACGATGAAATATTTCGAGGCTTCATGCAATTCATGCAACATCAGGCAAGAGCGGCTCCTGTCCAAAATACAGGTGGAAACACTGGCAACTCTCGGACGGTCACCGCTAAGCAGTTCAAGGAACTGGGACCACCAGAGTTTTTTGGAGAGCCAAAACCACTTAAGGCGGAGACATGGATAAAATAGATCTGCAAGATATTTGATGTCTTGGGATGCTCCAAGGAGCAAAAGGTTCCCTTTGCCACCTTCATGTTGCATGCAGAGGCAGATTACTGGTGGGAATTTGTAAAGCGTACTCAACCTGCCGCACTGAAGATGACTTGGGAGAAGTTCCAAGAATTGTTCAATGACAAGTACTTTCTAGAAAGTATTCGTCACAGGAAAGAGGTAGAGTTCATTAAACTGGAGCAAAATAACATGATCGTGTCGCAGTACGAAGCCAAGTTTGCCGAGTTGTCCCGGTTTGCATCCGATTTAGTTGATAATGAGGAGAGAATGACGCGGATGTTTCTAAGAGGTTCGAAACCCGAGATACGTCAATACCTCATTTCTCATAAACTTTGTTTGTATTCAGATGTTGTTTATATGGCTCAGTTATTGGAACGCGATAGTGAGTCAAACCAACCAAAAGAGAGCAAATGCAAGAAATGATAATACCATCGATAGCGATCGCCATCGAAGGTGACAACAAGCGTGGAGGGAATCAACGGGCGGATATGGTAACCGCCGGTGGTAATCGGGCCAAAATAATAAGAATGGACATTTCAAGAAAAGGAGATTCAACAATGATGGAAAGTCGCCAAGACCAAAGACCAAAGACCGTTGTTAAGGAAGGAGAAAGACCACCTATTATATGCTTCAAATGCGAGGAGGAGAGGGACACATCGATCCAAAGCTGCGCCATGCCAGTCAAAGCATGTTATAATTGTGGAAGAGAAGGTCACTTAGCTAGATTTTGTCGTTTACCGAAGACAAATTCAGCTAGGATGGAGGCACCAAAGACCGTTCCAGAAAAGTCAAAATCGGTAGTGCAAGGGAGAGCGTTTTTCGTGACTTCTCAAAAAGCGAGTAACCTGAACGAAGTTAGCACGGGTTAGTTAATTATAAATTCTTACCAAGTCTATACCTTATAAGATACCGGTTCTACCCATTATTTTATCTCTCTTGCTTGCGTTCAACGTTTAAATTTGACTCCGGAGAAGTTAGACTTTGACTTATTGGTTGAAACTTTGTTAGGAGAAACCTTCATTACCTTCACTGTTTATAAATCTTGTTGATTCAAATAGACATTTTCACGTTACCTTTCGATCTTATCTCTTTAAAAATACTTTCCTTTGATGTGATTTTAGGAAATCGATTGGTTAACTACTCATCATGCTTTTCGTAAGGTTGTTAGCTTTTATATTCATAACCAACATGTTATGCAAATTCAAGCAACCAAACCACTAAAGTCAATCACTGTTATATCAAGCCATAAATAAAGAGCCCCGATCTTTTTGTTGACTTCCTTGTGTGGAATGCACCGAAGCCAGACTTTCTGTAGGCGACATCGTGAATGAAGATGGCAAGTTGATAGGTATCATTGTGAGGTGCTATCCAGGTTAAGGGATAGAAGTCACAGTTGGTATCAATGTGATGTACTATCCAAGTCTTGGATGAGGGTCATAGTTTTGAATAATATTTCTTTCGTTAGTAAATTTCCTGGTCTATCCTAGAGCGTGAAATCGAATTTTATATTGACCCCAGTACAAAACCCATTTTTTAAACCCTCAAATATTTCTTCAACTAAAACGAACATAACATGCGCCAAAGACGTTGGCTCGAGCTGTTGAAGATTACGATCGTACCATTCAATATCATCATGAAAGAGCGAACGTGGTAGCTGACGTGTTGAGTAGAAGATCGTATGCATTTATGAGTGCGATGTTGTTAACACAAAGACTCATTTCGTATAACTTACAAATGATGAAGATAGAGTTAAAGACTCTAGGGACCCATATGAAGATAACGAATATACGAGTAGAATCGACTTTAATTGATAAAGTTAAAGCCATGCAAGCTACATACTCAGAGCTGATGAATGTGAAGAAGAAGGTTCAAGAGCGCGTTATTCTAGAAGTAAGAATTGATGAAGAGAGGAAATCTCAACCCTCGATTTAATTGGCCCATTTGAAATCCTCGATCGAGTAGGAACTGTGGCCTATAGACTTGTTTTACCACCAAATATGTCGCGTGTTCATAACGTTTTTAACGTATCAATGTTGCTTAATATTTTGGACGACCTAAACCACATTATTGATTTAGAACCGGACGAGATAGCAGATGATTTAACGTATGAAGATGTACCTGTTAAAATCTTGAATAAGAAGGAGCGTATTCAACACTCAGAGGTTATACCCTAAGAGTTAGAATCTAACGAGGTATCCTCACCTATTCGGCATACCAGGTACGTACATAAATTTCGAGGGCAAAATTTCATAAGGAGGGGAGATTGTGATACCCCAAATTTTATGAATAAAGATTTAAATTTCTCGAAATATTTTTTAATATTATGGTGTGGATTAGAGATAGTGTTATAGTTGTGGGTAGTATTTGAAAATTTTGCAAAGTATGCAAGTTGTTATAAAATATTCGATTGGTCGAGGAATATTCTTTTTGTCGGGGAATATCCGTACGACGGCACAATCATTGGTGGACCCCACGACGGAAGTATTGCCGTATTTAGAAAACGACAGAATTATCTTTTTATAAAATAACGACGGAGGTGTTACTGTTAAAACTGTTGAACTACCCGGTAGTAAAAGTACAGTAATACGCGTGGTTGCATAGTCGCACACGGTATTGATTATTGATGCTTACGTGAGAAATCACTCAGTTATACTCAATTATTGCTACAGTAATTGTTGCATCATATCTCTCATATTATTGATCTAATTTTTGTCACAGTATCATCTGCATTATATGATACGTTATTAAATCAATAATTAAGACGACAAAGTTATTCATATTATTAAATTGTAATATTTACAATGTCTAGAAGTTCTGTCAAGGAGAGGTTTGGTCACCTAATTGCGGCGCCAATAGGGAGAAATCCTTATTGGAAAGCCCCTCTTTCCTGAGAACAACCTGGTTGTTAAATATTGTGAGTTATAATATTAATGATGAATAAGTTCGTGTTGATTAAAGATGAATTTGATAGTTTCATTATGTTGGGATTATTTGTGTTAGTAGAAATTGACATCTATTCCGATGATAATTGATGTCTGGAGGTTATATTGTTCAATCGGGTATTCGGGGAACTTTTTGTGTCAGAGTACTATTCACGAGTTACTATTCACGAGTTACTATTCACTCACTCTAGTATTGTGCATTCGGGTATTTGGGTACAATATTATTCTATGAGGAGATGTGCTAATTTTTCAGACCGTTGGTTGAAGTGATATTAGTGAATCATTATGGACCACTGGTGAAAAGTTATAATAGTGAATCAATATGGATCACTGGTTTAAAGTTTTAATAGTGAATCAGTATGGACCGTTGCTTTAAGTTTTAATAGTAAATTGATCTGGACCGTTCGTTTAAAAGTAAATCGATCTGGACCGTTCATGAATTAGTTACTATTCAATCCATTCTTCTATAAATAGAAGCTCATTCCTTCATTATTTCTTACGAATTCACTGAAACTCTAGAGAGAGAAATTATAGAGAGAAAGAAGAAGAGTATTCTGCTACTTCACTACTTCGATATCCAGTGTCTTTTACGGTAAGGGGTGTTATTCTTTTGTATTCATGAAGAGAACTTCCGTTATTCCATTCTTTATTATTCTATTGGAATAACCTGTATACGCAGACTCCCCTATACTTGGTGAAATCCTTTTGTTATTTCATTCTTTATTATTTTGTTGGAATAACCTGTATACGCGGTTTACTCTATACTTGGTGGAATAACCTATATATGCGGTTTACCCTATACTTGGTGAAATTCTTCTGTTATTCCATTCTTTATTATGTTGCATTCACTCTACAAAGCAGTATCATGTTGACAATTTGGACGTTATTGAATTCTGGATAAATTAATTCTTGAACTTGTTTTATTGAATTCTTATATCATTGTCATCATCCTCATGCTTATATTATGTTGAAAGTCATCTGTGGCGTGTAGTGCATAGATGGACTTGGTATGATTATGACCAGGGATTATTCAGTGTAATCATGACCATAATGTTACAAATGATGTGGTAAAAGTCCTCATTGGCCCGTAGTGCATTGATGGACAATTGTTGGCATGATCATGACCATTGATGAATACACGAATATCCTTGGCCCGTAGTGCATGGATAATTTGTGGTCGTGACCCTAATGAATATCCTTGGCCGTAGTACAGGGATGATGTGGATTATTTATTAATCTGAGTCTCAGCGATAAAAGTGATGAAAAACTTTTTAAATCATATAAGATAGTAGATTTTATTCTTTACTTGACTCTTTTAATGGATTGCTTATTCCGCTGCAGTTAAGCTTGATGTCTATTGTATTTTATCAGTTTAACATTGTTGAATACTAATAATAATTTATGCTGTATTATCTTAGTCATAATATTTTTTACTGGGCTAGTTGAGCTCACCCTTTCCTTCATTGTTCTCTCCAGGAAATGAGGATATATTTGGGATTTAGTCGGAAATGGAGTGTGATCGGATGATAGCATTAGTAGTCCTCACTATTTCTGTTAAATAGTGTGATAATAAATGTAATAAGGACTGAATTTGAGTTTGTATACTCTCTATGAGGACTCCATTGAGAATGGATATTGTCTAGAAGGCAATATTCTTGATTAAACTCTCAGTTTATGCTTTGTCATATTTTACACGACAGTTGTATAATTAAGTTGTATTTGATTTATATACCATGTATTTGGCAACTTAAGATGGGTGATGTATACCTATTTTGGGGGCGTCACAGCAGCTATCCATCCCGTCAACCTCTGCACATCTTTGCATGTCTTTGGAGATTTCTTGTCTAAGATCGCCTGGATCTTCTCTAGATTCGCCTCGATACCCCTTTTACTAACCAAATATCCCTAAAATTTTCCTGACCCCAATCCAAAAGTACATTTAGTCGGGTTCAACCGCAGATTGTGTCTTCGTACTGTTTCAAAGCAGCTCCCTAGATCTTCCAGGTGATCCCGAACTAACATGCTTTTAACGATCATGTAATCCACATAAACCTCCGTGCTTCGACCTAACTGCTTCCTAAACACGAAGTTCATCATTCGCCGATATGTTGCCCCGGTATTTAACAGTCCGAAGGTCATCTTTTGATACGTAAATATGGCCCAATGAGTAATGAAACTGGTCATCGGAATGTCTTCCTTACTCATCGAGATCTGGTGATATCTAGAGAAGGCATCCATAAAACTTAACATACCGTACCCCGAAGTGGAGTCGATCAACTAGTCAATGTTGGGCAAAGGATAGAAATCTTGTGACGTCCCAAAATCCAGGTACTTTTTACCTCAGATCTGGTACATCATTTCTATAACTATTGCGAAAGATATAAACATAAATTGTTTATACATTAAACTTTTACACATCATTACCAAGGTCTACAACCTTAACTAAATACTTACCTTCAATATCTTAAAAGGTTTACAATGTTATTTTCGTCAGAAAATTTAATAGATCTAACTGCACCATACTTTAATCTTGCACTTTGTCTTTGCCTCTGTCTTTATTCAAGCTTTCATCTTAATCTGAAAATTTTATCATGATATAGTAAGGGTGAGCAACAAATTTTCCCAACAAGTTTTAAATACAATGGAGATATATCATGATTGAAAAGAATGAATAAGCTTTCAAGTTTTCAACAATATAATAATTGTGAAATAATATGAATCAAGTTTTAATAATTGCATGACTGAATCAATAATGTTTGAAGGTGAACAATGACCATGAACAATTTAACTGAACCTTATGGTAATGAAGGTGATCAACCTTTCATACCTGATGAACATATGCAACATGCACTAAGTGCGAATATATAATCAGTATAGACGTGAATAATCAACAACAATTATTCACTAACATGTTTTGAACATACAACTCAAGTTTGAGTTAGGGAAACTTACCTGATTCGTTGACTACTGATACACAATTTAAGTTAACTTCTTTTGTAAGACCTATCATTAGTAAGATTGGTCCTTTAATCAGCATATCATACTTTGTATCATAATACAATTATTTTATCAATCAATTATCTAACACTTAATCACATAATTAAATATTAGATAATTCCTTACAACATTATCATATTATCATCCTTTGATAATCTTTTAATCACTATGTCATATACATTATGATTTAACATTTACTTTTTCATTTCATAAGTTATTCTTTAACATCTATTAAGTCAAATACGAATCTAGCAACCTGGATTCTAAATCTAGCAACTAAATTTCTAATTCAGCAACCTGGATTCCAAATCCATCATCTAGATGACCAATCCAGCAAACCAAACTACAATCCAGGAAGCTGTATTCTAATCTTTCAATCCAGCAAGCTTGGATTCTTAAATCCTTCAATCCAGCAAGCTGGATTCTAAATCCTTCGTACATATTAAATAATAATTAAATTCATTCACTAATATTATTAATCATTAAATAATATTTTAAATCAATGATTTAATAAAACTTTAATCCAAATGTTATCAATCACTTAATAATCCCATAATCTAATATTATTAATATTATAATACTATTTTAATTCAGTAAATTTCTTTTTAATCAAAGAAGTCGGATATATGGGTTTATCAGATTTTTCTTCAATCCAAAGAAACTCTTGTGGATTCATAAATTATTCAATCCAAAAGTTTGGATTCCATATCATTTTCACGAAAACACCAGATCAACTTCTTATTTTTCTATCTTTTTTCGAAACATATATACATATATTTCATACACAAAAAGTATTTTTCCATAATTTTCCAACTTTCTTTAGTATTTTTCAAAAATTATTTTTAATGTGTAGCTTAAGAATTTAGCCCCATCATGCTCAACTCCAGAAATTCCCATTTCTTGACACAATCTTATACGTGTTAACATGATACTCCAGTTTAAATTTCGTGGCCATCGGAGTTATAGAACTCCGGTTATAGTCGTTTTCATCAAAAAATCACAAAAATTAAAATGACCATAACTTGGTCGTTTTAAGTCGGAATGAGCTCATTTTTGGACAAGATGTACTTTATACCATATATTTTCATGTCCCAAAAGGCTGGAATTTATTTCATAAATTAATTGGCCAAAAATTCTCTTTTAAATTTCTGGGCAGTAGCTTTTTGTCATTTTGCAGTTTTGGGACTCTTTGCTAAAACTTAAATAAAATGAGATCTATAACTCCAATTAATGATCCGTCAATTTTTTTGGATTCGTATCTTTCCGATCTACAATTTTCATCTATCACAATCCATATTTGGACATATTGAGCTCTCGGAAAATAGCCCGGAAGTGGCTGGTCAAAATAGTGGTTCTAACAATTTTCTTAGCATTGAGTAGTTTGGGATAAATTCCATAACTTGCTCATTTTTCAACCTAATTGAGTTATTTCAAATGGGTTTTATCCTTAATACATAGATCTAGCATCCCAAGAAAATAAATCACAAATATCCATCATAGATTTCAAAAATCAAAAGCTAGATCACACTTTCAAGTTTAAGCTTTTCGGAAAATTCTATTTTTTTATTCCTTTTGATTCCAACCAAATCAACACCCAATATGGGTAGATCTAAACATAAAACACTCATCAACATGGATACCCATAGTTTTTGAGTTTATAAACATAAATCCAAGCTTTGATTTACAAAATCTTTCTTCTCCTTCTTCTTCTTCTTCTTCTTCTTCTTCCATGAAGGATCTTTTTCTCTCCACCTTTCTTCCTCAAGGGCTGCCGCACCCTCTCCTCTTTCTCTTCCATGGCTTCGGCCACTTCTTCTTCTTCTTCTTCTTCTTCTCTCTCTATCTCTCTCTCTCTCTCTCTCTCTCTCTCTCTTTCTTTCCCGTTCCTCTCTTTCTCCTCTTTCTTTCTTTTCCCCTTTCTCTTTCTTCTCTTTTCTTTTTATCTTCTCTTTCCTTCTTATCTTCCAAATCCTTATCTTATTTTATTTTAATTGTTAATTTACTTAACAAATGACTAGATAGCCCCTCCTTAAGTGGGTCAAAAATTGGGCCACTTATTAATTAAATTCTATTTGGCTTGTACTTTTATTATTTTGCTTACTAACAAAATAAATTTGGGCTTCCACCCAAAATTTGATTGGGCCATTATAAATCTTGCCATATACATATTATATTGGACTAGATTAAATAATTTAATCACCCTTAAATCATTTAGTCACAAATCCATTACTTAAATAAATAATTGGGCTACAAATTGAATACCATATCCTTAGTCCATTAAATCTTAATTCACTTAAACTCTAAATAAATTATTGGGCTATGACATTATTATAGTCCAATACTTTTAATTCTATTTTATCCTAGTCATTTAATTAGGGTTTTTATTTCTCACACTAGAAAATAAATTCCTTACTTATGCATTTTTAATTTCATAACCCAATTAGACTTGGTTATAAAATTAATTATTTGAGATATATAAAATAAATTATATATATTTATATATATTTATAATATTCTACCATATTATAACCTCTTAAGTTAATTAATTATCACACCTAATATATATATTAGGTTACATAACTTAATTCTTAATTAACTTTTATATACAAAATAAATGTATTCACATTATATAATGTATATTTATTTAATCATATACATAATTCACATAATCATAACATATTTCACTTCTTACTCTAATTTTGACCTTTTTATATAAAAGTTAACTTTTGACTTTGACCAAAATGTCAACCCTTACAATTTTGTGTTAATTGTCCTTTCTGACTAAACTTGACGTTCCGGACGCAACCGAGCAGTTCGTGCTTAAAAATTCTATCTCTAACTTAATTTTTGAGTTTTAAATTACTCCATTCTTATTGCTAATCGTATTAACTAACGACTTTATACTTATTCAAATTCTTATTTGCCAGTCAAGGCTAACGTTCAAGCTATGTTAATTACTAACATAATTTTATCTTGATCCTTATATCATTAACTTAATTCATCATTCCTCCTGCTAAAATATATATAGCACATATACTCATCTTCGTTTAACCTCATAGCATCTCTTCATGTAAAATCTTATCTCCTTAAGAAAATTTCCATATGCACTTACATAACATTTCTTAGACTATTCAGTTCACATCGAATTTACAAGTATCGCAATACCTTATTCTTAATATTCCTTCAAGTACATATTAATTCATTTATAGGGTTTAGGAATTTTATAACCCATATTTTCTCTATTCTCATTCGAATAGCAAACCATATAGGTTTTACTTGAAAATTTTAAATAAATCCTCAAATTCTCATATAGGTTTTATTCTTTAACCTTTATTCTAATCATTCAAGATTTTATGAATTTTTGGGTTATCACATTCACCCCTTCTTCTTAGAATTTCGTCCTCTAAATTAAAGCATACTAATCTCTGCTTCTTCTCTTGATCAAAACTAGGTTATTAACTTAACCTTTATAATTTTTTCCTTTGAGGATTTCCCATCTATTATCACATTTCACCATAACTACTCACTAGGAGTTTACATCTTCTAAACATTCATCAAAACTAGATTGTCATAATAACCTTTATTCAATCATCTCAGATTCTACTCGTACACAACGAGTTCACACTATTTCATATCCATCACTACATTCTACAACAACATTACTCTAAAGAATTTAAAATATTTTCATATCTGTCTGAGGGATCATAAAAACTATGAACTTTGAGGTTTAGGGGTATTTCTACCTGCTACCTCTTTCAATTACGAAAGAAAGGTACTCTACCTCTCAAACATTTCTTTAATAGGTATGTTTACAATCACGAAGAAGGTAAACTACCGATGCGGGTACTTTAGATTATCAGTCTATTGTACCTTAGTAATCGGAACGACTATATGCGTTCTTAGATTAGAATATTTTATCCAATTAGTATATCCCCTTTTTCTGGGTTGTTCACCTCAGACTTATCATAAGATTCCTCACCAAAAAATTTGGTTCGACATAAGCTTTCAAAGAATACTTTGAATTTCATAAGCATTTGTCTAGCTGAATCAAATAGCTTAGACGCATATCAATAATTCGAATTTCAATCAAAACATTTCTAGCCAAATTCAGTTGGCAATAAATTATCTTTAAAATTCTTAAAATCATTTTGACGTCATGATACCGTACTATATATACAGTCCGTTTGAGGATTCTGTCATTTTGTGAGTTTGTCATACTACATCATACTATAATGGGCTGATGATCTTTAGATCACATCCAACACTAAGTAATTATGCATTGATAACTTCATCATTTTTATCATCTCTTCACCAGGTTGCATGATGAATTAATGATATAAAAATACATTTTGATCATTCAAATCATTTTTCGTCTAGCCGAATCAATTAGCATAGACTCTTCTTTAAACCGTTCAAAAACCTTTGAAAATCATCTTTGGCGTCATCATGCCACAACAGGTAACGATGTGTTAGTGGATCGAAGTCCACACCTACACACTTGTCACCATGTGTTTAGGATAACAAAAATTCATTTATATTTTTAAAGGCATATCTGTGCGAATTTAACTTGATGTTAAAAACTTCGAAGTCTAACATAGCTAGAAGATTTGGAATACCTATGCTTCCACCATCAACTTCACTTTCTCTACTGATCCATTGCTTAATAATTCTATCTATTTCTATCATCCTCAATTCTCCATTCACAAATTTGTTATACCCCAGTTCATCAAACTTACCACACGTTATGAGTTCAGTAACTTGCCACAATCATATGGGTTTCGAAATTTATCCTAGTCAGACCATAGGCGTCCATTCGTTGAGAGATTCAAAACATACCATATGATTATGAGTCATGAACTTACCATAAGTATGAGTTTTAAGAACTCGCAATTAACCTTATATTCTCTACCTATTCGTTATACACATAAGAAAAGAATCACCTTCTAAACATGCATATAGCAAATAGCGCAACATCAGGTTCCAATGATTATCAATGTAAGAACTAAGTGGTTATCAAACCAAACTCGGCCACTAATCAATATAGGAAGCTAAGAGGACAATTCCCCGCCCATACAAAGAATTTATCAACCTAACCACTATATCGACCGGGAAGCTAAGTGATTCTAAAACCAAGTACAAATTCCCCGCCCATACAAGGAATTATACAACTCAACTACTGATCTGAGTCCTCAATTGAAAACCCACATGATTCTAACTTTCTCTTTTCTTAATATGAATTTTCTTTAATCCGTATCTAAACATTTACCACTCTTTTCTGAGTTTACATTGTACCATTTCATGGCACCTTCTCTTTATAGCGTCAAGCTATATCATTCCAATAACTTAACATATCATATGTTATTCAATAATTTAATCTGATCACATTGTGATCTTATTTCGTAATCATTTCTCCTTATACTTACGATCGTTTTATATTACGATCTTCTTATTATTCTCTCTAATCATATTATATTATGATTTTATTTGTACTTTTCATCTTATAGACATCGTCTATTTAGTATCACTTTTCATCTCTATTACTGGAGTTAGGTAACTCCGAATTCTTATCCTTATATCTCTTCAAGATTCTTCTTTGAATCTTCTTTATCTTTCTCTTTACTTTAATGATGAATTTCTTAAATTCATCTCTTATCCCTTTAACTCGATCTGAGTTTATTCCTTATCATCATCTCCGCGGTTATAGCCTAAGGTACACCTACCTAAGGTTTATAACCTACGGCTTTGATACCAACCTGCGGCGCCCCCAAATTCGGGTACATTTTACCTCAAATCTGGTACATCATTTTTATAACTATTACGGAAGATATAAACATAAATTGTTTATACATTAAACTTTTACACATCATTCCCAAGGTCTACAACCTTAACTAAATACATAACTTCAATATCTAAAAAGGTTTACAATGCTATTTTCGTCAGAAAATTTAATAGATCTAACTGCACCATACTTTAATCTTGCACTTTGCCTTTGCCTTTGCCTTTGTCTTTATTCAAGCTTTCATCTTAATCTGAAAATTTTATCATGATATAGCAAGGGTAAGCAACAAATTTGCTCAGCAAGTTTTAAATACAATGGAGATATATTATGATTGAAAAGAATGAATAAGCTTTCAAGTTTTCAACAATATAATAATTGTGAAATAACATGAATCAAGTTTCAATAATTGCATGACTGAATCATTAATATTTGAAGGTTAACAATGACCATGAACAATTTAACTGAACCTTATGGTAATGAAGGTGATCAACCTTTCTTAACTGATGAACATATGCAACATGCACTAAGTGCGAATCAATAATCAGTATAGACATGAATAATCAACAACAATTATTCACTAACATGATTTGAACATACAACTCAAGTTTGAGTTAGAGAAACTTGCCTGATTCGTTGACTACTGCTACGCAATTTAAGTTAACTTCTTTTGTAAGACCTATCATTAGTAAGATTGGTCCTTTAATCAGCATATCATACTTTGTATCATAATACAATTATTTTATCAATCAATTATCTAACACTTAATCACATAATTAAATATTAGATAATTCCTTACAACATTATCATATTATCATCCTTTGATAATCCTTTAATCACTATGTTATATACATTATGATTTAACATTTACTTTTTCATTTCATAAGTTATTCTTTAACATCCAATAACTCAAATACGAATCCAGCAACCTGGATTCTAAATCTAGCAACTAAATTTCTAATTCAGCAACCTAGATTCCAAATTCATCATCTAGATGACTAATCCAGCAAACCAAACTGCAATCCAGCAAGCTTGGATTCTTAAATCCTTCAATCCAGCAATCCTGGATTCTTAAATCCTTCAATCCAGCAAGCTGGATTCTAAATTCTTCGTACATACTAAATAATCATGAAATTCATTCACTAATATTATTAATCATTAAATAATATTTTAAATCAATGATTTAATAACACTTTAATCCAAATATTATCAATCACTTATTAATCTCATAATCTTATATTATTAATATTATAACAATATTTTAATGGGAGAAGGTTCAAAAATTCCCCTGACTTTTACCGCGATGTCTACCGAGCACCCTATACTTTTTTTGTCTAAAAATACCCCTAACATTACAATTTTTGTGTCAATTGTACCCCTGCTGTTGACAGACATGCCAAATAGACAAACGAAGTTAACAGTTGGACATATTTTGCTGACATGTCAAATAATTAAAATAAAAAATGCTACTGTACAATCTGATGTGTATAAAAATAATATTTTATATATATTTAATAATTTATTTATTATGTGTATTTTATTAATAAGTTTTATTTATTAATAATTATATTGTGTAAAATGACCATATGAAGCACCTAGTCCACCACCAGTCACAGGAGACGTAGTCACAGGAGAACTATATGAAAACGAAGCCGAATTCGTCAAAGAAAAACTACGAGACGAATTCGAGACTATAGACTGCGAATTTGAGCCCATTTCAGAAGGAAGACATCTAGAAGCTCTCTGAATCAGCTCATCGAACAATGTGTGAAAGTTCTCGAGATCTAACAATCTTACCACTTCTCTCCTCTGCTCTTTGCTTTGGAAAAGGACCAAATTCTTCTGCATCTCCAGCAAAATCATGAAGAGCTCCTTGAGAACTTCGAGGTTCTTCGTTTGCCTGGCAATGGCGTCGAATCTTGCCTGGTCCTCGAGTTCCACGTTTCGGATTAATGTCTTTGTGGCTTTAATTTTTTCAACTGCTAGTCTTTTCGGTAGGGATCTGTGAATTCTCGTGATTTCTTCCACCACCTCGTCGATTGATTTCGGAGATGATGATTCCATTTCGGTTGAATTCTCGAAATACCCAGAATTGTAAACAAATACCCAGTAAAAGGTTTAACAGATTAATAATTGTATTGGGGATTTAAGGATGGAGCTACTGCTATTCATCTTCTTCAGTTTTATAATTGTTAAAATAGTATATATTCCTTAATCCTTACATTTCATAAAAATATTTTTATTTATAAAAAACTTATAAATATGTAAATATTTTTTTAATTAGTATTTTTAGTATTTGATGTAAATATGTAATTAGAATTTTAGTATGTAACAAGTATATAATACTAATATTTAGTAAAATAATTTTAGTATTTTAGTATTTTAGTATTTTTTTTAATTAACAAAATAATTTGAATTTTATTATTTTAGTATTTTTTTAATTTTCTTTTTTTAGTATTTTTTAATTAGTATTTAGTATTTTAATATTTTTTTAATTAGTATTTAGTATTTTTTTAATTAGTATTTTTAGTATATGGCAGCCACGTAAGCAATTTGGACGGATGTTAGTCTATTTGGCATGTATGTCAATGGCAGGGGTACAATCGACCCAAAAATTGTAACGTTAGGGGTACTTTTGGATAAAAAAAAAGTATAGGGTGCTCGGTAGACATTGCGGTAAAAGTCAGGGGTATTTTTGAACCTTCTCCCATATTTTAATTTAGTAAACTTCTTTTCAATCCAGCAAGTTGGGTTTATCAGATTTTCCAATCCAGCAAACTAGATTCATTATCCTTCAATCCAGCAAACTGGATTCATAAATTATTCAATCCAGCAAGCTGGATTTCATATCCTTTTCACGAAAATACCAAATCAACTTATTATTTTTCTATCTTTTGTCGAAACATATATACATATATTTCATACACAAAAAGTATTTTTCCATAATTTTCCAACTTTCTTTAGTATTTTTCAAAAATCATTTTTAGTGTGTAGCTTAAGAATTTAGCCCCATCATGCTCAACTCCAGAAATTCCCATTTCTTGACACAATTTTATACATGTTAACGTGACGCTCCAATTTAAATTTTGTGGCCATCGGAGCTATAGAACTCCGGTTATAGCCGTTTTCGTCGAAAAATCACAAAAATTAAAATGACCATAACTTGTTCGTTTTAAGTCGGAATGAGCTCATTTTTGGACAGGATGTACTTTACACCATATATTTTCATGTCCCAAAAGGCCAGAATTTATTTCACAAATTAAGTGGCCAAAAATTCTCTTTTAAACTTTTGGGTAGTAGCTTTTTGTTATTTTGCAGTTTTGGAGTCCTTTGCTAAAACTTAAATAAAATAAGATCTATAACTCCAATTAATGATCCGTCAATTTTTTTGGATTCGTATCTTTCTGATCTACAATTTTCATATATCATAATCTATATTTGGACATGTTGAGCTCTCAGAAATTAGTCCGGAAGTGGCTGGTCAAAACAGTGGTTCTAACAGTTTTCTTAGCTTTGAGTAGTTTGGGATAAATTCCATAACTTGCTCATATTTCAACCTAATTGAGTGATTCCAAAGGGGTTTTATCCTTAATACATAGATCTAGTTGACACTGGCGCAGATTTAAACTGAATCCAAGAAGGCCTAATCCCAACCAAATACTATAAGAAAACTAATGAAAAATTAAACTCAGCCAATGGTAGTCAAATGGAAATAAAATATAAATTGCCTAAAGTTCATATCTGTCAAGATAATATGTGTTTTAAAACATCATTTGTTTTAATCCGCAATCTTACTGATAAGATCATCTTAGGGTTACCATTTATATATTTACTTTACCCTTTTACTAGCAGTAATGAAGGATTAAGTTGTAAACATTTAGGAAAAAAAATAACATTTAAATTTCTTATTAAACCAAAAGAAAGAGATTTAAAATTTATTCAAGAAGAGTCTATTTCCAAATCATTAAATCTATTAAATTATAAATCCACCCATTTGAATTTCTTAAAAGAAGAAATCAAGTACAAACGAGTTGAAGAACAACTGCAGAATAAAGAAGTTCAAGGAAAAATTGAAGAATTAAAAATCTATTTAAAGGACAACCTTTGTTCTGATTCTCCTAATGCCTTTTGGCATCGGAAGAAACATGTTGTGAGGCTCCCCTATGCTAAGGAATTCAAAGAGCACCTGATTCCTACTAAGGCCAGGCCAATACAAATGAATCATGAACAAATGGAGTTATGTAAAAAAGAGATTAATGATCTGCTTAGTAAAGGTTTAATCAAACATAGTAAATCCCCCTGGTTATGTCCCGCCTTTTATGTTAATAATGAAACAGAAAAGGAGAGAGGTGTTCCCCGTCCAGTAATCAACTACAAGCCATTAAACAAGGCCTTAGAATGGATTAGGTACCCTTTACCTAACAAAGACGACCTCATTAACCGTTTAAGTAACTCCACTATCTTCAGTAAATTCGACCTTAAATCTGGTTTCTGGAAAGTTTCAATCCACCCAGATGATAGGTACAAAACTGCATTCACTACCCCATTCGGTCATTATGAATGGAATGTCCAGGCATTTGGCCTAAAAAATGCTCCTAGTGAATTTCAGAATATTCTCAATGATATTTTGAACCCTTTCAGTCATTTTATTGTCGTCTACATCGATGATATTCTCATTTTTTCTAATTCCGTTAAAGAACACATTAAACACTTAAAATCGTTCTTCAAAATAATTAAGGATAACAGACTTGTTCTTTCACCTTCCAAATGCAGCTTGTTTCAAGCTAAAGTTCAGTTTCTTCGTCTAATTATTTATCGCGGACTCATACAGCCTATTGATCGAGCTATTCAATTTGCTGACAGATTTCCAAATAAAATTACCAATAAAACCCAACTGCAGAGATTTTTGGGCTCGCTCAATTATATTGGCAAGTTCTACAAAAATCTCAGGAAGATTTGCAAACCTCTCTTTCAACGTTTGCAGGACAATCCTCCTCCATGGACTGACATTCATACTTCTGTCATCCAACAAGTTAAAAGATATGTCAAGACTTTGCCTTGTCTTGGCATCTCCAACGATTCTGCTTTCAAAATCGTTGAGATTGATGCCTCTGACATCGGTTTCGGAGGTATTCTAAAGCAAAAGTTAACTCTCAACTCCCCAGAGCAAATTGTCCGTTTTCATTCCGGTGCATGGAATAATACACAATTAAATTACAGTACTATTAAAAAGGATATACTTTATTTAGTATTATGTATTAATAAATTTCAAATTGATCTATTAAATCAAAAAAAATTAGTTCGTATTGATTGCAAATCAGCAAAATATGTTTTAGAGAAAGATGTTGAAAACCTTGCCTCCAAACATTCTTTTGCTAGATGGCAAGCCCTATTAAGCATCTTTGATTTTCAGATTGAATACATCAAAGGCAGTAAAAATTTAATTCCTGATTTTCTCACTCGGGAATTTATCAATACAGGTACTATTCAGCCAGCATGAGTTTTAGAGGAGCATCTTCCTCGCACGGACCGGGTCTCCCTACAGGCCCAAGTAATCAACCCATAGGAACCTTGGTTCCTCATCCAGTAAACCCAATTTATCAAACCACCAACAAGTTTACCAGTCTTGGTACGATTCCCAAACCTTCTGATTCGGCCTTAGCCAAGAACTCCAATCGATTGACCCTTTTACCAGCCAATTAAAAGCCTCTAGTTCAAACCCCAGTCATCCTCTTGCTGAGTATATACTCAAATGGACCACTCACCTGTTTCATATTGAACCCTATATGAAACCTGTTGAAGACCCAAACAAATGGTTTAACTGCAACTTGTACTAGACCAATGTGAATAAAATTATAACCTTTCTTCCTATGTTTTTTAATGACATCAGGAGATAAAAGACTACAATTTTCATATTCTTTATTAATTGCATAAACCTTTTCTACAGTTTTAACATTATAATTAGTTTTGAAGTTATCAAAAAATGTTGACTGGTAAATTTCCTTAGGGGAAACCCTAGGTATGTTCCAATTGTGTAAAGCTTGACTGATATTTTCATAACTGTGTGTTTCATGGTTAACTATGTCCGGAACAGGAGGCAAAGTCGACCGGTTACTAGTTGAGGAGTTAGACCTGAATAATCTACTCATCATTTATAGATTTTCAAAATAAATTTTTATTCATTATTCTTCCATTCATACCCTCTTACCTTAGACAGACTCATACCTATGTTCTTTACCCGACACTGCTCACCCAAGAGACTTACAAAAGGGAGACACGAACAAGGTGGACTGAAGTAAGTTAAGTGACTTCGGAACCTGAATAAAAGAGAAATTTTGAAAATAGTAAATGGACGAACAAATCACTAGATCTTACTGGCAACTAGAACAAAACAACTTGGCTTTGACTTTTTTTACTATTTATGGACGCTTTCGGCAACTTTTGATGAAGAGGCCGACAACTTTTGACTCAACAGATGCTTTTGGTGGAAAAGAAAGAGCATCTTTTGACTTTAAAGGCTGCTGGGGCAGGTGAACATGAATGGAGCTGCTTTCGATGGAAAAGAAGATTCTTTGACTGAATGGCTACAGGGGTAGGCGCATGTGACTGAAAAGTCAGGCCAATAGGTCCTGAGCATCCTATAGATTGATGGTTCTATATGGATCATAATCACCATCATCAGCTGCAAACTGGCTGACTGAATCACTCTAAGAGGAAGAAGAATGAACAGAAGCTTCCTTATGCAAGGCTTCGTCAATTCTTTTGTTAAGTGCCTGGGCAATTATTATCAACTCTTTACTGGAGCAGTCTTTAAAATCTGAAATGCTACGGGAACACGTTGAACCAGTAGGACTGACATTGGATTTCTTTGACTTAGACTTTTTGGGTTTTGACTCTTTTAACTGATTGAAAGGTTCTTTGGATGAAACTGAAAGAACCTTGAGAGGAGTGGTGGGAAACTCTAACTGGACTTGACTAACAATTCAATTAACATCAAATTTATCCCACCATTTAACGAAGAACCCGATTTTAAGAGAAGGAAATGGCTCTAATGTAGAAGTTACTAAGAACTGAGGATCTTTTACTTTAGTTGGGGGTACAGTGTTATACTGCCATTTAAGAATCCAGGGAATCTTATCCTTACTAACAAATTGAAGAACAATAGGGACACCATCGTTTTTGGGATTGTGTTTGCTGTGAATGCAGAAATGGTTAAGTTGAACTTTCAGTGTTTTGGGAAGGAGGTCATAAGTGGATCCAAACCTTATCCACCAGTGAAAGAACCAGTAAGGGAATTGACTCTTGAATTTATGGTCGAATTGAAAGAACCATGAATGACTATGAGACTCATTTTGAAAAAGGACAAATTTATACCATGCTTCTATATAATCATAATAACAATAAGAGTTATCCTGATTAGAAAGCTGCATAAGATCTGAAGGATGTTTTCCCCAATCTGCAATCGGAATGAATTGTTTAATATACAAAGAATGATAAAGAACTTTGGTTTTGTCATTATTGGCATAAATAGGTTTAATGAAGATTGACTCAGTTTCAAGTAAGATATCCTTATAATACACAAGGGATTTATAAGGAGCAAGGGGCTGGATCTAGTGATATATATATATATATATATATATATATATATATATATATATTAGTTTAGGAATTTACCTTTATTCCAAAATCTTTCTTCTCCTTCTTCTTCTTCTTCCATGGAGGAACTTTTTCTCTCCGCCTTTCTTCCTCAAGGGCTGCCGCACCCTCTCCTCTTTTTCTTCCATGGCTTCGGCCACTTCTTCTTCTTCTTCTCTCTCTCTCTCTTTCCCGTTCCTCTCTTTTTCCTCTTTCTTTCTTTTCCTCTTTATCTTTCTTCTCTTTTCTTTTTATCTTCTCTTTCCTTCTTATCTTCCAAATCCTTATCTTATTTTATTTTTATTGTTAATTTACTTAACAAATGACTAGATAGCCCCTCCTTAAGTGGATCAAAAATTGGACCACTTATGAATTAAATTCTAGTGGGCTTGTACTTTTATTATTTTGCTTACTAACAAAATAAATTTGGACTTCCACCCAAAATTTGATTGGGCAATTATAAATCTTGTCATATACATATTATATTGGACAACATTAAATAATTTAATCACCCTTAAATCATTTAGTCACAAATCCATTACTTAAATAAATAATTGGGCTACAAATTTAATACCATATCCTTAGTCCATTAAATCTTAATTCACTTAAACTCTAAATAAATTATTGGGCTATGACATTATTATAGTCCAATACTTTTAATTCTATTTTACCCTAATTATTTAATTAGGGTTTTTATTTCTCACACTAGAAAATAAATTCCTTACTTATGCCTTTTTAATTTCATAACCCAATTAGACTTGGTTATAAAATTAATTATTTGAGATATATAAAATAAATCTCTTAATGTTAGTATATATATTTATATACTAATATTCTACCATATTATAACCTCTTAGGTTAATTAATTATCACACCTAATATATATATTAGGTTACTTAACTTAATTCTTAATTAACTTTTATATACAAAATAAATGTATTCACATTATATAATATATATTTATTTAATCATATATTTAATTCACATAATCATAACATATTTCACTTCTAACTCTAATTTTGACCTTTTTATATAAAAGTCAACTTTTGACTTTGACCAAAAAGTCAATCCTTACACATTTTGTGTTAATTATCCTTTCTGACTAAACTTGACATTCCGGACGCAACCGAGCAGTCCGTGCTTTAAATTCAAAATTCTATGTCTAACTCAAATTTTGAGTTTTAAATTACTCCATTCTTATTGCTAATCGTATTAACTAACGACTTTATACTTATTCAAATTTTTATTTTCCAGTCAAGGCCAACGTTCAAGCTATGTTAATTACTAACATAATTTTATCTTGATCCTTATATCATTAACTTAATTCATCATTCCTCTTGCTAAAATATATATAGCACCTTACTAAGTATATATATTTCTATACATATACTTATCTTCGTTTAACCTCATAGCATCTCTTCATGTTAAATCTTATCTCCTTAAGAAAATTTCCATATGCACTTATATAACATTTCTTAGACTATTCAGTTCACATCGAATTTACAGGTATTGTAGACACTCAAAATTTTTTGCACGCTTTATTCATCGACATTGCGGGAAGGCGATTCATCTTCGGAGATAACCACGGAAGGCAGCTTACATCCATTAGGATACTAATAGGAAGTTCAAGTTCAAAACCGGGACACACAGGAAAATCATTTCAACCCCGAACACACAAGAAAGGATCATTTCCAACCTGGAGATAACCCTGAAGTTTCGTCCCTGGCGATAACCCCAAGGAATCTTTGTTGCGGCCCGACGATAACTCTGGAAATGCTTGTTTCAAACACATGCTATCAGCTTCAATCTCAAACCTCCTGCCGAGGCACACATTCCTCAGACCTGGAGCTAACAACGGGTAGACAGACACACTCATAAGATGACCTAACGGCATTCAAACACTTGCAGCAGTCCAATCTCAGATGTAACCCTGAGCAACGTTTGCTTTCAACTCAAACCGACGATAACCCCGATGAGGAGTCAAACGTCATCTTGCCACATCAACACCTGCGCGTCGTCTCAACACTTCATATATACATACATACAACAATGTCCCACAAGAACCGAAGAGTTACAATCCCGAGTGAGTATTGCGCGTTGCAGTATACCGGATAGAATTTGAAGCTTGAAGACTATGGGCATAGTCTCCTCTTCTTGACTTCGTACAACCTCTAATCCATGCCATTGAATAACTCTCGACATAAGCAGTCCGAAGAAGGTCACATATACCTCATTTGGATGCTTGGATTGAAGTTCTTCAAGTTCGAGTGGACATTACAGTGCACGAGTGCACGTATTTCGAGACGACTGGACCTGCGAAGCCCAGGGACACCTCGACCAGCAACAGGTGTAACTGCGGCTACCGCAGGTACACCAACGACCATCAGTCTATAAATATAGACCTTGGGGTCCGCCATTTGGGAAGAGAGAATAGAGAGAAAAGGCGAGGAAGCCCTGTCTAATTTACTCTGTACACACCCATATTGAGTGTTTCCTCAGTTTAAACATCTGTTAGCTTAAATATAGCTATACTTTTATCCGACGGGAGCTAAGTGTTTATCCACATAGAGTCATAGAGGTCTACATTGGTAGCTCACTATAAGCCTTCTTACATTCTATAAAGTCTTTCTTTTCATATTAGCACACACTGTTGTACACAATGAGAGTCGTGTTGTGTATGTTTGCCCGAACTTCGGTCCGTGGTTTTCATTTTTGTTTGTATATATATAAATATATATATGTATATATTTTATATATGGACTAACATTATCGAGTTATGCCTCGATTGAGCCTAGAATTATGTCTGGAGCGTTTACTTACTTTTATATATATACTTATATATAAATTATGGTCGAACTACATCGATGAGCCTGAACTTATGTCCTGGCGCTTCTTTGCTTTTATATATATATATATATATATATATATATATATATATATATATATATAATTGTTGTCATATATATCGATGAGCTTGGATTTTATATCCTAGCATTTAGCGTCTTTTATATATATATATATATATATATATATATATATATATATATATATATATATATATACTTATATATATAATTGTTGTCGGACATATCCGATGAGCCCTGGATTTACATCCTATATGCGTTTATCGCTTTTATATATATATATATATATATATATATATATATTTACATTTCGTCCACTTTTCAAGTTTACTTTGTGATGATTGATTGCTTTTACAGCTTTATTTACATTTTGTCCTGCCTAGAGTTTACTTCGTGGCAGTTGATTGCTTTTACAGCTTTATTTACATTCTGTCCCACCTGGAGTTTACTTCGTGGTGGTTTATCATGTCCATATATATATATATATTTACTGCTTTTATATATTTACATTTTCGATCCCCCATGGAGTTGCTTCGTGGTGGATGATCATGTCTGTATATATATATATATTTACTGATTTTTATATATATAGCCTCGCCATCGCTTTCCATACAAATTTGCATTATCATGTGAGCCTAGAATCATGAGATCACAGATTCAAACCCATTGAATCTAGATTCGGTTCCGTGATGGATGTTTTTAGTCGTAAGCGAGCTTGTACATTATATTTACAAAGGTTCGAATTTCCTTGGATGGTCATCGTATGCCCATGAGGAGTTTGGCATCACAGATATTATTTTCTCGAAGATGCCTCGCATCTCGAAAATAAAAGCAAACAAGCAGAACCTTTAATAATAAAATGGAAGTATCAAAGGCCTCAATTACTATTGAGCACAGGGTTTTGAAAAACCTCTTTTTACAAAACTTCATTGATATATCTGGTTAAAACTAAATTTTTCTATAAATTCAAACCCTTTGTATATAGGTGCGAACGAGGCATAACACTACTTCCAAATAATTGCACATTGATCCATACACACACACACACACACATTCATATAACAGTTTCTTGAAAAGTGGCGGTCACCATGGCAACACGGATGTCGGGGGGTGCCTAACACCTTCCCTCCACATAATCAAGTCCCCGAACTCAAATGAATCTCGGTTTCACAGACCCGTTTAGTAGTGTCATATCACTGGGTCAATGTGCAAACCTTTTTGATTCGTCATTGCTTGGTGCAAATCTGTAAATACACCAACTGGCGACTCTTAAAGTTAAATCATCGACATTATACATATTGGACCTTTTTCACTTGTTTTTTCAAATAAATCTCACATTAACATGAAAACACCAAAGAACAAGTAACGAAAAGGGAAACTAAAAATTCCCGACGTCGATGTGTGGCGGCTCTCATTGGGACTCAAAGAAGAGGGCTTAAGCCGCTATTACAAGCTTTTCAAAACTGTTATATGCTTGTGTGTGAATGTTGCATTTACATTTATGATGAGTGTGTACGAATGCATTTTACTTACTGCACTATACTATATCTATCTGTGATATGAGCGCTTCACACATGTCATCATTTTCAAAAACGGTGAGACACGTTGTATGTGAATGTATGTTGTGTGGTTCCTCCACCAGGAGGCTATCCTATCGGTGTTTGATTACTGGACTCGTAGGAAGAATAATTCCAACGGGGCTCAGGAAAGGCACCGCCCAGATTCACTCCAGTTGAAAGACCGGATTAACTTCCCGTCAAGTAGATTACGATGATCTGGGAACCTTCATGCCAAAAAACCGCGAGAGTAACCCTAAGATAGGTAAACCTCTGATAAACCAAACGCGGAGGAAAGTATCATCATGCTTTCCATTTTCAAATACTTGTAAAAGCATTTACTTGTAATTTTATTCCATGTTCATCTTTATGTAATGGAAAATATGAAGATTATATGTGCATGCATGTTATCAATTAACACACAGTTTTGCAGAACAATATTCCTAAAACAGACATGTTATAATAACATTTACATTATCCCTAAGACTAAACTACATAAGTCTTTTGTAGGGAAATCATTGGGCCTGTTACCCTCTCAAAATCCAAAAAGGCCACGAGCCTACAGCCAACCATGTCTTCGTTTGACCAGTCTAATCCTGTTTCTAGTGAAGAATTTGACGGATTAAGTCAGCAAATCACAAATTTTGTTGTCTTGCTTAAATAATTGCATCAGTCCACTCAGGGTACAAAGATGCCTCCACATATAGAATCCTCTACACAAGGAGGAGCTCAAGGTTTGGAAAAAACAATTTCAGAACCTCAGTTGGATACGACCAACAAAGACCCTGAAAGCACCCATCTCAAAGGAGATCCAGACACTGGTGATATCAGGAAGAAGGTCCTCCAAATGGAGGAAACTATTCATGTTCTCAAAGGGATTGGAACACATAGAAGTGTTTCATATGCTGACCTTTGCATCTTTCCTAGTGTTCATTATACAGAGAAATTCAAAACCCCTTATTTTGAAAAGTATGACGGATTAGGGGATCCTTATACCTATTTAAAGGTATTTATTGGAGAACTTGGATCTTATGCGGAAAATGAAAAGCTCAGAATGCAGCTGTTTCAGAAAAGTCTGACTGGAGAAGCCCGTTCATGGTACACCAGATTAGACAACTCAAAGATCCATAGCTGGGAAGAGCTGGCTCACGCCTTCCTCACTCAATACAGTTTTCAATCTCAGATGGCTCCTGACCGGTACCAAATTACCAAGGTCAAGAAACAATCTAATGAGTCTTTCAGAGAGTATACTCAAAGGTGGAGGCACCTTACTGCTCAAGTTATTCCTTCCATGACGGAATCAGAAATGGTCATGACATTCATAGATATACAGGGAGCTCCTTTCTATGAGAGAGTCTTAGCTGGTATTGGCAAACCATTCTCTGAAATGATCAAGCATGGAGAGATGGCTAAGATGGGATTGAAGTCTGGAAAAATTCAAGACCTAGCCGCTCTTAAAGCTGTTGCTGATCTTATGGAAAAAACCCTCGGAGGGTCCATAAAAAGAAAGAGGAGGATGTTTCCTTGATACTACAAGGTCAAAAAGGCAATCAAAGCATGCCTATACAGAGGAGAAACTACTCCCCTTTTTCAAGCACAATCTTCAAACCCTCCATTGCTTAAAAGTGGAGAAGTAAAGTGACCTCGGACGTTCACACCCTTAGGGGACTCGCTCGAGAATATTCTTGCTCTTCTGACTACTCAGAAGAAAATTACACATCTTCTTCCACCAGCCAACCCTAATGGGAGGGGTTTTAATGCTACTCGGAAGTGTGCTTATCATGCCGGAGCACCTGGACATGATACTCAAGATTGTTGGGCCTTGAAACACAAGATCCAAGATTTAATAGACAACGGTGAGATCGTGGTCACCAAACCAGATCAACCTCATGTGTAAGACAATCCCCTTCCTCAACACAAAGAAGAAGAGGTCAACATGATCAGTTAGAGCACCGGACAGAGTTCTGATTTCAACAATGAATCATCCCCGATCATCAAAGATGGTGTTGAAAAATGGGATTATGCAAAGTTCCAGTTTACAATGGAATGAAAGATGAAATCTCTTTGCAAACAAATTGAGTAATTGGCAGAACTGGTGACCCACCAGCATCAAATCACACGTCAATAATCCGGAAGGAGCATGCCTATTTCCTTCCATTTGTTATGAATGCTCCATCACCACCTTCAGAAAGCGAAGCTATGGAGGATAAGGTTGCAAAGAGAGCATATGTTAAAGCCCGTCGTGATTTTGCCAGTTAGAGAGAATTTGCATATTTGGGCCAATCTATGGAGGAGATACTACAAATATTGATCAACGAAGGAAGAATTACCTTGCTTCTGCCTCTAATCAATCCCCACTCAGTACGGTTCAATTCTGATGAAGTGTGTCAATATCATTCACACTCTCGCGGTCATAGCACAGAAGAATGCGGGGCACTCCGCCATCTCATTCAGAATCTTATTGATAGCAGTGTCCTGCAACTAGTAGATGATTACACTGTGCAACTCAAGAGTGGGAATGCATGTCCTACCAAATGAAAGGAATCAGTAGCAGTTATATCTGAAGTGGATGATGAGACTGTCAAAGTATTTCCCATACAACCAATTTAACTCAAAGGAGCTGACAATCCTTTGAAAATGGCCGCACTAGAGCCAATTTCTTTACCCTTCATACAACAACATCCTGTTGTTAGCTTACACAAAGTTTCCATGGAATTATGGAGAAGCTGAATGTAAGACCCCAACTTATTATAAATGAAATTAAATTTCCTCTATTTAATATTTTGAAATAGTAAGGGTTGATTTGATTAATGTGGTTAGTTATGGGTAAAATGCGCAAATATTCCAAATAAGCAAGTGGTTATAAAATATTCATTTTTATCGGAGAATATTCGTTTTGGTCGAGGAATATTCTCATCGCTGTAAAATATTATTAAATATTTACTCGCAAGCGACCTTTGTGTGGGCCCAATAACGGAAAGCGATTGGATGAAGAAAATGACAAGTATAAGTTGTTATAAATAATCGGCAGTAGTTATTCACAATTATCTTTGTTGGAATACCCGGTGGTTAAAACACAAGAGTACACTCAGATTGCACCAATTATTGATTCTTACGTAAGAAGGCACTACTCAATAATTGTTATAGTAATCTTCGCTCAATATTTTATTTTATTGATTCAATAATTGCTACGTTGATATTTTATATTATTGTTGTTTCAATAATTGTCATCGCACAAAGATTTTCCTTTATCGAATCAATAATTCATATTATTTGAATAATATTATTAGATAGCATTATTGGCAATGTCTAGAAAGTTCTCGCTTCAAGGAGAGGTTTGGTCACCTAATTGTGCCAAAGAAGGAGAAATCCTTATCGAAAGCCCCTCTTTCCGAGAACTACACGTCATTCGATATTGTGATTCGTAATATTATTTGTGATTAATTAATTATTGATTTATATGATAAGGAAAATATTCATTTTATGTGGATATAGGTGGAGAAAATTTTAATGTGACAATTGTTGAAAAATTAATATTTTATCTTTTTCTGATAAAATAATTCATTTAAATATATTATTATATTTTAATAATATAATAATGGTGATATTTTTACAATGAATGTGAGATATATGAATATATGAGGAGGAAAAGTATTTTTGTTACAAAAAATATTTAAAACATGTTTGTGGACCCCATTTCTTGACTGAAATTTGATTATAGCCTGTAAAATCGTCCGTTTGTGGATTTCGGTCAATTTCTGTTTGGAATTTGGAAAAAATTTCTTCTGCAAAGTTGTAGAGAATGAAATTTCCTATGGAAAGGACATAAGGTTTGAATTTTTCTGATAAAGGGCTATTTATTATGAATTATTGAAGTTCCGAAATTCTAGAATAATTGATTTTTGAAGTTTTAAATATTTTTAATAAGAAAAACGTTTTTTTTATTTAGGTGAGGTGGGTCACTCTTGGTGGCTGATGTTTTGAATTAGATTATGTGTGCATAAGAATTTAATAAATATATATTAATATTTTATTAAATTTTCTGCTTTAGTGTTCTAAGCATTTACCTATAAATATGGTGCTTAGGTTAGAATTGAAAATCACACCGTAAATCAAGTTTTCTCTCTTCTCTCTCTATATTATCGAGTATTATTCTTGTGAATATTTTGATACTTTGAGTATTGTTATACGGTGCAAGTTCCTTCAAAGACTATATCCAAAGATTCAAATGTTAAGTCTAGTCTTTTTGAGGTAAGGGATATTATTATTTTTTAAATGATATTATTTCTTTCAATATCATTATGATGGAATATTGGAAAGATTTTTCTTGTGAAATTCTTATCTTCTTCGATTGTTAGGGGTTACTATTCACGATACTCTGACTATTATTCACGAATACGACATTATTCACGTAAAAAATTAAATTTTTGTTTTTTATCCAAAATATCTATTATAGATACTAGCTTTGATTGTATCCATGTTTTGATCATTCTTGAATTTTACTTCACTATGGTTATTTATGAAGTATATTTGAACTTGGACTTTTTAAAGTACGAATCCTTATTATTTGTTCTTTTGTTTCACTGGATTCGTTTCTTTAAAATATTTTTCATCATCCTCAGTCCTAAATGATGATATTACTGAATATCTTTGGCCTGTAGTGCAAAGATGGTTGATTTTCTTATGAATATCTTTGGCCTGTAGTGCAAAGATGAACAGGTGTTGAGATGAACATGACCAAACTGATGAATATCTTTGGCCTGTAGTGCAAAGATGAATATTTGATTCAAGATGAATATTGATTGATGTTACAGGGATAAAATATTGATGATGAACTTTTAAATTCATAGATTATAGTAGATTTCATTCTCTACGTAACTCTTCTATGAATTATTATTTTCGCTGTGAATATTGATCTGAAACTTGTTGTCTATTGTATTTTATCAGATTTTTCCCTGTTGAAGATTAACGATAATTTGTTCTATATTATCTTAGTCATAATATTCTTTATTGGGCTAGTTGAGCTCACCCCTTTCCTTTTGTTCCATTTTTCTTCTTAGGAGGCGAGAATGTAGCGTAGTACTAGTCTGGGGTATGGAATGAAGGTTCTAGAAAGTTGTTTAGTAGTCCTCACCATTTTTGTAAAATAATGTACCAATAATTGTAATGAGGACTTGTTTGGATGTGAATATTGTCTAGATGGCAATATTTGTATTTAAAATCATAGTTTTTATGTTGTATTATTAAAGTTGTAGTTGTTTACGTGCCATGTTATTGTGACTCAAAATGGGTGATGTATACCTATTTTGGGGGCGCTACATCAAGGATCCACGCCTCATACTCATCGCTATAAAGATTGTCGAAGAAGGAAAATCCATTGTATCTTCCTCAACGGGTTATGAAACCTATTTGCGAAGCAAAGGGGAAGATTCCCATGGAGAAGATTGAAAAATTCCTCCGCACTATGGGCCACAATGAAGCCAATGTGGTTTTAAGCTTACAAGAAGCTCCACACTAGATATCTATACTGGACTTGGTTTTCTCTTCTGAAGATCATCAGAAGATCTTATTAAAGGTTTTGGAAGAATCCTACTTGCCAAAATTAGTGGATGTGGAAAAATTTTAACATTTGGTTGATCACATTTTCAACAACAATGTGATATCCTTCACTGAAGACGATATACCACCCGAAGGGACCGGTCATTGCAAGCCATTGCACATTGTAGTTTTGTCTTTCGGGTACATGCTAACTGGAGTTTTGATAGATGGAGGCTCGTCTCTAAATATCTGTCCTTATACCACCTTGGTGAAGATGAATGTCAATCTTAAGCGGATCCAAAGCAGCCATACGGTTATCAGAGCTTTTGATGGATCCCGATGAAATGCCGTCGGAAAGATTGAATTGCTAATTGAGATTGGTCCAAATACATTTAATGTATCCTTCCACGTCCTCAAGATAGATTCAGGATACAACCTGCTATTAGGGAGACCATGGATACACATGGCTGGAGCCGTTCCCTCCACACTACATCAACAACTCAAATACATTGTCAACAACAGTCTAGTCACTATCAATGCTGAGCCAGAGTATCCTGAACAAGGAGTCTGCCAATTGTCAATTTTAACTTTGAAGTTGAGCCAGCCAGTTTTTATACTCTAAAAGTGAGTACCACGTAGTACCATTCTATTGGAACGCCACTTCCCGTACCCAAGATTTCTGCCGAGGTTATGTCGGCCACTCGAGAAATGATATCATTGAGTCATCAACCTGGATAAGGGCTTGGTAAAGATAAACAGGGTATTAAGCACCCTATTCAAGTGTCCATTCTTATTGGAACAGCCGGACTAGGCTATTCTGCCAGTTTCAGTCGCAGGAATCCTCATAAACACAAGCCGGTTCCTCAAGCTTCCGCCTCACGACGATTTTCTATACCTTTACCTCATGAGTTGATACAATCTCCAGTAAAGGTGCCAACCCATGTTGCGGCCATGCTATTTCCTAAACCACTACCAATCAAAGCAAAAGAGGCGCTGATTCCTGATCCCGAAGTGGAAGAAAAGGAATGAAAACGTAAACATGACATTGCCTTGATGATGGTAGGCATACACGTCATTGGTCATGATGAACATACAAACAGATACACCCCATACGATGATTGCCCAGATGTCATGGTTATCATTTGGGAGAAGGAGGATAATGACGATCCTTCCATCACTGCAGTCCATCAGGACTTTGCCCTCGACAATTGGAGCAGCACTCCATGCATTGGTCGACGAGGGTAAAATGGGTAGAAAATCCCTCTGCCCTGTAGATAACTTTAATTGCTTACTTTTCTTTACAAAGATTAGCGGTTATTTTATCAAGTACATGCTAACACTTTTGTATGATCAAACAATTTGCATATATTAAGTGAAAGCATACTTTGTTTGGGACTCAATTTAGATGTGCTCTGCACTTTGTCGACGAGGTGCCTTCTCTCCACAAGGGTCAGAACTTTGATGCAAAGTTGGACTGAGACTTGATGGATATACAAGAGGACATTGAGACACCTCAGAGATTAAGGAATGGGTCGCAGCATGCACTCTAAACCCAACCTTGATCAAACCACTTCTTTCAATTTTGGAACCTTAGAAAACCCTAAGCTAATCCAAATTGGTTCAGACCTTACCACAAATCAGCAGAATGACATGGTTGCACTATTAACCCAATTCCAAGATGTGTTTGCATGGTCTCATAAAGACATGGTGGGTTTGTCCACTGACATTGTTCTTCATCGCCTTCCCATCAAAGAAGGATTCAAGCCAGTTAGGCAAAAACTCAGGCGATTGAAACTTGAGTGGAGTTTAAAAGTTAAAGAAGAAATTGTAAAACAATTTCAAGCTGACATTATCATGGTGTCTACATATCTGGAGTGGATATCCAACATTGTTCCCGTGCCTAAACCAGGGGGAAAGGTGCGAGTCTATGTGGATTACAGGGATTTGAACAAAGCTTGCCTTAAAGATAGCTTTCCCGTGCCCTTTATCCACATTCTTATTGACAACACTGCTCAATATGGCATGTACTCCTTTGTTGATTGCTTTGCGGGGTACCATCAAATTATGGTTGCTGAGGAGGACCATGAAAAAACTGCTTTCATCACGCCTTGGGGAACATTTTGCTACAGACGGTTGTCATTCAAATTTCATCAATCTTCTGGGCAACCTATCGAAGCTATGATGGCTCTTTTCCATGATTTAATGCACAAGGAGATAGAGATCTACGTGGATGACATTATTTTCAAATCCCGAAGGGAGGAGGACCACTTAGACCATCTCAGAAAGCTATTTAACAGGTTGCATAAGTACAACTTGAAGTTGAATCCAGCCAAGTGCGCCTTTGGTGTTAAGTCAGGCAAGTTACTAGGTTTCCTAGTCATCCACAAGGGGATTTAACTGGATCTTACCAAAATCCAGGCTATTAAGGAAATGCCCATTCCTCAAACCGAGAAGGAAATACGGGGATTTTTGGGAAGAATCAACTTCATTAGCAGGTTCATTTCTCAACTCACAGCAACCTGTGAGCCAATCTTCAAGTTGTTAAGGAAGAACTCCTCCATGAAATGGAATGATGAGTGTCAAAAAGCCTTCCTCACAATCAAAGAGCAGTCGGTTAACGCTCCTGTTTTGGTACCACCCAAGGATAATGTTCCCCTGTTCATGTACCTATCCATAAATGATAATGCCATGGGCTGTATGCTGGGGAAAAAGGATGATAGAGGCCAAGAACGAGATATCTATTACCTCAGCAAAAGATTCAGCATCAATGAACACAAGTACACTCTGATTAAGAAGACTTGTTGTGCTTTAGCATGGGCTTCCATGAGGTTACAACATTATCTCCATGGTCACACAACCCATCTCATATCCCGCGTTGATCCTCTCAAGTATGTGTTCAGTAAGCCCATACTAAATTGTCGACTATCTAGATGGCAGTTGATCCTACAGCAATTTGACATTGTTTCACGCGACGCAGAAGTGCATCAAAGGTCGTGGAATTGCGGATCAACTGGCCGCCGCACCTTTAGGGGACTACAAACCCTGGAAACATACTTCCCGATGAAGGGTAATGTGATTCAATAATAACATCAAGAAGATACATGTCAGACGTGGAAAATATATTTTGATGGAGTCATAATACGTAAGGCTCTGGAGTTGGAGCGATCCCTAGTATACATTACGGGAGCAAGATCCTCGTCATTTGTCAAATTGCAGTTTATTAGCACCAACAACACAACTGAGTATGAAGGCTGTATCATGGGGTGAAAACTTGCCCGTTCAATGGGCATCAGGCGGCTAACTGTCTTTGGGGATTCTGAATTGGTAATCAAACAATCCACGGGAATCTATCAAACCAAAGAATTACATTTGCTACCTTACCATCGAAAAGTTCTACAGATGGCTTTGGAGTTCGAAGAAATCTCCTTTCTACATATTCCTCGTAATAGGAATGATTTTGTGGATGCATTAACAACGTTGGCCTCCTTGGTTCACATACTTGACAAGGAAAACATGCCAAGCATTACAATTGCAATGCAAAAAGCCCCAATCTATGGGAACTATGTTGGAGAAGAATCGGATGAACTACCTCCCATCCATAATCCTTGGTATCAACACATCAAGGAGTATCTACGAGATGGATCTACACC